>CM040406.1:37343716-37676216 GCA_022702515.1 Ilyophis sp. 1 JC-2022
TGACTCTGATGTCAGCTGCTTTCACCAACTCAACTGCCAAAGGGAAGACCATCACCATAGTTCAGAAAGATTAAACTACCATCCCTAATTTTGTAATTTTTATTTTTTTTGTAAACTACTATTCCTAATCCTCTTTGCATACAGGTATATTCACATCTCAAAACACACACTATTCCCACAATTTTGTAAGTAATATACAGAGTTCACAGCAAAGCATAGTTTCATCCATAATTGAGTTCATCAGTAATTCATGCCATCTTACCTGATGAGGGGTTGATGGGAGAGGGGCTCATGTCGTCACACTGAAATAAGGGGTGACTGAAGCCTTGTGCTCTCGTCTTCTCCGGAAACTCCTACAATGGCCGAGTGACAGAGGTTACCAGATAAACCAGGGCTGCATCTGTCAATTACCATTGCGGCCGTAAAAGACGGCGTAATGATCCCGTAACCCTCATCAATTCAAAACGATAGTCAGAGCAGACAATCCACCGAGTACTGTATTGATGTGATTCCATGTAAATCTGCTTGGGTACGGGGCATCTCTAAAGTAGTACAAAGACGAGCAAAGTACTAGTTTGAATAGACCGTGGTTGAATGTGTTCCCTTCTCTGACCCTGCTCTGTTACAGTACCTTACTGAGAGCCTCCTCACTGTAGTGCTTCTTTCCATCCTCATATTCTTCCCACCAACTGTTGCCTTTGGAACAAAAATACTACATTGCAGGTCATGCATCAACTGTCCATACAGGCACCTAGTTAAATAAATTAATAAACATAACAGTAGAAAAGATTACATTAGTATTAAATGAATTAGTTAAAAAGAAAACGGATATATTATATATTATTAAATGTAATATCAATTATATCTAAGAAAATTCCAATAAAAAGTTTTGTTTGATGTCCTTCAGTACAATCTTTAATAGTAACTGCAATATTTAACAATGACTGCGGTGCACATTTAGAAGAAAAATAACAGCATTTACCTTCAACAAGGCAAGAAGCAAATATGTAGGTTGCCACGGCAATTGAAAGGCTTCTCATTTTAGTCAGTTCTATCTGCGCTTCCTGGTACATTAACCTCCCCCATTCAATAACTCCGAAACCAAAATGTCCCTTTATATTACACATTCTTATCTCATCCCTTTACCACTTGGGCAAAGTCTGAATTTTCATGATGTAGTTAATCTTCAAGCACCAGCAGAGGCTAGCTGGGAAAATATCATACGGTATAAAATTAAAGATAAAAAAGATTGAAATCAATAATCAACCCAATTGCTGTACTGATATGCAATGTTCTGCTCCAGTGACAGTGGTACGGGAAATTAAATAAAATAAAAAATCTTCATTACTTCTCTCCGCAATATATTTCCACTTTTCACCATTTCTACTGCCTTGCAAATCCCACAATGCACCATCAGAGCCTGTAAACATGATTTCACGCCTTAAGAAACCTGGGATTCAACAGTAATCCAAGTTTCTCCAACATTGGCTTGCGCTGCATAACCACTAATCAATCTAGTCACAGACTGAGAGGATACCTTATTTCCTTTAATCATTTTATTACATTTTATTGTAACAACAAAAAGTTTGTTTATTTCAAGAATTCTGATATTTTCCAAGTATTTGAATGAAAATTAAAGTGCTAAAATAAACCCACACAGTCACTTCATAACCATCAATGCAAGATAAACCCTTTTCCACCGGGTAGTAGGAACTAAAAGAGGGCAGGAACTATGCACAATGGGGAGGTTGAGCTAGGTCTGTACTTTCACATCAACCGCCATGCAGTTGTCTATTTTCAATTAAACTTGGCCATCCACTTATAACCACTTACATTTAAGTCCTTACATCCTGTCATACCATCAATCTATACATATTCGTCAATTGCAGTTGTTCATATTGCTAATTGCAAAGGTCTCTTCTCTGTCCAGTATAAAGTAAAACTAAAACTACATTTATACAAATTCAAATCACAAAAGCTACACCTATATTTTACCTAAAATATAGCTCAAATCAGCACTTAATTACATTTCCAGTTTCATAGAATGCATTCTTGGACAAAAACCATACAAATTTAACTTTCAAGTCATATTTTTGCTTGAAGGGTTGTTTAAGTGTCCATCTAACAAAACAATAGTCTGCTGTTACAAACTACAATAAATAAATATTAATTATTGGAAGCATTATGAACAAATTTCAATTACAAAATGCATTTGTCCAATGACATACAAACATTGAAAAGTATAATCACACATTATGTTGTGCAATCATGACATGTCTAAAACCTACTGGCCAGAGATTATGTGATGAATTAAGTTTTTATTTATAGTGGGGAAGAGTATGGAAGTTGCACTAATGATCGATTAAAACTGAATCGTCGCATATTCTCACTTCCCGTTTGAAGGCCTTTGCTTTTTTTTTGGATGTGGAGGCCAAATCAAAAATATTTGGCTTAAAATAAGCAACATACAAACTTTCTCACAGTAGACATCAGTTTTCTACGCCTGGGAAGCGAATGTCAGCCGCAGCACGTGTAACAACCAACTGCCATTACCAACTCGCATCAAGCTGACTGACTCAAATAGAACAGAACACATCAGAATAAATCCAGCTATAAACTCAACTTCATCTTGTTCACATTGTAAGCCAATTTTATTAGCAGTTGCATCATAAAGTTCAAAGAGCGTGCAGGAATCACAGGGAGAACAGCAATAAATAAAGCTTATCAAATGCTAACCGATTCCTGGATTTCCAGTCCGAGGAGCCGAAGAGTCTTGCTCTTTGAATCAAGCGGCCACGTCCCCTTCAATAGAGACAGATGACTGGTGACCTATGGTGCCGACTCCATTTTACAGTTGAGGGTGTGTCATATGAACAACACCAACCATGTGAACAGTGTACATTTTCATTGCATTACTACCAACAATACTGTCTCCATTAATCTAAAGTCCAATATGGTATACATGCAATCCACTTGGCACATACACTAACATCATAGAAATTACCGTGTCAAAACCCAGGTCTATAGCCAACCTTACAAAAATGTATTTAACGTTTAGTGCAAATGATAACAAACAAACCCCTAAAAGCTGTGGGTTTCAGCATAAGCATGTGTTCCTGATTGCCATATATGTGCAAAAACTATTGATCAAGACAAGAGATCATTATGGTTTTAAGGCGTAACGAGTTCCCTTGTTAAAATCCTTTCCCCAAAGATGGCCATGTCTTTTCCTGAGTTCTACCTGCATACACTCTTAAAGCCCCTAAGAAGTTTCGGCAAAATATTATATGTTTTAAAAATCTAAATCAGGTTTCAGTCTCCTTTTAAAAAGTTGCTGCACGGCCTTGGCCAGACCGTGAGCCGTCACTGTGCTTTGGTTCGGACCCACAGTCCTCTCTGTCACACTGCCCATACATTACCACTCAAGAGCCTGAGACACACGAAAGGATGATGAAGGACGATTTTTAACAGAAGGAACAACAGTATTTATAGCGTAGGTGATGACAACGCACGCCCCTCCTCCTTTCTCATGGCCATTACAAGAGGAATGCTCAAATGGCCAAACCCTGAGACACATTTCAGTTTTTCCCCGTCAGCGTTGACTTTTTTTTTCTCCCCTCTGTCGCCCAATAAAAACCCAGATTTTCACCCCCACACCACATTCCCCCCCCCCAAAAAAAAAGCTCAGGGTTACTGAGCGGTTTTTGGGCGTGTGATGCGACTGAACGTGGATTTACAGTTCGTCCTGCTTCAGAAAAGAGGCTGCAGGGTGGAGGTGGCCAGGGTCAGCCTCACTGCTGCCCAGGCTGGGCCTCGGCCTGTTGGGCCGGGGGCCTCTGGGGGACGACCTGCCGCTGTCTCTGACGGTAAGCGATGGTGGAGCCCAGCAGGAGAGCGATGAGAGTCATGAGGTAGAGGTCCCACTCTGCCCCAAGCCAGTGGTCCAGGTCCACCTGGGATAGCAGCTCCTTTAACTGCGGAAGAGATTGCAAGTCAGGAGGGAACACTGATGAAGATGCTTTTAAAAGCAACTAATAAAGAATTACAGTGGTCAAGGCAGTTCATCGCCACAGGAACGTTCCGAGCTTAAAGTATAATAAAATACTGACTGAACAAACCAAACCGCAAACTCTTCATTCCTCAACCATGAAATCGACATGAAATGTAAATATTAGTTCAACTCAAGTTGAAAGTAGTACATCTGAAAGTTTCCATAATTGAAAGTACGGTCTCTCATGTTGTGAGGTTGCCGTTTGGAGACTTACGTTGAGCTGCTGCAGGTACTGCACCTTGTAGAGGAGGCCCAGCTTACACAGGGCCAAGAAGACCGGCACCTGGGCTTCTGGGCTGGCTTCGGCTGCCATGTCATAGAAGCGCTTCGCCAGGTGAATATCCTGAGGGTGAGGATGTGTTACAAGATTTTTTTAAATCTATCGTAAGCTCACTAGATTGACAGCAGCTCCCGTGAAAACAAACCGAAACTCTCTGGAATGTGAGTGCTCTTTTCTCTGTCATGTATTTAGGAATGGAGGATAATGGCTTTTGTGTGTAACAGTGGTCACAGCTGTGTGTGAGTGTGTGTTTGCCAACCTGTTTGATGCCCAGCCCTTTCTCGTAAATGTAGGCCAGGTTAAACATAGCCTGCGCGTTGTGTGTGTGCCCACCTGTTTGATGCCCAGCCCTTTCTCGTACATGTAGGCCAGGTTAAACATAGCCTGCGCGTTGTGTGTGTGCCCACCTGTTTGATGCCCAGCCCTTTCTCGTACATGTAGGCCAGGTTAAACATAGCCTGCGCGTTGTGTGTGTGCCCACCTGTTTGATGCCCAGCCCTTTCTCGTACATGTAGGCCAGGTTAAACATAGCCTGCGCGTTGTGTGTGTGCCCACCTGTTTGATGCCCAGCCCTTTCTCGTACATGTAGGCCAGGTTAAACATAGCCTGCGCGTTGTGTGTGTGCCCACCTGTTTGATGCCCAGCCCTTTCTCGTACATGTAGGCCAGGTTAAACATAGCCTGCGCGTTGTGTGTGTGCCCACCTGTTTGATGCCCAGCCCTTTCTCGTACATGTAGGCCAGGTTAAACATAGCCTGCGCGTTGTGTGTGTGCCCACCTGTTTGATGCCCAGCCCTTTCTCGTACATGTAGGCCAGGTTAAACATAGCCTGCGCGTTGTGTGTGTGCCCACCTGTTTGATGCCCAGCCCTTTCTCGTACATGTAGGCCAGGTTAAACATAGCCTGCGCGTTGTGTGTGTGCCCACCTGTTTGATGCCCAGCCCTTTCTCGTACATGTAGGCCAGGTTAAACATAGCCTGAGCGTTGTGTGTGTGCCCACCTGTTTGATGCCCAGCCCTTTCTCGTACATGTAGGCCAGGTTAAACATAGCCTGCGCGTTGTGTGTGTGCCCACCTGTTTGATGCCCAGCCCTTTCTCGTACATGTAGGCCAGGTTAAACATAGCCTGCGCGTTGTGTGTGTGCCCACCTGTTTGATGCCCAGCCCTTTCTCGTACATGTAGGCCAGGTTAAACATAGCCTGAGCGTTGTGTGTGTGCCCACCTGTTTGATGCCCAGCCCTTTCTCGTACATGTAGGCCAGGTTAAACATAGCCTGAGCATTGTGTGTGTGCCCACCTGTTTGATGCCCAGCCCTTTCTCGTACATGTAGGCCAGGTGAAACATAGCCTGCGCGTTGTGTGTGTGCCCACCTGTTTGATGCCCAGCCCTTTCTCGTACATGTAGGCCAGGTTAAACATAGCCTGAGCGTTGTGTGTGTGCCCACCTGTTTGATGCCCAGCCCTTTCTCGTACATGTAGGCCAGGTTAAACATAGCCTGAGCGTTGTGCTGCTGCTCAGAAGCCAGCCTGTAGTGGAGCACTGCCGTCTCGTAGTCCACATCCGTGCCATAGCCGTAGAAGTGGTAGTCCCCCAGCTTGATCCTCGCCACAGTATACCCTTTAACCGGAGGAAGAAGGCAGATGGCAGTGATGCCAGCGAGATGAATGCCAGAGACCTCAGATGTCAAATTATATTCCTCAGGGTCTAGCTGGCACACCTTCTAGTGTAAATTAGAAAAGATAAATGTGTTTCTTTGATTTTTGACAACATGCCAATATCTTAGGTCTTCAAACTAAGTAGGACCCATATAACACCTGTGTAGTTACTTTAAACATACATTTAATTTGTTGTAGCATGTCTTTTACTAAATGTATGCATGTGCTATGCAACAATAACTACTTTCAGCAGAAGTACATAATACAGGTTACGCAATTATATACACAAAAGCTGAAGTGAAAAATATGATGCAAACTTGTATTCCAAAAATAAAAAAATGTCCCCCTAAATATTTGTTGGTGTGAAAAATGAAAGGATCTTTTGCAAGTGAATAGTCACACTACATTTACAACAAAAAAGTTGAGAATGAGAATGCATTTTCCCTTTAACGCTATGACACATTCTGAACAAATGAGTAATTGAAATACAGTAGAAGTTTAGTACTGTGTGGAGTCTGATTGATTGAGAGGCATCCTGACCTTGAGCAGCAGCTCTGTTCCAGTGTAGCAGAGCTCGTGGGTACGTCTCATTCTTACTGAAGATCCTCGCCGCTTCTGCTTCAGAGGAGACACATGAAAGAAAGGTAATAAGAATGCTGTTTTCTAACAGAAATAAGCTTGCAAGTTTATTCAGAAAATAAACTGGATTAATACACTACTTGTTTACTGGAATATTATTATAATGTGTCAGTCTTATTCATTCATATATACCAAAGCTACCCTTAGACAGATATCAAAGCTATTAGCATTTACTGCATTGTATAAAAAGTTACTAAAGCTGACACTGCCATCTGGTGGTGACTGCTCAGAAGTGAAACAGGAACTTACTCTGGTCCAAGATGAAGGCCACATTGCTCTGTGCTACCTCATAGCCCTGCTCAGACAGCAGCAAATACTGCACCACGGCAGAGTCCACGTCACCTTCATTGAAGCTCTCATAAGCGGTCATCAGCCTCTCCGACCAGCGGCCGCGCTCACACACGTTCTTGAAGAGCTGTACAACAACGCAGAACAACACGAGAGACTGCTAAACCGATCCGGTCCTGTGCGTAAATACCGTTGGAGATTTACTCATGGCACATTTCACAAGAGAATGGTAGCAGTGAGCATGCTTTGAGTTTGGCATGACTGTCAACACGGATAGCTTCCTGATCCTGAACAAGCTTGAAAGAAATGCGGTACCACTGAACAGAGTCAGAAACTCTGTTGTGATGTTCAGTGGCAGCATTGAGGCGTGCAGCTGAAGAGACAAGCGGTTGCTGAGAGACGAGGGGAGATAACGTGCACACTGAACTGACCTCCACCGCCGTGTGGCAGGAGCGCATTACCCCCGTGCCAGTGGCATGCATCTGTGCCAGGTTGTAGAAGGCCAGGATGTGACCTGCCTGTGATGCCAGGTTAAAGTACTTCAGCGCCTGCTTGTAGTCTCGCTTCACCCCGATGCCATCTGCGAAGGAAGGCGAACGTTACAAGTGTGAATGCAACATGTGTCAAACGCCTTACCAGCTTCCTGCCCAGCGAAGCAAAGATGGCAGCTCCTCCACAACTCTCCAGCAAAAAGGCTCAAGAGTGGCCCCAGGCTCAGATCGACTGAGTCGGAAAGACAGATTACTGAATACTGAAGAACGATGACGTCACACAACATAAAACAGAGCACCAGAGCTTCTTCTGGAGGAAGGTACATGTACATGAAAAGAGTCACTCACTGAAGTACATGGTGCCTAACTGCAGCTGTCCATCAACCCAGCCCTGCCCTGCAGCCTCCTGGTAGTACTGCAGTGCCAGATCATAGTCCTGACAAAATAACCACGTAGATTATACACCAATGATATACACAAAGGTCATGTTGCTGTGATGGTGACATGAAGAGCCTGGTATTACTTTACAGGTTTGTTCATTTTAGAAACTTTTATTGTATTTAACTTTGAATTTCTTCACTAATCTTCATTAATATACCAATTATGGAAAGGAGAGGCAAATGGACTGTTATAAATGTTGCTAATGTTGTGTAATATTATCAAATAAACCCAGCGGGGCAAGTTCCCCCTGGAAAAAATAACGTTATTCTATTAAGTAATTAAAGTAAGTAAAATTTTATTTATATAGCACCTTTCAAAAACCTAGGTTTACAAAGTGCTTCACAAAAGAAAAACCACAAACAAAGAAATAACACAAAACAAAAGAAAGATCACAATTCAAAATAGTGTACATTATAACTCAAGCACAGAAGCATTTAGAAAAAAAGAGTCTTTAGTATTCAGCTGTGAAAAATGTAGACTTCAGCTGTGATTTGAAACACCCAAGAGAGTTTGCGGACCCAGGACAGCAAATGCACGATCCCCTCGTGATTTAAATTTTGAGCGAGGTACAACTAGCAGGCCTTGCTCAGAGGACCTGAGGGGCCTAGCAGGGGTATAAGGCCTTATTAAGTCCCTGATGTACTCTGGAGCAAGACCATTTAAAGCCTTATAGATAAGGAGGAGGATCTTGAATTGAGTCCTAAATTTGATCGGAAGCCAGTGTAATGACATCAGAACCGGGGTGATAGGAGAGCGATATGATGTCTTAGTGAGTAATCTTGCTGCAGAGCTTTGGACTAACTGTAATCTGGAAACAGCGTCTTCACTAAGGCAGGAATGAAGGGCATTACAATAGTCGAAGCAGGAGGACACAAAAGCATGGATGACCATTTCCAACTGCTGGAAAAGTGGGCGTATTTTTGCAATGTTTCTCAGGTGATAGTAGCAGGACTGAATAACTGACTTAACATGTTTATCAAATTTTAGCTGGTAGTCAAAAGTAAGGCCTAGGTTTTTGGAAAAAGATTTTCTATTTATGGCCAATGACCCGAGGTGTTGTAGGATACTTGTAGAGACCCGATCTGGGGCAGTTTTACGATGATTTAATTGAAGAAGGTTTTGAGACATCCAGTTACTAATCTCAGCCAAACACTTGTGCAGTGTAGTTAAATTTGAGAGGTCACCAGGCTTAACGGATAAGTAGAGCTGTGTATCATCAGCGTAGCAATGATAAAACACACAGCCAAATTGACGGATCAAGTAGCCTAATGGAAGCATATATAATGAAAATAAAATGGATCCGAGAATTGATCCCTGAGGTACCCCACAAGTCAGAGGAGCACAGGTGGATGCCTTGTCATCAACTGAAACAAAAAACTTCTGGTTGGACAAATAAGAGGAAAACCAGATTAGTGCTACACCAGATATCCCAAAAGAATTCTTCTATAAGAATTAAAATGGGAATTTCACCCTGGTCTAATTGTATAAGAATGCCATTCGTGACCCTGAGGAGAGCGGTCTCAGTGCTGTGTTTTTATCAAAAGCCTGATTGGAATTTATCCAATATGTTATTTTCTTTAACCAGTTCCAGAAATTGCTTGCAGACTACTTTTTCTAAAATCTTAGCTGTAACAGGTAGCTTAGAGATAGGTCTATAATTTGATGGTATACTAGGATCTAGGTGCATTTTTTTAGAGGTTTAAAAGATTCAGGAACATAGCCTGACGAGAGGGACTGGTTTATAATCGTGAGCAGAGATGGTCCAATAATGCTGATGGCTTCTTGCACAATCTCAAGGGGACACATGGAAAAATGAGTGTGAGAAACAGTATCAATCAAGTCACTGAGAGAGATGAGAGAAAACCGATGTAATAAGATGGGACAGGTGTGAGATGGTTCAGAATGGGGGCTGGGGGAGCTGGGGGGCATGATTGATGCTCTTATTTTGATAATTTTATCAACAAAAAAGGATAGGAATTTTTCACAATCCTCCACCAAAGGTGAGAACATGCTAAAGGGTGAGTTATTTACAAGGCGGTCAATGGTTTTAAAAAGAAACCTAGGATTGTGTTTGTTTGTGGAGATGAGATTATTAAAATAGGCAGATCGTGCATCCTTAATTTTTTGATTTAGCAAAACCATCAAGTCTTTCATGTAATTGTAGTGGACAATCAGTCGTGTGGTTTTCCACCTACGCTCTGCTTGTCTACATTCTCTTTTCAGAGAGCGGATGTCATCATTTAACCTGGGAGAGTAATTCATTTTAGAAACTGATTTGGTCTTTAGAGGGGCACCGGCTTCTAGAGCACATACACATATATCGTTAAAATGGATAAGCATCTTATCGATATGCGTGGAAGATGGCTCACTTTGATTCAGCACAGAAAAGGCAGAAGAAAATGTGGCTATGGACTGACTGTTAATAAAGCAACATTTTACAGTGCGCTTCTGGGTTAAAATGTTCTATTCTAAAGATACTCAATAATATTGATCTGGAACTTACCACAGGAACACCTCTACCATACAGGTAGGCCATGCCCAGGCCACTCTGACCCATTGGGTTACCCTGAGAACAGAGAGAAAATGAGCAACGCTTAGAAAAGGTTTCTGTGAAGCGTTACACTGTGAAGCGCAACGCAGACACTCACCAGCTCAGCGGCCTTCTTAAAGTACTCCAGGGCGGTCTGGTTGTCCTGCGGCACGGCCTCGCTGCCATCCGAGTACATCTGAGGGAGACAGCACAGGTTACAGGGCTGCATTGGACACAGCAACAACTTCTTCACCGGTTTAGGACCCCCTCGAAAACAAGATGTGACATCTCCAGGGGAATATCCTGCCAGTGAATAATAAACTTGTAGGTTCTTCAGCAGACCCGGCTTAACAGAAGCACAAACCTTCCCAAGAAAGGCCATGGCATGAGTGTCCCCAGCATTGGCTGCCTGGTTGAAGTAGTCAAAGGCCCTCTGTAGAGGAGACACACATGTGTTACGTGGGTATTCTGCATCGCTACTGGGCAACACACTGCCTCACATAAAAAATGGGATCCACCTACCTGGTGATTCTGTTCTAGTCCACGTCCTCCATGCAAGTGCAGCTGTCCTAGCCCCACCTGGAGGAGGACAGAGACAAGAACCGCAATGTCAAAGGACGCCAATCCCGTCAACAAACTCTCCCGCGTGAACATGAGCTCCCCACGAGAGGTCTCACCTGGGCCTGCACGTCACCCTTTTCCGCCAAAAACTGGTAGTACTGGATAAGGTCCTCCTCCAGCATCCCGTTGGCTGCCCCAGGGTTCTCCAGCTCATCCAGCAGCCTGACCCTCTGCATCACACCTCCGCCAGTCAGCAAGATGTCATTGGCCACTGAATTCACGCGTACGCACACACACACACACACACACACATACATCAGGTGGTCCACATATTTCACAAAATACGTTCAAATGTGCCAATTCACACTTAAAGCTGCATTAGGCAAGTTTGAAAATATACAAGGCAAAAAGACTTCCCCCATTTGCTCTCCTGTCTCCTATCTCTCTCCTAAGCCCATCCCACCAAATTATGCTCCAGTGCATGCGCTGAGACAGGCAGACAGCGAGGGGTCTATTCTACGGGAGCATATTTTGCTTGTAGATAGTTGCCCTGATTGGTAGCTACATAGCTAGCCCTGATTGGTTGGTTTTTAGAAGACTGGGTTGAGAGACACTCACAAGATTTTTTCCCAGAACACTTGATTTATTGATACCTGCTGGAATATATTGAGTAAATTGAATAATTTAGCCAAAATTATATCAAAAAATCATGCCTAGTACTGCACCTTTAATATTCAGCTTCTCGCCAGATATAATCTAAATATAATAAACTATTTTGAAACCATTCATAAACAAAAATAAAGCACAAATGACACCATCATCGACTATGGTCCAACACAACCCTTTTTTTAACATTCTGTGAGCTTCCATTTTACCATTTTTCTGTAGATTTCATTAAACCAGTCTGTCTTTCAAAACCACTGTGAGGAAGGGTTCCTAAAAGCTTTAGTCTCAGTTTGTCACTTCTATTTGGTTGAAGTCTATTAAACAAGATCAACTGATAGCAATGCCTGGCTGAAAGTCAGGCATCGTACCATTGTTTGCCACCAGTCTGTAGTGTGTCAGCGCAGATTCACAGCTCTGTGGCACTCCGATCCCTCCCCAGTATCTGTAGCCCTATAAAGAAAAATACTTTCATCAAGCTATTGAATGAAGGCTGGAAACCAAACAGCAATGATGATGAGAATTTGGACTTCCCTCAAGTGCTCTTTGAGCAGACAATTATGTTCAGTGGTCTTTGTATTAGCAAAACCAAAACGTATTGCAAAGTGCTTAAAAAATAAATTCACCAGTATCATGTGAGCCACTAGGTTTCCGCCCAAGGCCCCAAAAGTGTAGTACACCAACGACTGCAGAGAAACGGGAAAAGGACGACAAGACAATCCAATCAAATGAGGTTATTCTTCACCATTAAAGGTAACAAAATGCAGAATGTTGTCCGCATACCTTTGCCTGGCTGGAATTCAGTCCTACACCAGCAGCGTAGAGGAATCCAAGGGCCTGATGGGAGGAAGGGAAGCTTTTCACAACAGCATAAAATCTACAAGAAGATGCTCAACAAAATGGTCGTGCAAGGGGGGAGGTGAAACACGCTGCCTGATCAGGGGCAGGTGATCACACTGGGGTTTGGTGTGGTATATAATTTACCGTTTGAGCTTTGGACGACCCCTCCACTGCCAGCTTGACAAACATGTCCCTGGCCTTTGTGACATTCTGGGCTAGACCTTCGCCGAGCAGCAGGGCGTATGCCACCTTCTCCGTGGCCTTGGTGTGGCCCATGCCTGCCACTTTCACCAGCGTGTTATACTCCCTGCAGCAGGAGAAAAGACCTGCATACTGAGGACATAGCAGGCAGGTACATATAGCTCAGCTTCCTCTAGCCGTGCCTTTAAAACTGAGCTGAAAAAGTTGAAGAATATGACATCGTTTTCAATAAAAGGTCAAACCCCTGTCCTTCACTTAATCATTATCCAACTGGGGCTGACGTGATCTTTAAACAATTTTTACAAGTTTTGTTAGCCCTATAAAATGAGACAAGTGGGCATAAGTGGAAACTAGATTAACAATTCCTAAAAAAATTGTAGGTGTGGTTGCTTCACGGTGTTATCAATTTCAGGAAATGGAATGAAAGATGGTAATTTTGTGGTAAGTAGTCTAAAGAACCTGGAAGTGATACAAAGAAGTAATGAATTGTGATAAAAGCACAAAAAGGTAATGTCAAATCATCTGGGATAGTATTGTTGGGTCAGAACAGTGTTGTAAAAGAAGGCATTGTGAATGCCCAATTTACTGCGTCCTGTGTACGAGCATACTGCTTACTGTAGGCTATACTGCAGTACGCAAAATATCCTCCATATAAACCTGGACATAAGTAGGCTATATCAATTGCCTTTACACTCTTTGCCTATATCATCTGGGGATATTGAGAACACTCAATTTGGCCACGCAGGTAAAGCTAGCCTAATTTAACAGCTTTTCCAAAAAAGAATACTCAACTGGCATACTCAAATAGTAGGTAAGTATACTGATTCTGACTATTCGGACACAGTCGTAGACTGTAGAAAAATATGGGTTCATTAAATATTTGCCTAGGTTTTAACCAAATGCTCATCTACTGATTTCTCCAGTTTATTAAACGAACTATGATTCCGATTACAGATCTCACCATTTTGTGAAGTCCAAACCACATGTCGAGTGCTGAATTCAGAGTTCTGTTCATCTAGCCTACCTAGCATGCAGCTATTGTAAAGCAATAATTAAACATCGTTTAAACTACGTTTAACTTTGTTGACTCACATAAACTTGAGATTATAACGCAATCATGTGTAGAAGATAGTTTATTTGCTGGAGCTATGTCATAATTGATTGCATTTAGATTTGCTAACGTACTCATAGGCAGGCACCTGTCACCTTGGCATTTTCATGCAGAGTGAAAGGTTTGTTTTTCCTGGTAGCTTAACCACAGAATTTGTTGAATAATGTTGAATGGAGTGATAGTAGGCTAGATGAGCATTTAGCTAAAACATAGGCAAAAACCTAGCTAACGTTAATCTGTATGGTTAGGTAATGCGTTTTATAACATTAGTGTTGTTGCTGTTGTATTAGTAGTTAGTCGTTGATAACTTGAACTGTGATTGTCCTTTCTAACCCTAGCTTAGTATGAGTAGTGCTAACCTTATGCTAATGTTAACATTTGTTTGATAACTTGAATTGATAGATTGCAGTAATGTTAACAGCTATATATGTATAATATATAAGGCAGAGACCGAATAAATATTGTTTCAGCACGGTAATGTAGGCTAAGTAGGCCACCGGGAGAGCCCAATCGCTACGGACAAATGATGGTCTGTCGATACGAGTATCCAGACTGCCCTGCGCCAAGCTGCTATAATTCCTAAAGAAATTGTAGGTGTATTTGCTCGCAGTGGTATCAATTGCTGGGAATGGTAAAGAAAGATGGTACTATGGTAGCCTATAGTGTGAGGTGGATATGCGGTATAATGGGATCAAAATAAGGCAAAGGGTTCAAATATGGTGATGTGTTTTGTGGTAAGTCATGTTAGTCTAAAAAACTTGGATACAAAAAAGTAGCCAAATTAATTGTGACGAGTTGCCTAGCGCTCACGTAGAGCAGAATGTTGTGATTCAAAAATCTGCTCAGGGCTCACACCGTGAGCTACCATCTGCACGTGCCCATTGACTCCCACTCAAAGTAAAAAGTAATAGCAACCTGGAGGGTGTATGAAGGTATAATATGAGGTATGAATGGTGTCGATGGTGTGAACGGTGTAGGAAGAGATAGGTTCTCAAAAATCGGTGGAATAATAATAACCGTAAGTCTGAGCGATAACAATAGGTTTTTCAACCACACCTAATTAGTGCAAGGAATATTTCACAATGATAATAGGAGGCATGTCCCCAGAGTTATCAATGCATGGAGTAGCTAACCAGGACTCATAGATAGCGAGACCAGGTTTTACACAGTGCCATAGGCACTTGACTATAAGCAATATAATGCATTTGAGTGAGCTGAATTGCCTGCTCTTATCTTTAAACCTACTGATATTAACTATGTTTCTAAGAGCAGCCTTAGGAATATATGTGGAGCACAGTACAGTCAGTCTTGAACTGATAAGGTTGCAGGCAAAGTCTGACCCCACAAACAGAAGGAGATTGACAGCGGGAGGAGAGAAGGTGAAAGGAAGTGGAGGAAAAGGGAAAAAACTCACTCCGTCCTCTGACTCTTTTTTCTGGTGCCATTGAGGATCTTCATGGCCTTCTGATACATCTCTTCTGCCTCCTCCGCCTGGCGCCTCTGCTCACCTTCCTCTTCAGCTAAAATTCACGAGAGCACAATATATCTCACTCAGGTTTGTTGCATGCATATATATATATATATATATTATATATTCATACAGGGGGTGTACAAAACACCACAATTATAAACACCAGTTTTCCAGAAAACATAAAACACCTGGCTGCCACATGTTTGCTATGCAAAACCTCAACCTCTGTTCCTAACCTGATTATCTATGCTGTTTTGTGCCATGACTTTCTTTATAATTATGCCAATCAACCATAATTGCACATTAGTCATTTTTTATTAAATACTAATAAATCATAAATTACATGTCGCTGTTATATCAGTAATAAGTGAGTACACTTCAACAAATGTAAAAGAATAAATCCACTGACAAAATAACTTGAAGGGTTTCTTCTCCTGACTTATTTTTCCATAGAGTTCAATAGAAAATTTTGTCAGGGGAAACAACCCTTAAAGTGATCCATCCATATATACTGCATATTTGGCAGCAGAGTGATGGTTTGAGGCTCATTTGACACCTCAGACCCTTGATGACTTACAGCCATTTTACCAACCATGTATTCCATACTGTTCCAGCATAATTTACAGCCAAATCTAATCCCACCCCCCAATTCCCATAGAGATCCATTAAAACGCAGAGATGGTATAGTATCGCTTGTAAGAGTGCCAGAAAATAAGATATCAAGAGTCTTTTGATGTTGTTGGGTCACAGACATCTGGAAGTCATGGCATGCAAAGGATATGCAACCAAATATTTAAAATTATTACTTTATTCTACATTATGTTAAACTGTCCAATTTTTTTTGATGGGGGGGGGGGGGTATGTACAAAAGGTTCTATCATTTCTAAATGATTCATCCGATAAGAATGAAAATACCCTCAAATTAAAGCTGAGTCTGCACTTCAACCTCATTGTCATTGTATCTTTTCAAACTCAAAGTGCTAGAGTACAGAACCAAAATAACAACGAGATAATCAATGTTATTCACTTCACCTGTCAGTGGTTTTAATGTTGTGGCTGATCGGTGTATATATATACAAAATTATATGTATGTTATAATACAATTGTATTTAAAGCACAATACAATTGTATTTTAATGAGATACATAACATACTGTATATAATATACAGTATATATTTCATTAATACAGAAAAGTGCTTTAAATACAACTGTATTTCCAATATAAATAAACAAGCAAAGAAACATACATGCACTGACTGAATTCAGTCATCTTTAATCCTGATAACTGCCATTTTAAGAAAGCAACCTGGTAGTTTATTCATTTCTCCAGCACACAGACTTGTACTGGCTAAAACAGAAAGTTGCTACAAGTCCAAAGAAAAACACTGCTTTATCTGGTGATGATTGAATGAGGCCAACTCACTCTCGCAGAAGCCCCATCTCTTGTCACTGTCATAGTTGTACGTGGTGGCGCACCAGAGCCTGTTGTCACTGCGTCCCTCCGTAGTGCAGTCTGAGTACTCCTTCCCAAAGAAGAGGAATGGGAAGAGGCAGCGTTCCCCTGCAGCTGAGCCCCCAACTACCACAGGAACTGCATCATCAAAATAGGAGACATACTGTGACCCTCACAGCAAGTGGAGATCAGAATTTTGAGAGGATGAGGGACATGAGGGATAATCTCTTATTAACAACATAAATAAGTATGAGGGACCATTTTATTTGCATTTACCATAACAGCAGGTGTTTTTTCTCCACCTGCAGCAATGAAACTATGGCCTTACACTTGAACAGTTTCGCCAAAGACAAAAACAAGAACAGAAACCGCAACAGAAAGTAAAGTATTATGTAAATGGAGTAACTGAAATATAAATTGAAAGAGAAAAAATTCGGGGAAAAGATTAGGGGAAATCGTGTAAGTAACTCTTCTGAATAGACGAGACATCTCTGTCATCCAATGAAGTGTAATCATATACAGTGCAGTCCAAAAGTGTTAGGATAGTGACGCATGTTTTGTTGTTTTGGCTCTGTACTCTAGCACATTGGATTTGAAGAAGAACAGTGACTATGAGGTTAAAGTGTATACTTTAACAACATCAAAAGACTCTTTATATCTTATTTTCAGGTACTCTTACAAGCGATACTATAACCTCTCTGCATTTAATGGATCTCTATGGGAATTGTGGGGTGGACTAGATTCAGATGTATATTACGCAGGAATAGTATGAAACACATGGTTGGCTAAATGGCTGTAAGTCATCAAGAGTGTGAGGTATCACATGGGCCTCAAACCATCACTCTGCTGCCAGATATGCAGTAGATATGGATGGAACACTTTAAAGGTTGTTTCTCCTGACTCATTTTCCTATTGAACTCTATGAAAAAATAAGTCAGGAGAAACAACCCAACTCTCCTAACACTTTTGGAGTGCACTGTAAATTAATTTTCCAAGGCCACGGAGAACCAGGCCATGCAAAATAAGCATATATTTTAAGATGATGATCTTGAATTTACTATGTCCTTTTTTTCAGGGCATTTTCGGCTTTATTGGACAGCACAGTGTAGAGAGACAAGAGCAATGGGGAGCAAGAGAGAGGGAGAGACATGCGACAAAGGTCTCGCGGCTGGACTCCAACCACCGACGTTGCAGCTTGCAATGAGCATAATGGATAGTGCTCTACAGGCTACACCACCAAGACACCCACTATATGTATTAGTGTAGTTTTACATAAATATAAGAGTTGAATAGAATTGTATATTTTATGCCAAATCTGGCATCGTTTAGAAAGCATAGATATTACAAAAACCAACAGGTGATTCAAGCATTACTCACACTCCTTTGGCTTCTCCTCTTTGTGGCTGGGCTGTGAAGGGAGCCCGTCCTTGTCCACTCTTTCGTGGATGTTTTCCGACTCCTTCTGCGCGTCATCACCTGGGAAAACGTCCTCCCTGGGGAACACCTGTCCTGCTATAATCTGCGTCCCCACTGGCACTTCATCCTCCTCAGTGTCCTGACTGTGAAACGACTTCAAATACAATTTTTTTTATTTAATGACATTTTTTAATATATTTTTTTAAAGGCTACGACTGAGAATGTAAACAAATATGATCAAAGGAAGGAGACAAGAGAAAATAGTCTTGAGAGAACATAAAAACAAAGAAAAAGGATATTTAAAACGGCAACATATACCAAGTGCACAACTTTACATATCACAAACCCCTGCCACTGGCTAGGATCTGACTGGAATCTTTTAGCATCTGGTTCTGATATAATCTGAGCAAGACTGCCCTCTGGCATAGAGTGAATTGTTCTCAGCTTAAAATGAGTGAAAAACAACACTATTCTCTCAAGTATTTATGAATGATTACTAAAAAATATATCTAATTTGACTTACACTCACTCTGAGACACAAAGGTGCCCACTTGGTAATGCAAGCAAAGCGTTTATTTATCGAGCACCAAAATGAAAAATTCACACGCTAGTTATCGTTCTTGTGATAGTTGCGGGAAGTAACACAGCTGGCATGACACAGAAGCTGTGTCCCAAATCGCATACTTCCATGCTCCGAGCACGCATAGCGAGCACGCACATCCATGTGAGTCCATAGCGAAGTATGGTAGTGCGGAGCACGGGAGTATGTGCTTTGGGACACAGCCAGAGAGTTCAAATTTACAGTCTCTAAATCTCTCCTATTTCACTAGTGTTGTATCAGGGCTGAAAATGTGGAACAAACAACAATTCTCTATTTAGATCTTGTCTTGCAATGATATACATTCCAGGACAACTGTCATATTAATCTACATATGGAATTGTTTTACCGTATGTAAGACAAGAAAGCTAAGAAACAATCTTGTGAACCACTCATACAGGAGGTTATCACTGTAGAGAAGCACATATGAAAAGGAATGTTTTAAAAAATGAATTATCTATATTACCTTGGCTTCAGGTGCATCATCCAGCTCTTCCACATCTGCAAATACAAATATAACAACAATCAACGGGGACATGTTGCTCAGTAACATCATTGTTACCAAAGAGGATCGAGCTATAAAAAAGAGCAAGCTATCTATGAAGTAAATGTTTAAGCTACAGTAAGTTAGCTAGCTGGGTATACGCGACTACAGAAATATGGTAACTCTGATGTTGAACAACAACTGACTAACGTTAGCTATATGTCATGTTTATTAGCAAGCTTGCTAACACCGAGTGAGCAAGCAACTATTGTAGCTAATTGCTGAGCTTCATAGTTCAGTTATGTGCTTTACTCACCAGCTGTTGTTACTACGCTTGACACAAGCAATAACAGCGAGAACAGATGCCACTTCTTCACAGTCATACTTAAAAAAAAATCTTCAGAATATGGATATTCAGGCGACAGGGTGTAAAATCCCCACTTACTTCCTCAGAATTACTGCATCTTTGTAACTAGACAGATAAACTAACTTAACTCGCTACAAACAGAGAAGTTGTGTTGGTAGCATACTGTAGCTAGCTAGCTCAGTTATGTCGCTGCTGACACGACACGCAGACTAACTGCTCTTCAACATCATTGCTATGTAACCAGTAAGCTCGCAAGCTAACAAACGATGTCTAGGTTTGTGACCAGTTGCTGGTAGTTCTGTTTCATAAAATCAGCGAGAACAAATGTTCTGACAGTTGGTTGTAGCCTATACTTCTTCGATAGTTGCAACAATATTAAAAATCGGCGTAAGAACAGCTTTCCAATTTCATCATCAGACAGACATACCTATTGAACATCGACCAGTACTTCCTACCCGTTCGAGCCAGCCAATGAGTCGATTGCGATAACAAAATCTTAGCCAATCGTTGAGCTTTGTGATTACTACTGTCCAATAACAAACGCACACACAATGAAATTACTTTACCTGTACTGTATGGAAGATTTTTAACCCCTTCAGACCTTTTTGAGAAAAAAAGTCAACTCTTTATTTTATTTCATGTCCATTGCAGTGGACGTCAGGTCTGAACAGTTGTGAAATCTCTATCTATATGTCTATTAATCATTTAGATTATTTCTATTCACACTGAATTTAATAGTGAAAATGAATAGATAATATGCATATTTGGCCACTCAGATAAATTTAATATGTTACCACACTTACATAGAAAATTCTACTATCTCAATCTTGGCTGTTAAGGGTGCACCTTCATCCTCATTTACATCCCCAATATCCAAAGACTCAATTTCTGACAGATTTCCATCTGCCAGAAGCTCTATTGCCGTGTACACTGAATATGAACATTTTTAGGCAAATATAAACTTTTGGTACTGTGCCAATACATATGAAAATGTAACATTCATAATATAAATAGACTTCAGATTACATATCTTTAGACCTGGTGTCCACTATAATGGACAACAGGGTTACATCTCTTTTGACCTGATGTCCATCGTAATCGTCAATGAATTTTTAAAAAATCCTGTGTCTAAACTTGTTATGCAATTAAACATATAATGCTTAAAATAGCATTTTCAATGTTTACATATTATGTTTAGCACATGAAATGTATTAATGAATGTTTAAACATATAATGCTGCTATAAAAGTTACTTGGTATTGCTGCCATGCTTCACTTTAATGTGATGTAACGTTTTCAAATGTTAACACATTGGGAAACACTTGCATCTGATTGATTAGTTAGGGTCTACTAACTAAATAACCAACCAGAAGACCATTATGTAAATCATACATTATCATAGAAAAAAACACCAAACATGTGATGTCCATTGCAATGGACGCAGGGTCTGAAGGAGTTAATTAAATGCAATCGCTTTAGCGACACATCGTGAAATGTAATGCATATCTGCTTTTGCTTTTACGTAAGGATGCGCATTTATCATGCCATAATTTAAAACAAAACGCATATAACATTGCATTTCATTGTGTGTTCTCTAAAAACACTTATAATGAAACACAATACGGGGTGTATTACTTTTCAACGCCAGCTGCGCGATTTCGTGCCTAAATTAAAATGCAAACGAGCCCATAGCGTGGCACACGGAACGTGACACAATTCAAAGCAATCCTCCTGATTGTATTTATTGACCTGCAGAGCGGTCTGTCATTGCATTTCAACACCAGCTGCGCGGTTTCCGTGGCAAAATTGAAATGTAAACGGGGACCGACTGCATTTCGCTCTGTGGCGACTGCGTGCCCCACGGTACGTGACAAAATTCAAAGCAATACTTGTACCCTGTATACTTGACGGGCAGAGCAGTCTGTGTTTCAGATTGTATTTCATTTTGTCACTGACAAGGCGGAGCACTTCGATAAATGCAATCAACTGTCCAATCATACTCCGTGGAGCGGGGTTGGTGGGGCGTGGTGACGGAACAGTGTAACGAACTTTGGCTGCGTCCCAATACTCACATTTGAGAACCTCCATGGGCTTAGTCTGTCCCATTTCTTATTTTGCAAATGTGCGAGTGCTTGACTGCGCACTTTATGAGCCCTAGATGAGTCCGCATCGAAACAAAAACCTCGCTGGGCGACTTTTTATCACAAATGGGGGCAAGATAGGTTCATATTACGAAATATTCTTTTTTATTTTTGTTAATTCTATCTTCATTCATAATCTACACTTTGAAACACTCGTCATATTTACTTATTAACATACGTTAACTGATTGATAAAATAAAAAATAAAAAAAGATTACAAACTACTTCCTCACTAGTTAGGAAAGAGTTTTGCGGGATCTCTTTCGCACACTGCTTGCAAAGTGAGGGGACAGGGCACATAGAGACAGGGGTCTGAGTGGACAGGGGACAGTGGACAGGGAACAGAGGTCGCATTTGGTCACGGCCAAGGGGCCAGCTTTCGGCTCCCAACCTCAGCACCGGATATAATGTCGCCCTCTGCTGATATCTATGATTTGCGCTCAAAAAGCCAGTTTTTTCCGGCTCCATTCATTTTTGCCAGCAAAATAAAAATATTTTCATTAATATAATGATGTTAACTCTGTGCATTACATTTCTTTAAAAAATCACATCATTTTTCAGAAGTCATTTTTTTGGTTCTTACTACACAGACAAATATATGATTTTTTTGTATTATTTATTTTGGCCTATCTGCGCCTTCCTCGTTGTACATGTGACTTGACTGGACACAACTGCGCATGTGAGATGAGCGCAAAATTCAAACTTTCTGGTTCAGATGTGCTTCCCGTTGGTTTCTATTGGCATTGCTGTCTCTACATTATATGTACTCTAAGGCAGGGGTTTTCAAAGTGGGGGCCGCCAGGGGGCGCCAGGGGGACCAATTGGAAGGGAGAGGAAAATGGAAAATGCAAAAAAATAAAAATAATAATAATAATAAAATAAAATGTATTTTAAAAATACATTTCAATTCAATTCATAAGATTATTGTGCCGGTTTAAAATAAAATATTAATTGTTATAAATCCGTTCATATCGAAATTAGGTCTTTGCCATGCCCTTCTTTCAATCGCAGCCAATAACTAACCGTCTGCCTGTCAGTCAAAGCGTTACGTTGAGCTGCTAACGGCCCGATTATGGAATCAAAATAGGGTCAAATGTATTGTGTTGTGTATTAAGAAGCTGTATGTTTGATTTTTTTAGATTTGCCAGTGTAATGTAAAAGTTTTTTTTAAAGCCATTTCACAATAGGGGGGCCCCAGCCAGAGGCTACGGCTATTTGGGGGTCCTTAGCATGGAAAAGTTTGGGAACCCCAACTCTAAGGTCACGGCCCACGCTTTCGTTTTGAAGCTCACTTCCTGGTTGGGCTGGGAGCGGCCATTGTGCCGTTGCTCACTAGCGCCACTGCGGTTGGCTCCAGTATAGGTCTTTCACCATGTAAGTCAATGGCAGCAATGTGGTCAAAATACTCAGTCAATACATTTTTCCCACAAAAAAATGTAATTGCAATAGGTGCCTTTCCTTCATCTAATGCCTCTGCATGTGCTGATTTTCTAAAAATATTGTGTCGTTTGGACAGGGTATTAACATTTGTTCAGGACCAATCAGAGGGACATGTTGAGTCCTCTTTGGCTCCACGGAGCAGACGCATTTTGTACAAACCGGCGACAAAAAATGTCTTCCGGCGATTCAATTTGGTTTTTACGAGGCCGTGGGAATGCAATGGGTGATGTCACAGTGACTTTGTCCATATTTTTATACAGTCTATGCTTTAGACACTCTGGCCAATCAGAGCTGTATTCTGTGTGCAAGAACAAGCTGAGCATAGGAACTTCAAGTGTAAAGTGAAAACCATTTAAATAATGCATTCTCATTAACTCTTACACGTTAAAATATGAAATAACTATATATTTATGTATGACGCTCAATAAATAAGTAAAGCGTTTTTTTTTCTTGTAAATTCGCAGCATAGCTAAGCATCGGTGCTTTATTAATAAAAAATAATCTACCTATCAACCTGATATCCAAGCATTCACATGGTTCAAAGTTATGTGTTGTAAATGCACAGTAAATGAATAACTTGTTTTGTTTTCAGATCACACAGACAGAGGTACAGCAAGGACAGCAGCAACATTGTGTGAGTCTGTTCTTTAAATAAAATAAAGTCCAACTGGCATTGTGGCATAGAGTTTTCAAGTCATTCAGGAGAATATTCACGATTATCCCGATAATAGAAATTTTATATCCTCCCATCTCTACAACCGAATGTCATGCAAGGGTGTCCCATTTCTTATCTATGCGCCATTACGCACTTGCACACAACGCACTTGCACCCCTTGATCCAACCTCGGAAATACGTCACCAAAGTGTGGACTTGAAGAAAGTGCTTAGACCGTAGGGTGAGTATTGCGACGCAGCCTTTGACTTAACTTGTCACATTTGCAGTTTGTCTCAGTAGTATCCACAAAGCAACAGATGTTCAATTCAAGTGAAGGACTTACTAAATTTGGCCCACTAGAAGCAATTTTCATCTAGGCCCTACTAGTTAAGTGTCATATCTCAAAAACTATTCACTGCACATCCATGTTTTAAAGTTCAAATTGAAGAAGAGGCTGTAGGCTACATTATTACAACAGAATAAATGTAGGTTATGTCAGAATTGTCATATACAGTAGCCTAGATATAGGCTGCATAATATAGGCAACACAAAAATGCGTAGCCTAATGTTTGTATAAAGCTACGTAGGCTAAAAAAGCCCTACGTTTAAATGTAGGCCTATGTTTTACAACAACAGAAATGTATTAGCCTACAGCAGCAAGTGCGATAGGTGGTCACTGTGCTACGCTGATGCTACATCAGAACATGATTTTTTAAAGATTTTTTTTGTAGAAACGGTGCGTTTTATGTATTTATTGTCTGTGACGGTGGCAAGATGAAGGTTGCGGCGCAATTTTGGGGGTTTAAGATAATAAATAATTTCATAGAAACATGTCTTTGGGACGTCGACAACTACCACTAGGGGGGCACCGTGGCTAAGATATTCATAACCGGCTTGTCAAAAAAATTGTCATTTTAATTTAATTTCCACGTTGAAAATCTGTTTAAAAATTTGAATGAGCAAAACCGATCGAGCATTAGCCTACAACTTATGATAGGCCTATTCCACAGAATAGGTATCTTTCCTAGTGGTAAACTTCCTTCAGCTACCCACACACACACTCTACTCCGATAAAACCGGAAACGAGGTTACACACACACTAAACCGAGGACGATGGACTTCTTCAAACTGTTTCGTCCCCACGCCTCACCCCGCCCCGCTCTACGGACTATGATTAGACAGTTGATTGCATTTATGGAAGTCCTCCGCCCTGTCAGTGACTAAATAAAATGCAATCACAGACCGCTCTGCAGGTCAAATAAATACAATCACGATGATTGCTTTGAATTTTTCTCATGTCCCGTGCGGCACGCAGTCACCACAGAGCGAAATGCAATAGGCTCCCGTTTACATTTCAATTTTAGCACGGAAGCGCAGCTGGTGTTAAAATGCAATGACAGACCGCTCTACAGGTCAATACATACAATCACGATTCACGAGGATTGCGTTGAATTGTGTCACGTTCCGTGTGCCATGCTATGCTGGCAAAACTGAATGCAATGGGCTCGTTTGCATTTCAATTTTGGCACGAAAGTCGCGCAGCTGGCGTTGAAAAGTAATACACCCGCATTGTGTTTCAGTACGCAGATACATGTCACGATGTGTCGCTAAAGCGATTGTATTTAATTAAGTCACTAAACATCTCCCATAGTACTGTTAATTGATTTAACAAAATGACCATGTATATGTCGTATCCATATTTGTCAGGCGCGCATATTTAAACGAAGGACAAGGAGGTAGGCCTACAGCATTTCCCACAAACGTTTAGCCTACTAAATTTGTAGCCTAAATCGGCTTTTTAAAATGAATAAATAGGTTTGATTTTTAAAATAATATTAATTGCGTAGTAATTTTTTGATATAACCTAATAAAATAAATGTCTTGGCTGTTTAGTGAACAATGGTCACACTACCATATGCACATGGACGTAGGCTATTTGGTTAAATAAATTACGTATATGACTTAGTTGATAAAGTGAATTATGTTCCATGCACGATAGGTTGCGTATTGTTGATTACATTCGATGCATGTTATTTGTTAATATGAAATTAGATAATATTTATCTGGTATAATAAAATTGTCTGCCTGTCCCCAATCTAATTAATCTGACCTAATTATCAATTGAGTGTAGGCTAGTCCTGGCAACAGTCACTTCCTGAAGATGAATATTGGGTTAAATGTCTGCAACTTTCACGTCTTTTATAGGTCTAATATTGTGAAATAACAATTGTAAAAGAAAATCAATTTTATAGTAACATGCACTTGCATCTTGAGATAATTTTGGCAAATTCGTCCTCGGTGCATTTTACCCCCTATCCCACTTCCTGTGAAAGGTAAACAAATGGAGCTCAAGGTACTGAGCCGTAAGAATCTTTCGAAATGTAACTGTAAATGGGCATTTCTGCGTTCGAAATGCCGAGACAAAAGAGGAAATACAATGTTCGTTTCCCACCCGTAAGTAAATTAATTTTAATTTATAGTGTAAAAGTTTATCTTTTTTGTTTTTGTGAAATTACAAGCGCGGGGCACCTGGCGACGACCATTATCTTCTATTGTCCTTTCATTGCGCAGATGTTGTTTTTTTCTCGTTTTTTCTGATGACTGCTTGATCAGCTCAATCGCTTCTGTTTCATAAGCAGGGTCGTATCAAGAAAATTATGCAGAAGGACACGGAGGTGGGGAGGATAGCAGCTGCTGTGCCTGTTATCATATGTATCCTTTATATCATAATACGTCAGTTGGGCTGCAATGAAGTGTCGCTACTTTACTTACCTCAGGATACACTGGTAAATTTAACTTGTTCGATGTTTTGGACACTTCCAATTGCTTTATGTTTTACCCAAACTAAGTGCCGTGTGTTTCTGTTTCAATTTCCTACACACCCTTAACCTTTGAGATCAGCCAGGGCCCTTGAAATGTTTTTAAAATCATTCCTGACCATGACCAGTCAGATTACCCAGTCGAAGCACAGTAAGGTCATGTCAATGGCCCACATGTGAGTGTGTATTCATATTATGGATGTTGTTTCACCATGATCTGTTTTGTGTTATTATTCTTTGGGAACAAGTAAATAAATATCCAAACTAATTCAAAATGGAGTGATCATTGTTTTGTGGGTGATCCATAGGAAGCAGTGTATAGAGAATGAGAGGCTCTTTGACTTCCTCAAGGACTTGGCAGAGCAGGCCACAGCCTCAGCCTCCAAGGGAGAAGGGCATGTTAAGGGAAAATGGCTGGCTCACAGGTGGGAAACCATAGCCATAGCTCTGAGTGAGGCAGGATCCGCTGGGAACCTATATTGGGAACACTATCATGGCATGCATATTTTTTTATAGGACATAATTTCTCTAAAAAGTGAATGGAGATGTTTTTTCACTGCCTTTCATAGGAAACGATGGCAAGAAATGTCTGTCGGCACAAAGCAGCACGGGGACGCAGAAAGGCCAAGCAGACCCAAGAATGACTCTTTGGACAACACTGAGCACTCAGATGTAGGTGTTCGTTTGGGGCTGAATTATGTGTGGAGGGGGAAAGCACAATGTTGCCCTGCTTAATTCTTCAAAGCTGAAACAGAATTGTTTTCCTCTATAGGACTCAGAGCTTCTCATCAGCTTGAGAGCAAAGTTACAACATCGTCACTGAACAGCATGTTTTGCCCGCTGACTTCTAGCCCGTAAAAATTTTTCTGTTGTAAAATCCATGAGAAAGTGATCTGCAGTGCTACTCGGCCATATTTATGGAGCAGCAGCAGGACGTTTCACTCGTGATGTTTGAATTGGACTTGAATTGGTCTGTTTTGCTCTTGAGATGGACGGGCTGCTTCCCATGACACTCTCTTAACCATTTCTAGCCATGGTGGTTGTGTCAAAGGGCCTATTAGCCCTACAGTATTGAACTTTTTTTTTTATTATTATTTTTTTTTACAAAATCTTTGTGGTAACATGTTATTTTTGTTTTAATTTATTGTTCTGTTTAGTATTTTATTGTTGTGTCAGAGTGACACGATGACATTTAAATTAATATATGAAAATTAATCAATGAAATGAATTTTGTGACATTCTGATGAAGTCTTAATAGGAATAGCTTGATATCCAAATTGTATATGTGGGTAATTCAAGTTTTAGCTCAAAAAACCTTATTTTTGTGGACAAAGTAGTTTCATATTTTTGTATTCTTGGAATGGAATGTTCTCTAGGTCTTGCTTCAGACATTGGTTTTGGTTTTGTGAAAGTTTAGAATGGGAATGTCACAGGGAATGTTTTTTTCATCATTTGGAATGTTAATTTTGTCTGAAGTTGGCATGACCAACTTTCTTTTTTTTCTGTTTTTTTTTTTTGCTGAGTTTAGAAATATTAATGAAACATTATCACAATGAACCTTTATTATTGCAAGACTATTGTGCAGAACTGCTTACAACTCCAAAACCTGCAATACATTGGTTACAGACAATTACCTCTTTATATTTAGGGCATCTGTTCTCTGTTCAGTAATTATGTATCCCAGAAAACAGCATTACAAGAAGAGTTGCTGTACACCTAATGCATATAGGTATGTTAATTTTTGCAAATTCGTATTTTAATTCACAACAAATTAGTTTAGGGTATTTGATTAGATTTCATATTTCTAATTTTGCAGTTGGTCTATTGAATTGTAAACTTCACTTGTATAGTGCTGCTATTAGGTGCAAAACTATTTTAAAGGCTCAAATCATATTGTGTAGATGTCATGACAAAATAAATGACAAAGTATAAGGATACACACTAAAGCAGTGTTTGCACGATTGAAGCTCATTTTGGAATCTCTTCTCAGCAAAAAAATAAGTCTGTAAAATAATGTAAATAAATGCCTCATACTGTTGTCTAGAGACACAAAATGTATGAAATAAAACATGTTTCAATGACAAATTGCAGCCAATATTCCATATTTCTCCTTGTATTTGGAATAGTTTTTTGTAATATGCTACCCATTCAGGCAGCACTGTAGCTGAACAACACACCCTTCTGATATATTTTCTGATGAGACTGTATATATTTCTCACACAAGCCACAGATTGTACCACAGGATGGTACCTAGCCA
This sequence comes from Ilyophis sp. 1 JC-2022, assembly GCA_022702515.1. Lineage (NCBI taxonomy): Eukaryota > Metazoa > Chordata > Actinopteri > Anguilliformes > Synaphobranchidae > Ilyophis > Ilyophis sp. 1 JC-2022. The sequence continues at coordinate 37,372,566 of CM040406.1, forward strand.
TGAGGAAATAAGGTGGAATGTGCTGAGTACAATACAATGGAAAATAAATGTTCAGAGGATGAAAGATTTTTATTATACGAAATCCATGATGGCTCATGTCACAAATAATACTGCAGAGGTTGAAATGTTAAAATAAATTAAAACATGGTGAACTATGCTCTCAAAGACCATATATTATTTCCTCAAATGTACACATTTTGTAACAAATCAAAGGGATAGTCATCTGCATTACATTATAATGAGGAGCCTGCATAGAAAATATGTTCACAGTAACAAATTGGCCTCTTATAGAAGTCATTTTATTTAATTACAATTTTTAGTTGTAGCCTGATTTATACTTCATTCCATAGAAGCAAAGTAAATGCTTCTCATCCAAATGCAAATAACCAAATAAAATGAACATGATTTTCATTGAGAAGGGAACAGCACAGTGTTTTGCACTTGTCTGATGGTTGACATAATACCTGGGTTTGAGTTCTGGCTTCAAAGGTTGAGGTCAACATCAGATATGAACAGTACTTAAGAAGACAGACATTCACTTAGAGCCAGCGATCTTTAAAGAGAACAATAGTTCCATAAAAAAACAATCACATTTACTCATATCAACATACTGTATAAAATTGAATGTGTACAAGTAAAAACCGACAAAGCAAGCATAAACATTCTTAGTTTTAAATGCATACATCAGACATAAACAATGATTTAGTGGTTCAGAGTTTTCCATTTAATTTTCACCTTGTTATAAACTCAAACAACCCATCGAAGTCTTCCACCCTGAAAGGAACCGTTCATTAATACTCACTTTACAGCAGGTGCTAACTTTTACAAATGAAAGCATTTCAACACATATGAACTGATGACGGTTTTCCTTTCTTTTCACATTTTGTATGGTTTCAAATTCATATAAGAGGAATAGTACATTACATTGCATCTTCAGTAGAGCCGTGCTCCATAGCCAAAAGTCTGTTTGATGGCCTGAAAGTAATACTGCCGCCAGCCCTGTTTAGTCCTGTCCTCCTCGCTGACCGGCACCCCTTTATACTCCCCCTTCAGTTCGGTCTCACTTCCATGGTCCAAAAAGTTCAGGGCGATTGTGGAATAATGTTCTAGAGGTGAAAAGAGATTCCAGAGAATATGAATGTTGATGTCTAACTGGCATACTACACCAACTGCCATTTCCTAAATAGAGACTCATATTTCACAGACAGTTTTCATCTCATGCGCCTGTTCATCACTTAATTAGCATACTGCTCATTAATCATGTTACCATCCCTGCTACACATGACAGTGTGACTGTTGGGTTTAGTGAATTTAGATCTCTTTCTAACAAATCTTTTATTTGTCAGGATTTCATTACTTCTGGTTGTAGAGGGCGTGCTGCTGACATTTATAACAATCTCATAGTTATCTCAAAGGGAGAAAAAAAACCCCATCACAACATCATATTCAGTGTTATTAACCCTATAGTAAGCCCCTCCCCTTGCTTCAGTATTGAACCCTACCCAGACAAGTGTGAGGAATTTTTTACGACAGAGATTACAAATATTCAATCACAGATTGCAACTCCTGGTAGAGACCTCTCTGTAGAGCCCCATAATTCTGCCGTTACGTGGTGCTTCGAACCCATCTCTCCCCCTGTCCTACATAAGACTATATCTCAGATGAAGACGTCAACCTGCTCCTTAGGCATTTTACCCACCAAATTCGTCAAACAAGTAATTGAATCAGTTACTCCTACTATATTAACTTTTATCAATAGTTCTCTAACCACAGGGACATTTCCTTCCATTTTTAAATATGCAGTTGTCTACCCCCTTCTGAAAAAGCCTAGTTTAGACCCAGCAGTCCTAAATAATTATAGACTCATTTCTAAACTGCCTGTTTTATCCAAATACATTTCAGTCAAGTTTTAGAGCAGCTCATTGTATGGAAATTACCCTGCTTAATGTTACAAATAACCTTCTTTTTAAAGGAGACTGCTCAATTTGATACTTCTAAACCTGATTGCAGCTTTTGACACTGTAGATCACAGTATCTTAATAGACCGCCTCACAAATTGGGTTATTGGTCATCTGAGGCAGAGTTTTAACCTGGCTCAGTTCCTATCTTACAAATAGAAGTTACTATCGGTAACTAATCTTCCTCCTCAGTGCAGATACCATGCGAGGTTCCACAGGGCTCGATCTTTGGTAACATTTTGTTTCAGCACGCCTCCCTATAACTGTGCGGTTCTTTAGTTTAATTTTATTATAGTACTTTATTTATTTATTTAGTTTATTATTATTATTAGTAGTATTATTTTTAATCATTTACCTGTGTTCTGAAGCAATTTGTAACCATTTTGAAAAGTGCTATATAACTAAAGTTTATCATTATTCTTAGTATTGATCAGACACCCATCATTCACGGACAGACTGGAAACGTATAAAAGCAAATAAGTTATCAATATCAAGACAAAATGAAACATTACTTACCACAGGGCCACGTGTTGTACCTCCACTTCATGACAATCTTTTGGTCAGGAACCTTTGGGGAAGAGGGAGGAAGAAACAAAATCCTGTGTTTGATGTGTTCATGTTTCCAAGGCTACAAGTGGAGAGCTTAGAATGATAGATAGGGTTCAATCTCCAGAAGGTATAGCTTTGAGATATGAAGTATAGCATTATAACGTTCAAGTCCTGTATAATTGCATTGTTTTATTTCTATACATTAGATAGAACACTTATAAATACTGTATATTTCAGACAGTTCATCCATTATATAGAAGAATTACAAAATGAGAAGAATTCCCATGTTAATAACAATTTGACAAAAATGTCAGGTGAAAATGTATAATTCTAGAGAGAGAGAGAGAGAGTGTTCAGCTCTTACCAGCTCCTGGAACTCTCCAAAGATGTTCCCGTCTAATAGGCGAAACCTTCCTCCTTTCTGTGGGTCCACCATGGCTGTTGCATGAGTGAATGCTTGCACCATCTACGTGGCCAGAAGAGAAAAAAATCTGATTTTACCATTTGTAACAGGATTACACCATACGTCTCAGAACCTTATAATACTGGTAAGAATAGGTAGAAACAGGTTAGATAAGCATCCCAGGAACTTCATTTTATAGGAATATCATTACATCTTTGATTAAAATGCTAATTGATGGCATCCAAATTTGCCATGTTCGCTGGGTAGGATTCAGATAAAATTCTGTCAATATTGTTTCCAACATCTGATGTGCACCAAACTTTTCCCAGGTAGATTCAGACTCCAAATAAATCTTTGAAATCCATCCAGGGACCACCCAAACCATTCTGCAGGCCCACCCTCACAACCACTATGTAGTACAAGTTCTCTATGCTCCAGAGGTTTTAGGGAGATACATTATGGAGCATAGCTTCTTCAACCTTTCTAATACATTCCCTGAAAATATGGGGATGGTTATTTCCCCCTGTCCTGAGTAATGCGCCATTTAAGTATGTCAATTTCGGTACCATTATCTATTAGGGTAGTACCTGTTTCTGACCACTAGATGCCGTTTGAACTGTCCACTAGAATATAATTGGTACTGAGGAAAAGAGAACATACTAGAATGTATCAATCAACAGGTTAATTGGCTTCAGATAAGGTTCATTAGGTGAAAGAGATTGGCTCAGGCTTTTCATCCTCATGGGTCACAGATTAATTATAAATTATATAAATAAAATATATAAAAATGTAAATATATAAATTATATCTTAATTATAAAGTAAAAATAAAAACTTTAAAAAAATAAAAAGTAAAAATAAATACAGTAGTCATTTATTTTATACTGAAATGACTACTGTAATATTTCTTCACTTGATCACATTGAACTTCATCCAGGCCTGGTGACAGTCATCACAGATGCAAGAGAAAGCACACCCTTTATTATAGACATTCTGTAGAGATAGGCTACAGAAAAACCAAGCAAGCACCGTCCACATGCGCATTGCGAGCCTCAACGTCGGGGTACGATTCCGGCAGCATACACTGTGTTGTCCAATAAAGCTTATTTTCTAAAAATATAACATAACAAAAAAAAACTCCCTGATGAGTTGCATAACTGTCTCCCCGCAAGTGTCTTTTTATGTTAAGAGTAAGCAGGGAAAGCTATGCAGTTAAGCAGTTAACCTCCAAGGTAAAAAGCAGCACTTCAGTGCAATGGCGATGTATGTTTAAAACAGTGTGCTTGCTCACGTTGTTCAATTAAGCAGAAATGGCAGCTCTCAGTTAATTATATGGGAACACAGTCCATTTTACAGAGCAATAGTGAATTGTGTTCATATCTGTGCAAACTGAAAATTTTATTTATGGAACTTGACGTTTGCGCCAAACAAGAACTCCCCATGCCCAAGCCACCCATGAGGGAGGCTCCCCATGCCCTCCCCATGCCCAAGCCACCCATGAGGGAATTCATGCAGATTTACAACTCACCTCCTGGTTGACAAAGACTCTGTAGAGCTCTTCAGGGGAGGTGAGAAAGGTCTCCTTCAGACTGAACTTGCAGGTGGGTATCTTCACCCCAGTGCTGGGTGGGGGGGCTGAGGTACCTGAGCCAATCTAAATCAATGGACAATAAGACTCATTCATTTAATTAACTGTAATAAATTAAAGCCGGAGTAGGCAACTTTCGCAATATTGTGAAAACATTTTTCAAGTCAAAACACCCATTGGACCTGCCCACAGAGGAAGACACACCCCTCACTGCTTCTCCACACATCTCGTCATGAATCTAAATTTCTAGCTACCAGCTTCAAGAATCCTTTTAGTTGTTGCAGAGTTTAACAATAGCGCAATAACACATTTTCCATTTAGTCATTGAGTTCGGTAGCTAATGGAGTGGCTGTTTTGCGAAGTTCACTCGTCTAAAGTAAGCTATATAACTAGGGTCTGTACTATGAAGCAGGATTACTAAATTAGCTGGATAACTGCACTGAATAAAACCCAGAACCCTCCCAAATCATCTGGAACATGAACTGAAGTAAACATAGCTGTTCCTGGTTTTACTTAGTGCAGTTATCCAGCTAACCCAGTAATCCTGCTTCATCATACAGGCCCCTAATGGTTCACGATAGCTAATGTTAACAAAATATATTTTACACATGTAAATTGTTGAACAAGGCCACCCTCTATCCTCTATCCCAGACTTACCCTATATACCTAGCCCTAATTCGGTACTCTGCTGGACATTTTACAATAGGACCTTTTTCTGGTTTTCATAAGTAAAGAAGAAAATAAAAAAGCGAATCTTTCAGCTAGCCAGTTTTACTCAAACACTACAATCGACAGTGATGACTAGCTGAATTATATCGCTAGCCAATTTTATAAAGACCCCAGATATATAAAATTATGCAGGGCTCTAGTCCCTTTCGGAAATGCTGGGGCAGGTGAAACTCTCTCAACATTATTTTGCATCTAGCTGTACTATAACACACAGGGTCAATCTCATTGTTGATTGGAGCACTACATGAACCGGCCTATCTGTTTGATTGGTTCGCGTCATGAGCCACCTCGTTTTGAAAACAAGAATTTTGTCCGAAGCCCTGGTTTTAGAATGCAGAATTTGACCGTATAAACACGGTGTATGGTGCTGGATTTCTCTCGCAGCAGTTCTTTCTAGGATTGCCATCAGCTAAGCATGACCGTTCCCCGATATCTTTCTAAAAAAAAGTTGAGCTTTAAGGGAAGCTTTAAGGGAAGATTTAAAAAACAAATGGATAAAACCCATAAGTGGGACTTGGTAAAACTGGACGTTGTGTACACAACAGATAATATTCTGTCATTTACACTTCCTGTGTAGGCTGTGCCCACTTCTGTTTTTTTGTTTTTTTCTGAATACAGATAAAGATCATTTTGTTGGTCAAACAGGAACAGATACCGATACAGTAGATGTTTCCAAGAGTAAAAACACAGTTTAAATAAACTACTGTTTAGATATGCATTGTACCATTTCTAAAGATGTATTTCCCTGCACTGATAAACTGGGAGCACATGCAAGCATGTTTCCTCCTGCCACTGCTACAAAAATGGCACACCATACACACAATTCACATGGACACATGATTTGGCACAATTTTCTGATACCGGTTCAGGAAATGCTTTAGGTTTCAAAATCAACATGTAATCTATGACGTTCATCAGTCAACTACACAGTTCTGAGTAATACTAGACTTTTTTTGCACCATTTTCAGCTTGATGCTGACACTGTATGACTGGTTGCTCTGTGCCTGTTCTTGGTATTTCTGCAATATGCCATTAATGTATTTCAACATCATTCTGGACAAGAGTTTATAAGTTCATAGAGTTTATATCCAACTGTTTATGGAATACATTATACGCTATTTCCTCATTGATATTACACTCCTGGCTCTTTGCTGAGGGTGACAAACATTCACATCTACCTGGGTTTTGTCCACTTTGGCCTTGGACTGTGATGACTGTTGTTTGCACAGACGATTCACAGTGGGAAGGATCATGCCTTGGGTAAACACTGAAACAAAGAGCAACAACACATTCATTTAATTTCAATGTAAAAACATGATAATGTTACAATGAAATGTATTAAAAGTAAAGCTACCAAACCACCATGGAGATGATCTCACCTGTTTTAAGGTAACCCACGTAGCTCCCCAGTGCAGCTCGGATTCTATTGGCCCCTTCCTGTTTCATGAGACCTATTAGAGCCGTTTCTGGTTCTTCTTTGCAAAGCGTCACGCTTATCTGAAAAAAATCATGAATTACATTTTATTTTACTTTTGATTCGTAAGCAAGAAACAACATCCAAAAGCAACCACATAAAGTGAAATAAGCTATTTACTTTAATAATCATTGAAACTTACATCCAAATCCTCCATGTCATTTTCATCTGAGAGGTTTGGAACTTCTATGCTACCTTTATATTTGATTCCGGTTTTGGATATTCCTGTCATAAAAAGAAACCCCAGGAAAGATCTCACATGCTGTAGGCAGAATCAATGACTCCTCAGTGGATCTAGACCAGGGGTAAGCAACCCTGGTCCTGGAGAGCCGCAGGGTCTGCTGGTTTTTGTTGTTACTCGCCACTTAATTGATTAATTAAAGCAGTTGAATACACAGTTAACGCACCTCACCTGGTTTCTTTGGTCTAAGTAGTTGTTGTATTTAAGGTGAAAACAAAAACTAGCAGACCCTGCGGCTCTCCAGGACCAGGGTTGCCTACCCCTGATCTAGACACACTGTCACAGGAGCATCTTTCAGGCAATATAAAACTACCACCTCATTGCCATGGAAACAAACACTAAATACATAATACTCAATCTCATGCTATGTTCTCACAAAAGTGATTAAAACTTAAAGGGGAATTCCACCAAAAAACAACATTAACCTTATTTAACAGATCAAGGCGCTACTAATTACAATTCTAGGGGGGGCATTCAACAAAGCAGGATTACTGAGTTAGCTGGATAACTGCACTGAGCAAAATCCGGAATGGCTCTTTTTACTTCAGTCCATGTTGCAGATTTTGGAGGGTTCCAGGTTTTACTCAGTGCAGTTAACTCAGTAATCCTGCTTAGTGGAATACCCCCCAGTACAATGGCTTCCAACGATTATGTGGACCATACACTGGATGACGACACCATCCGAGAAAGTTTACTTGAATCTGTGGTGAAAGACTACCCCGAAAGCAGAGGTAGCCGTTTCTTAAGCCAGAGCTGAGCGTGCCGACCCGGGACTGTCTCAAGTAAATGATGGCTGGTGGTGTATGTGTGGTAGCCTAACTGTGCCGCATTGCCAACTGAAATGGAAAATGTTTGCTGCAATTAGTGGGACTGGGCACGGTTTCATTTGTCATCTATGGAGCAAGAAACAGATGAAGAGAGAAGAGTCTGTCTGACTACACACCCTGACTTTGAACACTAGATGCGTAAGATTGTTAGGGTGTTTTGGAGACATTCTTCTGGATCCCCAAAAATGAGAGACCCAGACCTTAGTGAGAGGAGACTTTAGGCTAGGCTAGCTAACATGTTTTCACTATACCAAAAGTAGATAAATGAAAGGCTGTGTTTTCATAAATGAATGGCTGTATTTCCCCTGTTTTTCCTCTGGAGACTCTGTGTTTTTTCAGTAGAACTCTACTAGCTAGCTTGCCAGCGAGTAACGTAACGTCTCTCTCAAAGAACTGCTTCTAGCAATGCCCAGCCCCTCCGGTTGTATGCAGGGGCTGTGTCATGTATACTGTGTACTAGCACATACTGTATAGCCTACTGCTTATTGTTTAGTGACAAATATCCTCCATACCATTATCAGCAGAAAACCAAAAATAAGTGGCCTATATCATGTGGGGATATTAAGAACATTCAATTTTCAGAATTGTTGCGGACTCAATAGTAGGCAAGTGCAGTAGGCAAGTAGGCAAATGTAAGGTCAAACCTTTGGATTATGTGTTTGTCTTCTTACTTGTTAATAATTCCCCAGTGTGTTTGCACAGTGGAAGGAGTTTTTGTTTAATAAAGTATTAAAAAATTTTTTTTTAAATAGTAGGCAAGTGTGCTGATTCGGACACAGCCAGTAAGAGTGGTAACCTGTGACTGGTGTTGACTGACACCGCCCACAAACTGTAAGCGCCTGGCCATTGTAGTTCACAGTAAAGCAGGTACCTGGTACATACACAGTCGTTTGGGGCTATATCTCTGCTCTCATTACAGGCAGAGTTGGCTGAGAGCTCATTTTAATCAGGAGGACAGCTACTCTTCTATAAATCAAGCATCATTTTTTTGTGGAATTCCCTTTTAAAAAGATACAGATGGTGATAGATCACATTATACTTTTAAATAACCACATCAAATTAAAACCAACTGTGTGTTTAATTTCAATTTGACAGATTAGTAATAACTTGAAATAAAAGACCTTTGGACAGCAGAGCTAAGCTAAATTATGACTCAAATGTGTTCTTCCAAGACCTACAGCATCTTTTCTTCAAATGAGCAGCATCTGAAGGTCTTCATGTATAGAGCAATACCCTTCCCTCACTTTTAACTTTCATGTCTCATATCATAAGATACATTTTAGAGTGGGGTCCTGTGAAATATGCATCCATCTCACTTTCTTGGCGTTTTCAGCATGTAAACTAGGCATGTATGTCATCCTTAACTCACCAGTCCATGTGGCTTTGATGCTCCACTCATAGAAGAATATGAGCTTCCCTTTGCGGTTGTTGATAGAGGCCTCTCCCTCCAGCTTGCTGACCTCTGTGACCTCACAGCTTCCCTCATCATTTTCCGCATGCACCCCCATCAGCAGCTCCTTCAGCTTGTCTGAAGACCAGTTTGTCACATCCCGCTCCGTCCTTCAGGATACAACCATAAACAGTGAGTTAGAAGACACATATAGACATTGTCTAGGATAATGGACATTTTGTGTAAATGAGAGCCATTTAATTCGCTGGATAAAGGCATCTGCCAAATGCTTAGACGTAATGGAAATTTACAATAAAAACAGGGAGAAGGGAAACGATAGTGGTTACAAAAAGAATATCATCCTTGGTAGCTACGCTGTGAAACTGTTCGGCAAAAAATGACTTCATAGCCTGGGATAATATCCTATCTGAGGACCAGACAGAAGATGTTAGTGCACAGTACTTTGTAAAATGCATGGGCAGAAATACAGTATATGCAGTTGATCTGATAATTAAAGTTACGTCAAAGGCAGGCACGTTTTATCATGCATGTATTACCTCTGCCAATGAGGTTATGCAATGACGTCCGTCCATCCATTTGTCCATCTGTCTGTGACAGACATATCTGGAAAAGTAATGGCTGGACTGCCATTCAATTTACTGTGCACATTCATGCTCCCAAGAAGAAGAAACCGATTTAATCTGGTGATCCCATGACCTTTCCTGAAGCGCCACCATCAGGCCAAACATATATTGAAAAGTAATGATTGGATTGCCATGGAATTTGCTGTCCAACAGCACCGAAGTATAGTCAAGTATCACACTGATGTACAACAAAGAATAATGTAAAACATAGACAGAATGTAAATTAGGCACGATCAGTGAATTAGTGAATGTTAATTGACAAAATTGTTGCCATTATGTGACCAGACGGGCAGTGGCGTTGTGACAGCTTCCTGTAGTCCTACATTAACGTTACACATACACACAACATCTAACAAGTTAAACGGTTGAGTAGCCTAAACAAAGTAAATCCAATGAAACTAGTGTTTTCTGACTCAGCTCCATATATGCCTGCAATCAATTTAAACTTCAACGTGGTAATATGCTTAATAATACACCCTATGGAAACATCAATCAAGACCTGTAGTGCCAATACGTTAATAAACAACCCAATTAGTTTCTCTCAACTTAATCATTCGCAGATATTCTGTAAAAAAACGATACAAAATAAGAAAATCTACTAATGATGGCTCCAGTGGCAATTCAATACCACTCAAAGAAGATATGTTTCTCAGTTTTGTCCAAAACTTGTGCACATCAAAACAAAACCGTCGCTTCCTAGTGATGGGTCGTTCACCAACACTGGTTGTTCTTGAACAGCTCGCTTTGGTGAACATGGGGAACATGTTATTTTCTGTCACATTTAGTTTATTGGCTCATAAACAAAATATTGAACGTTATTTATAACCAGATTTTCCAAGACATGCACATTCATGCGAGGGAAGACTGTTGCGCCTTGGCGGAGGACTGCGCTCTACTTAGTGCATTCTGTGTAGTTCGTAATATGAAGAACAGGTTTGGAATTCATATTATGAAAATGTTTTTTTACATCATTGGTATTTTTTTTAGACTCCTAAAGCTTGATCTCCATGTGCAGATCAAAAGGTTAGCGCCTAGTATCGTTAACGGTATAGTTTTTCTCTTTTTTTTGACATCCTTGTTTTTTAATTTTTTTTTTATTCCTAAGGCTTTTCAAGCTCCCCCCAAAAAATCTACTTTCCTGAGAATCAAGCAAGAAAATATAGCCTGGTAAATATCTTAAGTAAATTACCTGGTCCATCAGTAAATTGGAAAAGCAGCATGCAGTATTCCCTCAATTAGGCTAGCTAGCTAACGTTAGCCATGTTACCAGACAGCGTGGATAGTTTATCAAACGTGATCGATGCCTAGAATAAAAAAAGAAGAAGAAAGTATCCTGAATAGCTGGCTGCCGATATCAAGATGGCAGTCACTGTGACTGTACGGAATTCCCTACCAATGCCAGTTATTGACGTTGGTCGCATCGGCTCTCTCCTCCACAATCCAGCGAGGGTCCCCTTCTCCCCACTTGGCCATGTTCAAACCGGGAAAACAGTTATTATAGCTAGCTACCAAAAACGATACCAATTACGTGAGTGGCAAATGTTAAACTGTCTGCCACTGCAGTATCTCTATCATTGACCGTAGACCTATATTCTGCTGGTCACAGTTCTACTCTAGAATAGATAGTCTTGGTCTCTTTTTAACGCCGACCATAGAAATTACTGGAAACCACTGTACTCTAAGATGGAAACGGAATTGTGTCTAAAACCAAGTGTCACACTGAAATATTTCCTCCACAAGCCTCTTAGAGATACATCAATTTAACAGAAAAGGTTCCATTTAAACTCTTGCTATTTAAAAAGAGCCAAACACAGCACGTTATTATAACACTGAAACGTTATTCTAAAATTAGTTAAAGCTAACATCTTAATGAAGAGACGTAACGTTACAGCTTGACAATATCCATAACTAATTTAACCAAGTTAGCGAGCTGCGTTAATGATCATCTATATAACCAACATTTTTGCAGAATCTTCTGTGTATAAATTGAAATTTGGAAGATAAAACAACTCACCCCAGTGTTTGAATGAATGATTTGAATGATTAACATTCTTCAGTTTGACAGCTGTTTACAAACTGCAATTCCCAAGAATCATTTCATCTTACAAAGCTAAACAAGGAAGTAATGCGAAAAGAAAGTTACATGGGATTTGTCGTTTTGTTGTATTCGTTCAGAATGCCGTCAAAAAACAAGTTTCTTAGAAAAGTACTACATTTCCCAGGGTGACTGCAATGACGTGTCATCTACTCAAGGCCCCTTTACTGTGACGAGTGTGTTATCACAAGGTAAGGATGTACTCGTTTTTTCCTCCCACATATAACTAACAAAATATCTCAGATAATGATGCAAATAATGCTTATTTAGGGTTTCTCTTCATAGTTTATGTCAGTAACAAAATACGGTTCGTGATTATTGCGCTCTTGTATTGTCAGCTAGACACAGCTACCATTATTAGCTAGTTAACTGGCTATCTCAATCTCAGTCTCAAATAAAATGTCATTAGCTAACAGTTATGTTAACGTCCATGCAACGAAGATAACACTGTTACTAGAAAGTAAGATAGCAATCATATGAAGTAACGTCAAGAAACGCAGTCAAATGGATGTATTGTTTTTAAACTGTTTGCGAAACTGTTTATCTAATCAGCTCCCCGAGTTCCTGAATTCAGTCCCTAGCTTAGGCAGTAGCTAAGTTATCAAAAAGTGCCACAGTATAGAGCCGTTTTTCATTTAAAAAAAATGCATATACGACATATAAATAATCGAATTAAAAGTATGTTTCGCTTTCAGATGATAAGGAGTAAACCTGACGAGGAGGACTACTGGAACAGTTCGAAGTTCAGGGCCTTCACTTTTGATGACGAGGATGACGAATGCTCTAGTGTATGAAATCTGACTTCAGTAAAGCAAAGTGGTACCACTATTGAATTGTTAACATTGAGTAGAGCTTAATAGTTAAGTTTGCATGCAGGCACTTACTGCGTGCATGGTGTCCACAGCTTGCCTAACAATTTAATTGAAAGGATTATAGAAGTGACATTAACTACCTTTGTATTTTAATTCATTCATTTATTTTTTTGCACTTGCTTGCAGCTGAAGGAATCTAAACGAGCTGTTAACAGTATTCCCTTGGATGATGATGAGGATGAAGATGAGGTGGAGAAGGTCAGCTGGAGTGGAGAGCCTGTTGGAAGTATGCAAGCACCCCCCCCCTCCTCATTGAGGATCTTTTTCATTTGAAACAAAGTACCCTTAATGTTACAGTCTTACAGAACAGCTTGGCTATTTGTTTCTAGGTATCGCCTGGTCTATTAAAGAGACGGCATCAAGCACCCAGTCATCGCTGCGTGATCAGGGATTCCCCAAGATTGACACCACTCCTTCACTGACCAAACAAGGGTCTGGTTACTCCCTTAGTTCTCTCTTCAGAGGTACAGCCCTTTCTCACTGCTGTTGGACTTGGTCTTTGACAGAGCAATTTTATATCAAACAAGTGAAAACAATATTGGATTTCATTATAAAGCCATACAACATAGCAGATTGTTTGTCTGTCTTGTTCTGATCATTCCTGTAGAGAGCACAGACATGTGATGTACTTGATTTTTAGCTGATTTTCCTGGTTTCATTTTGCTATTTTATTATTATTATTCATTTGTTTATTATATTTTATTACTATGTTTTTTTTTTTAGGAAGAAGCAAAACTGGGGGCTTTCCATCATTTTCAGAATGTACGTATCATTCTTTGATCATTGCATCGATGCTCACCTGTACATGCACACCTGTTGTTCAAGTCCTTACATTTATATTTTATTGAATTGCGCAGCTCTCAGTGAAGCATCTACCAGAAGTTTTGCACCTGAACTTCGGAAGCCAAAATCTGAATACAAGGTAAATTTAACCTGCATCCTTGGGTTAACATGTTAATGTCGATTGTATGCAAAACTGATACAAGCCTCTCAAATCTGTGAAGTGAATCCGTGAGCTAAAATATTGTATTTGCTTTTTATCAAACCATTGTTTATGTGCTATTACAAGTGTGATACGACTCAGTTGAAGCTCAAAAAGCACTTATTTTTTGATCTGGAAGTATTTTGTTTACTCAACCGGTTAGATATCACCTTTGCAATTAACTTTTGATCCATGTTCAGTGAGCATGAAGGCCTATAGGGGGCAGCATTAGTTCCGTCCCTATTCATCCCTAAAGGACACAGATATTTGCTTTGTCTATTGTTTCAGGAACAATTCCATTCTTTGCTGAGCAGTTGATCATTCAAAGCAGCAATGGTGCTTTTGTTTCTGAATGTGCCTTATAGCATTCAATCCCAAACCCGTCTGGGCCAGCAGCCATACCGTTAGGAAGCGATCATATAGCCGACATGATTTCTTCTAATGTGAATGCAATGTGAGTCCAACTCATCTCAAGCCTCTATGCCAAAAACAGGCATCCCTACTGTACTGGGGGAATCTACAATGTCAGAATCAGTGGCTGTGCTACTCAGTGGCAGAAGCATATAGCTGAGAGTAAAATTCCATGAATATACTGTGTGTTTGTTTAGGATCCGTGATCAACTGCCGAGTAATGGAACGGATCTTGTGAATTGTCCGATTGGCCTGCACCCCTTTCAATTGTCTGGCTAGAAATCTATCAGCTTTATCCCCTAGCTCGAAATTTAGGAGGTCATTTATGTAGGAGATTGCCAACCTGCTCCCCAAGCATGTGGTTCTACTCATACCTTCACTTCATGATAGAATTAAGATCATCTAAACACCCAGATCATCTATATGTGTACTGTCAATGCCCATCAAGGGACTGATGTTGGATATTAGCTTTAGCTAAAAACATTATGTACAATGCATCGGACGCTGCCCCGTCAACCGTCAATGTTTCTTTGTGCATGTCCCTTTCAACTAAACAAATAAACAAACAAAAAAACGAATGCCTCCTCTAATGCCGGAAGCTGTGTCTCAATTTCAGACAGATACTTTTGACATACCTTTTTACATGATGACTGGTATGAAATTAATTAAATTAATTAGATAAAATACCCCCTCATTACAAACTTGAAGGTCTCACCTAGGATTTTATCCGACACTTCAACAATGTCATTAATTTGTAAGAAATCACTCGTGCTAGTTGTCGAATAGGTACGGAAAGGTTTGTCCGAGAACAACAAGGGGTTAAATCTCCAACTATAAGAGCGTTTCTGTAAAGATAAATGCATTGAAATGAGAAAAAATATGCACACTGCAAAATGCTCCCTAATGTCAAATTGTATTTAAGGTGACGTTTCGAGCTACCCCGCTCTTCATCAGACGAGCTTTATTAGGGAGCATTTTGCAGCCTACAGATCTTTTCTCATTTCATTTTTTACATTTTTTTTTTTCTAGCGCCTGTTTTCTTTTGGATGTGCGTGTTTTTTCTTCTTTTCCCTAAAGATAAATCCATTACCATAGACAGTGGAGAATGATCAGAGATCAGTATGTTGTGGTATTCTGACTGAAGCACATTAGGTGTTAGTTCAGTGAGTCCACTAAACATTTGTCAATTCTTGTATAACTGCCATGGACAGGTGAAAATAATTAGTATTCCCTGTCATACGGGTGCTGCAGTCTCCATATGTCAACCAGCTGCATTGATGTTATTAGATTGTTTAATACACCAACAGATTGCAATGGCGGGGGTATCTTAGTAGATGAATTGTCCAAAAAAGAATCCAAGTAACAATTGAAATTGCCTCCATTTGAGGCAGGCATGTCTGATAAGAATTTGGGTCAGTGATCATGGACTTAAATTCAAATGGTATAGATTTGTGAAAAAGAATAGCAACCTTTGCAGGAAAAACTAGATTGATGAACTTGTGAAAACCAGGTTGCGCTCAGGTGCCTCTGCTCATTGGGCCTAACATAAGTTTCCTGTAATTATAATTATACCAGATAGTAGAGACTTCAGATGGGAAAACACCTTGCCTTGTTTGAGTGCCTGACGGAGTCCTCTGCAGTCTCAAGAATTGACCTTACTGAATTGTTAACTTGCATAAAACAAGATCAACAAAAATGTAGTTACAAAGGCGTGTAATAATTGAAAATCTGGCAACAACACAAAAACATACTAAATAACCCACCCATTGCCGCTTCCCCGAACTAAGCAACAGGTCCCCTGTGGTAAAGCAGAGGCTGCTGGGTAAAAAGAGCCGTCATAACTGTGAAAAGCAAACTCTAGTCACGTACAACCTAACAGTCCCGTATTCATATTCCCCTATATGTACAATATATCCCACCGTAACAGTTAGTGTTAGTGTTAGTGTACCACACAGTTGGTTACAAAAGTAAACATTGTGGGCATAAACATGACCGGGTATTCGCTGTAAAGCATAAATCAGATGACTGTAAAACTGTAATGTCAGAGGCCCATTCTCACACCATCTGGGTGACTAATGTCAGAGGCCCATTCTCACACCATCTGGGTGACTAATGGTTAATTGCTCTCTAAAAGGATCTCGTCATAGCGCATTCAGGCCCTCCTCACCCCCCTTTCATTTTCTGTATTACAGAAACACACGCATAACGGAATGTATCGATGCATTGGTCGTAATCAAGGGTTCACGAGCCTATAACTATAATACTAGGACTACTGTATTGCATACATTTGTGCAATGTGTATATAATAACTTAAAAACAATGGCTACATCTATCATAATGTATCATAATGTATCTCCCTTTTTCATTTGCAATGCATAATCATGCTCCTGTAGGCAACAGTCACTGCAGTTGAGGAGCGCTCAGGCGGGCATGCACTCTCCATTCTGAGGCATGTGATGTCAGCCTCAGCTCCCTATCATTAATACAGCTGCTGCTGTTGTTATGACAGGACTATGTCAGTGACTGGACTCCAGAGGAAACGGTGAAGAGGATGCGGAGAGGGAAGGTAGGACGTTTATTTTTAAAACTGCATAAATGTCTCCCACTGAACCAGAGCCAGGCACTTGAGTCTAAAGCAGGGGTTGGCAAAGAGGGCCGTATCTGTTTCTGGATTTCTCGCTAACTTCTGTTCTTAATTATTTCATTAGCCCAATCATTTATTAATTGATATTTTAACTACATTTTGTGATAGGTTCATGAATGACAACTGAAGACCGTTCCTGTGTCCCAACATGAATCATCTTATTGGGGTCTAATCTACGGTTAAAAAGTGTATACATAAGTCTATTCAGCTAATTAGCTGATTTGGCCAATGCAATTGTTGACAGCAAAAACCTGCATTTGCACTGGCCCTGCAGGAATTGAATTGGCCACCCGTGTTCTAGAGCCTTGTGGTCCCATTTGGATAAGAATTACTCATCAGTCACACACATTTTGGTCAGTGCATGCAATAGGTATTATTATCATTATAGATTAGTCTAAAAACAAATTGATATTATAGTATTTTGTTAAGTTCCCTTGAATACATAGTTTCAGAGTACAGTCTAAATTGGTTTTAGATGTGAGGAGAATTACTGTATAGAGATACAGGGGTGTATGCAGTAGTTAACAGGAATGAGTTCAATAGGCACAATTCTGGACGGTGTTACACAGAGGTTTTTATGGTAAGTGAAGTCCAGAGCTATTTGAAACCTCCCATCAGTAACTCTTGTACAGTGTTTTAGCTGTTGAACTCACTGATCTCCTGTTACAAGCTATAGTTCCACGGTGGGTCAGTCAGAGGATCACCAGGTACGACTGGTTTCAGCCTGTGCTTTTGTATTGTGATTGTTTCGTTAAAAGGCTCACTCCCTGGAGACTTTCCGATCTTTAAAGGACAAACTCCTGCTCCTGGATGAAGCAGTTTCCGCACTTGATGGAAATGTTATTACTGCGGTAGGACCCGGGTGCCTTAATCTTTATTTATTAATTTTTTTCTCTCTGCTGTGAAGTACGTTTAAGATGTGTTGTAAATATTGTATACTTACAGCACAAGACCTGTCTTTGCAGGTTTTAATCTATCTGAAGAAGTCATTAAGTAAAGGTGAGAAACTTTTTTTTTTTTGCATCATTTTACCGTATAATCTTTATTTTCAGTTACTTAATTATTAGTGTCAATTCTGTACTCGCAAAAGGTGGATCTCAGCATACTGTATATAGGACTGTCTTAGCCTACCCTCTTCAGTTTTTATTTAACTTACCACTTGTACCCTTACAGAAATCATCTCGAGAGAATTGATGTCAAGGGAAATAGCTCTCCGGCACTATATTCATTACCTGAAGGAAGTAGGAGAACAGAAGGTACTACTAGATCTTCTCAAGTAAGTGTATTTTATTATTATAATAGTTTTTATTAAATGTCCTTTTTCTGGTTTAAATATTGCTAGATGAGTTGTTGTTGGTGGTGTAGTCCTTTTTGTACGGTGGCCCACAAGGACAATCGCGCTTCAAAAGCGAAAGCGCAAACATAAAGGGAAATGCGCTCCAAATCAAGAAACGATTTCAAATTTCAAAACGCATCCGAAAAGCTAAAGCAAATGCAACAATGGAAAAGTGCTACGTTTTGCAGTATGAAGAAACATATTGCAAAACGCCAAAGCAAATGTTAACAAGAAACGCTAATTTCACAATTCTTCACATTTTCCTTTTTGCAATGTTTCTCTTTTGCAGCACGTTTCCGTTGTTGCATTTCTTTTAGCTTTTTGTATGAGTTCTGAAATTTGCATTGTTTCTTGATTTGGAGCGTGTTTCCCTTTATCCTTGTGCTTTTGCTTTTCGAAGCGCGATCGTGGGCCACCATATTTTTGTGTCTTGAATACCCTACTCTTAGTTTATTGCCACTTTTCACATCTTTTACTATCATTAAAGAATCCACTTTCTTTTAACCAAAAAAACACCACATCACGCTACTTATATATTGTCCCATTCAAACGAAACACAATGCTTCATTTTTGTGGATGCTGGTGTGAAGAGAGAGAGTATAATAAGCCTTGATCAAATGTATGAATATGACTAAGGCTCTTGGCAGATTTTTGTTTTTATCATATTTCCTGGTTTCCCAAGTTACAGTTACAGTGCGTGTAAAAGACTGCCATTTCTGTAGTTGTGCACATACCTTAAAGTACAGATTTGTTGTATCCATTTAGGTATTCTGATGGGCTGTTTTTAACTGTACTAAAGATCCTGCTCTGGTGTATTTTCTCCCAGGTCTCTGGGCAGAACAGAGGATATGGCGGTATGTTCCGGCGTCAACATCATCGACAGTCGTGACCTGTACACTTCGCCAGGCCCTTGCTTGTCGGGAGTGGTTATTTTCGCATGGCTGCCAGGTTAAGGAGCGTCATATGAGCCCTAAATGTGTTTCATTTTTCATTTGCAGCTGCTACAGTACAGAGAGCATCTCAGTCTCAAAGATGAACTGCGAAGGCAAGACTTCTTGAAGAACTGCGTCGGGTAAGGCACAATCCAGTACGGTATCCCATTATGCTGCTGGTGATTTTACTCTTTACGCTGGTGATAACGTTTATATTTTACCTGTTTATCTGTGTCTTTTGTAGTCTCCCTTTTGCACCGGATGATGCAAGTCATGTCCAAGACCACTACACTTTATTAGAAAGACAGATAATTATAGAGGTGAGAGAAGTGTTGTTCTGTTTTATTCGTGGCCTTTTAATAGCATGCAGTTGGATGATCATAAGACAAATATACATGTTATTTTGTGAGGCTATTGCAAATGGCAAAAGTATGCTGTGTAGTAGGGCTGGGCGATATGATATATGACGTGATACACCTTTTTGTGTTAATTGCGGGGATCATCTTTATTTAAGGATGAAAACCTACTCTGGGTGTGAGTGCTCATCAGCTAACATGCTAACCAGTGTTGCTTGCTTTGAAAAGCCTTGGTTAGCTGTAATATTTCTACAAGTGGTCATGGATTTCATCAATCTGCAGAAATAGAACTGCAGTACAACTGCAGTATATCCTTTTCTCCCGTTATGTTTTTGCCACCTATGATTACTCGCTGCTAAGCATGTCATGGGTTTGTGACAATACGATTGCCATCCTGAAAAATTCTGGAACCACAGTTTCATGGTGTCAATGGGTAAAATGAATGCACTGCTATGAATGAATACAATTAATCAATATAAACTGTACATATCCTCACCTTTCAAGTCAAATGGCTGGATTTTTTTTGATTTTGAAGAAATATGTTAATGTTAAGCTATTCAAGCTAAGGACTTATATATATATATCACAATATTTAGAGAAACTGAAAAACTGATGTCAAATTTTTAAGGATGTTTAATATCAAAGGAAACCAGCATAAACCTATTTTTTAAATCATGTTAACAAAAATAAAGTGCTACTTATCGCATATTGCCACAACGTCAGAAACACGTCGGTGATGATTTTTTTCCGTCATATGGCCCATCCCTACTGTGCAAGATCTTTCAGAAATTAATTTACATGACTTTCTGCACCTAATTTTGTACTCTGGAGCAGGAGATAGTATCTGTGGTAACGGCTTTATTTCCTGTGTTTGTTCAGGTCAATGACAAGCAGGTGGAAAGCAAAGGGCAGACGGACATATTTAAGAAATACCCCAGAAAGGCCTCTATCCTGAACATGCCCATCATCACTACCCTGTACTACTCCTGCTTCTACCATTATGGGGAGTCAGAGGTTTGTTATGTCAGCCTAGTCAAGCTTCAATTTACGGTTCCTTCTACTGTCTCCCACAAACCTTGTGTGTTACTCTCATGCAAATGCGTGTATACTAATGCTCTGTCCCTTGACTTGGTACAGGGCATGTACAGCAGTCCAGCAAACATTAGACAGACGTTTAAGGTAAGAGAAAATTATTTCTGATTTGAGGTGTGTGTTTAAAGTGCTGTTGGCTCATCTAGTTAGAATGAGGCCTATACAGTGAAGTTCACACAAGCACAAGTCTGGGGAAATACCCACGGTTGACAAAGGTTGCTGTGGCTATACTTCCTTTTTGCGGAACCTTTTTTTATATGCAGCATACCTTGTAGTACCTCATTTTACATTCTGTATTTGGCAAGAGTTTTAGTTTTTTTCCACTTTCTCTATATTGAGGCAGTGTTCAGTTATGGTGTTTCAAAAGGCGCCTACTTTCTGTTGCACTTCCTCTGGTAACATCTTTCTTGTGTAAAAGTGATGTCACCCTGCTGTGTTAGTCAGGTAATCTTGGAACTGAGTCGACAAACTTTAAAACCTTAAACTTTAAATATGGGCAGAACAGTTACAAAAGTGATGTTTTGTGGCTTCGTAAGAAGCAATCAAGCCTGCGCCATTGTGCGCTTTCTTCTCCCCACTGTAAAACCCAGTGCAGTGCTGTTGTCTTAAGCAAATAATTTGTTCATTTTTTGCCAAGTTCAGAAAAAAGTTCTTGTAAAATCCTGGAATCGAGTCCAGAGGGAGTTTTGTCAAGTGTGCAGTCTTGCTTAGGGTTAAACAAATAAATAAATAATGGTGAAATTATGTACTGGTTGAAATAAGTGTTGTTTTTCTTTTTGTGCAATATGTTGTCAGTTTCTCTTCAAATTCTCTGAATATTTTGACGCATTGGCTGTCTGTTGAGCCAGCGGTTGATATTAATTTTATAGTTGTTCAATCTTATTATACATTTGATGTATTCTAATTTCGTTGCCAGATGATCAAGGAGGCTTTTGCCATGTTTACGTTTCCTTAGTTTCCATGTGTTAGGAAAACAATTTGATTTTATGAGGATCACAATTAACCAGTAATTGTATGATTAGAGAGGTGATTATTCTAATTCAGTGCCATTGTGGACCTAATGAGGATATTGATAGTAATGCGAGCTTAAAACCCAGTGTGCTGCATTCTTTATAATGTATTTCATTACGTTCAAAACATTGCATGACCAGACCCTGAATGCATCTCAGAGTTTATATATTATTTTAGATACTCACCAGATGGCTTGGATCAGCATCTCATGGCCATAGCTGTAACAAAAACCTGATAATGACAAAGTGTGATTAGTCTTTTTTTTTGTGCTGGCCTAAGAATATAGACCCCCCCTTGCATGAGGGACATACAGATTATCTGCTTTTATGTCACTTTTAAAAATATATATTTCTGTTGTCATTCATACTTGCCTTATTTTCCTGTTTTCACCTGTATTTTATGTAGTGACTGTTTTAAGTTTGTGCCAACTGTGGCATTGAATGTTTACTGTATTATGCTTTGAGAATACATTTTAAAGGTGTTTGAAAGGTGCTTTCAAACTAATAAACATGTACATTACAGTAATTGAATAATGCTGATACCAGCTGTGGCCACTCAGTAGACTTTAATTTATTCGTACAGTTCACGAGAACAGTTAATTGGGAATACAGTATTAATCATACATCTGTTGCTTTTTTCTCTCCAGATTTCGGAAAAGCAGTATTTCCTCACAGCCCTTGGGGCGAGGGCAAAACTGAAAGCGTGGTTTGATGTCGACAGCCTGTTCACCACCAAAAACTGGTTGGGCTACACAAAGAAGAGATCTCCAATTGGGTTTCATAGAGTGGTGGACATCCTGCAGAAAAACAGTGCACCGGTGCAGGTAAGCACAGTACAGAACCTGCTATTACTGCCCTTTATGATCCTTCAGCCTGACCTTCTACTCTAATGTAGATGTCCCTTTATCAATCGGAACATGAAGTCCATTGTGTTCCTTGGCATGCATTCTGCTGATTGTCACCAGACGTGTAGCCACCACATTTCACATGTCCCAACGTATCAACATATGACCGAATTGTTAGGGCATTAATAACTAGACTAGATTTTTTTCTTTTACTTTCATCCTGCTCCTTTTCCAGGGCACAGAAATCAGATGCCAAATGAAGAGTGACATAAAAAGAATATTTAGTGAAAATGGGAATCATTTATTTAGCAAGATCCCCGCTTAAAAGATCTGTGTTCAATGCAAAGATTACAATTTTAAAATTGAGGTAGAGTCACAGCAAACCTCAACATACAAGCTAACCCAGCAACCTGTTAGCGGTATCATTTTAATCCGACCATAATCTCACATTTTACAGGGTATTGTTTTCCTTTTACAGTGACCACATATACATACTAGATATGCGGGATTAAAGAACAGCTGGTGAAAAACACCAGGCCTAATTTTCACTTAAACGAGACTCTAGGTTAGTGGCATATACTTATGAATGAAAGACTCCTGTTATTAAGGACTACAGACAGATGCAAATTAAGTGAATCAATGCACATACGGTACTTGATGTTATGGTTGTTGCAGAGGGGAAGGGCGAGAGTGTATCTGTCTGTAGAGTTTGTCTGTACGTCTGTATGTACCGATCTGTATGTCTGGTATCCCTGTGCTGTCAGTACCGATCCCTCTGAATCTGCTCCAGGTGCTGCAGGAGTACTTGAGTTTGGTGGAAGATACAGAGCTAAGGATCAGCCTGGCACAGAAACACAAGTGCCATGACATCATCATTGATGTGAGTGTCCA
Source organism: Ilyophis sp. 1 JC-2022 (assembly GCA_022702515.1). NCBI lineage: Eukaryota > Metazoa > Chordata > Actinopteri > Anguilliformes > Synaphobranchidae > Ilyophis > Ilyophis sp. 1 JC-2022. The sequence goes on from CM040406.1 coordinate 37,395,834, forward strand.
CAGATCAACTGATACTCTAATTATCCACCTCTCCTTGTGCCATGAGATATCCTGCTTATATCTGAGTAGGAGGGGTAATAATAATAATTTTAATAAACATTATTATTCATACTGTGTTGATAGCTGACTGCGATTAAGGACCATATTGAGAATATATTTTTACGTATAAAGAATCATTTGGTTTCATACACGTTTTGAATGATGAGAGTATTGGACACACCTGACGGCAAATTAACATTATACTTGGTTTATGTGTGGTACGTGTTGTTTACGACCCGTTTGTTTTGTTTTAAACCTGTTTTTGGTGAAAGAGAACATTTGCACGTGCTCGCAATTATTCTCCTCTTTGTTCCTCACCTCAGACATACAAAGACCTGAAGGACCGTCAGCAGCTCATTGCGTACAGGGGTAAGGTTGAGAGAGGCTCACCCGAGGACAGGAAGATCGACTCCCTGCTAAACAACACGGTAGGTCAGGTTAGCATCTCTATGACTCTAAAGACGTGAGTCAATGGCACTCCCTTGCCTATGTGAACAGTGAGGTGCTCCTTCAGGAGAAACTGGATCCCTTTCTCAGTGCTGGCTGCAGAGGTACCCTTCTGAAAATGGAGGGCCAACATACTGAAATAAAATGACCAAGATCAGAAAGGATATTGCAACACTTCGTAGTGGGCAAATATACAAGTGGTATATTCCATTCATGTAAGGATATCAAAGAAAACAGGCAACTTTCCTTTTAGATGCAGTGAAAGTTGGCTTGAATGTGGATGCTGGTGGGACATGAATTGGCAGTGTAAGGTCACATAGTGTTACCACCATTTTGTATTTTGTAGGATTTAAATGACATTTGTTGAACTTTCCGTCCTTATTTTTGGCACTTATCACCTCAGTATAATGCATGGTATATTAAGGCCATTTCGTATTCACCAAAAGAAGTATGTGGACTTACGTCTGTGCGGACCTAAATGAGATCATAGCGGACCCCCGGAGCTTGAGTGGACGTCTGCTTAGGCAGTCCGTGCAGCAGTTGTTTTTTGTGTCCACACGGACCTGCCATTTGACCTACAAGCGTACCGTAATCTTCCATGAACGACGTCACTCATGTTTGCAATTTGCACGCAAAAATGATGGGAAATATTTTCTGCAAAGGGGCTTTGAGTACGCTTTGAGTACGCTTTGAGTACGCTTTGAGTACGCTTTGAGTATGCATTGAGTACGCTTTGAGTATGCATTGAGTACGCTTTGAGTATGCATTGAGTACGCTTTGAGTATGCATTGAGTACGCTTTGAGTACGCTTTGAGTACGCTTTGAGTACGCTTTGAGTATGCATTGAGTACGCTTTGAGTATGCATTGAGTACGCTTTGAGTATGCATTGAGTACGCTTTGAGTACGCTTTGAGTACGCTTTGAGTATGCATTGAGTACGCTTGACTGAAAGGCAAAAGTCTGCATATGTGTCTGCTCCCTGTTCTCAACACTCTGTAAACACCTTTACCGATAGGAAGGTATTTTACCTGTATCAAGACTTTGCCTTTCTAGGAAAAGTCTTCTTCTTGCCAGTTTAGTGCTCTCTGTGTGATTCTGTGATCTGTCTATCAACATTGTGGTTATATCTCTTCTTCAACCAGACATAACAGTAGAATTGTTTGTTTTGGATTGGATTATTGCAGGACTAATCTATATAGTGGTCAAACACTGGACAGAAGACAAAATCTTGAACTATTTTCACCTTTCTCTTTCAGCAAATCCGATGGAAAAACTGACCCCTTTCATGAGCATTCTACGGGCAGAGGCGCGCGTCAGAAAAGGCCCCTCATGAACAAAGTTCAAAGGCTTTTTTTTTATTTTTTATGAACTGTGAAGCTCATGTTTGATTTCCATGGCTTATACATCTATATGTACATTTATAGATGAGATATTGGTCATTTTTCAGTTACTGTGAAAACAAGATCGACAAAGGAGAACCAATCTGGGACTGAAGAAAGAACCAGGACATTTATTTGCTTGCAGTTTTTTCAAGCGTCCCAAGCATGGCTCTCAACCAGCCAGCTTTGCTTCACCAATTCTGTTATACAAGAGTGCACCATGCTGGCCTTACACTAAACATGGGCAATATTTGTTCGAAATATTAAACCACAAAGATCCAAAATGTAAATCCGCCCCTATTATCCCTCATTAAATTTTATCTTCCAATGTAAAATTTCATGAATTTACTTTTGTTCATTTATATAGTTTTTAAAGTACCCAGCAATAAAACAGAATTATTGAAAAGACACAATAACAGTAAACCCTTCAAATTAGTTGCTCCCAGAGAAACAGATGCAGTTAAATATCTGCTAAATGTTATTGGGGTTTAACATGAGGCCTATGCACTGCAGAAACAATTGTCTGAGCTAATTTAAGTTAATAAGCATAAATCTGGTAGTCATGACAGGGGTACGAAACAGAGGAAGGCAGCAAACAAGATATTGGGGAGAGATAGTGGACACCTCAGGAGGAGAAGGAGGTTAACAGCTCTGCTTTTAACACCATCCAAAGGCATCTGATGCTCCGGAAGCGACACCATTTCAACCCCCCCCCCCCCCCCCGTCTGATTCATCTCATGCACAATTTCCTTATTGACAGACTGCAAGCTGTGCGGGTGGGCACAACTACATCACATGCACTCACCACTAACACCGGAGTGCAGCAGGGTTATGTGTTGAGCCTATTCCTGTACACACTTTACACCGATGGCTGCACCAGTCTGTCACCCGTCACTACTTACCGCAAATACTCAGACGACACAGCCATTCTTGCCCTACTCACAGACAACCTCACACCACTGCACACTTCACCCAGTGGTGTGAGGGTAACCATCTTCACCTCAATGTCAGCAAGACTAAGGAAATAATAATGGGTCCCCCCTCACCTCAGCACCCTGTTCTCATAAAGAACCAAACAGTTGAAATGGTTGAGTTTCAAATACCTCGGAGTGACACTGGACAATAGACTCACCTTCGACCAGCACTCTAATGACACCCAAAAAAGGAGCCACCATAGACTATCAGTCATCCGCAAGCTTAAAGGACTCTATGTTGCCCCCCCATCTCCTCCTATTGTTGTACCAGAGCATTAGTCAGCACCTCCTACTGTACTGTTCCACCTGCTTTTTTAATATGTTATCCATTACTAACCGGGCCAAACTCACACGCATAACTAACCAACACCGCTGCCAGGATAATTGGTCTCCCCACACCCAACCTTGCAGAGCTAAACAATAAGGCCATTGCACGCATTGCAACCTCAATAAAACAGGACATCACACACCCTCTCAATCGCCACCTTACCCTACTGCCCTCCGGGTGCAGGTATAGAACACCAAGGTGCAGAAGGGGCTCGCTTTGGGAAAACCCTGATCCCCGCAGCTATAGCCGCCTTAAACAATAGGCCTCACTGAACAGGCCTGAGTGTGTACTGTTGCCTGGCATTGTATGTTGTTACTGTGTGCTGTTGTATGCACTGTACAGTGCTGTGGAAAGGAATTTTCCTTTGGGGACAACAAAGTCTCAAGTCACTGATCTCTAGCAGGGGACCCATAAAACTATTGTGGCCCTCCCGGGTTTCCCCTGATCGAGAGAGGAGACAGGAAGTGAATGCCCAGCTGCTGTTCCACTCAACCATTGTTTTCTCTCCTACTCCCAGGACAGAATTCCATTGAAAGACATTTGAGGCCTCAGGTTCCACAGGTTGTTGAGGTTCATCTCCTATTTCAACATCTTCTGTCAGTGGAATTTGCAGGCCCGCTGTGGATCACTCTCAGGCCCGCTGTGGATCACTCTCAGGCCCGCTGTGGATCACTCTCAGGCCCGCTGTGGATCACTCTCAGGCCCGCTGTGGATCACTCTCAGGCCCCCTGTGGATCACTCCTACCTCCTATGCTGATGAAGGCTGCAAAGCTGAAATGTCCAGATTTTTGCATGCTGCCAATAAAGTAGAGTAAAATAAATATATTTTAGAATGCTGGTTTTCGATTCTGGATCCCTCCTACTCCTTTTCCATGTTCTTAGGGACCTTTGCATGGCAGTGCCCGTATTTATATATAGGCACGTCTGTTTTTTTGTTTTTTTTTTACTGAAAGGGCTGAAATAAAAGCACAGTATTAAAAAAAAATAATGCCCACTCGTTTGTATGAGATTAGTGAATTATGGCATATCAATGCGTTGTCCCATGTGCTCAGTTTATTCTTTAAAATCTATTTCATCCTGGAATATCGCACACCTAATTAGCAGTAGCCTAACAGTGATAAAGCCAGTTTTTGGGTTTGAAACCATTATCGCCAAGGTCTGTTCAAGTCCAATCACTTATTTAATTATTTAAATTGATGGCGTGCATAGCTTTCAAGTCTGTGTACTTAAACCATCTCAAACATCACGTCAACAACAAAAAAGATGGTGTCATGTTCAGATTCCTTCTGGTCTCCTACTGATCTTCAACAGTCAGGGTGTTTGATAGCGTTTTATTTTTATATTCAGAATGATGCAAATTACATCACGACTTTGAATAGGCGTTCAAACTGCTTGTATTCCAATTAAATCGGTTGTCCATGTAGGCTATTATCGTGTATGCCTATTTTCCATGTCGGTGGCTAACTGTAACTAACTTGCTCCTTGAATAATTCAATGAATTGACAAACTTTTATGAAGTTACAGAAATCATCCTACATTTATTAAACTACTGTAACGTCTTTGCCGCCATTTCTCTACATTAAATTAGGGGGATTCCTAAATCTGCAAAGACGGAACATCTGCACGCCGTCGGTTTACTCACTAGCGTCCTCTGTTGGTGCAGTGAGTGCACTACATTTCTCGCTCTGAAACATCTATTGGAACGGAACTATGTTCTTCAGTTAACAATGACTACGAACCTGTCACGTTGTAAGGGATGGTCCTCCGCTTTTCCTCCGCTGGTAAGTTCGGTCCAGTTATAACATTATGGAATAGGAAGCATTATGCTGTAAATCTTCAGAGTTTTGTGTTTCAACTGAAAATATAATTAAACGGAATAATATAATATATTTTGCTAAATAGCAGGTGCAGCCTAGAGGCTATGGTTGATAAGGGACTAAACTGAGGAACTTAACGTCTAAACGAAGAAACAAACTGGTTGATGCTATGATAAAAAATGACTTCGTTAAAACCATGCCCTTTAATAGTTTGCTAATAGTCTTTAACACTTTTTTAAAGACTGTCTGCCTACAGATGCCCATACACGTATAGGCTGTTAATATACAGCTTTACTATCTGTACAAACTAACGTTATCTAATGAGGAATAGATTTTATAATAAATACCAAGTTATGCCGTTTCATAGTAGGCTAATTCTAACCTCGTGAAAAGTACGGTCTACTTAATAAGAATGACCGTTGTTAAATCCAGACAGTGATCAATTATTTACACGTGTTATGTAGACTACCAGCAATGTGTATAGCTAGGGATCTTATACAGTTATGAAAAAATAAAACCGCAATCTTGTACAAAACGATAATGGGCAATGTGCCATGTGAATCTAATTTTCACATTTTAAAATGTGTAATTATTTTCGATCATTTGTATTTTTTGTTCGTAGTTTTTTTTAAGGCTTTATTAACCAACTCAGTTGTTATTTTATGATTTCTGAAACACTCAAATTGTAAACGCAAAGAACAATGTGTGTAGCTAAGCCTAGTAATTGTCTGTCAGTGGAGTGTGCCGTCTGATCAAATGTCGCCTTTCAGTTTGACGCGCACCATATTTGGTATACTATAGAAACCCGCCAGTGAAATTGAAAATGAGGAGGGATATAGCTAACTCCAAACACTTAAGATGCTCGCAGACGGCAAATACTGTTGAAGCGAATAATGCATGTGAAAAGCCATTGCTTTGCACTCGCTCGAGTAGCGCCACTGAACATAATGAGAGGAGACACGTCCAGAGAGCTTCAGCAAATAGGCTAAGGAGGTCATGTCACTTTCATCGCCGTCTCGGGGCTCTGAAGTAGGCCTAGCCTATAGGTGCAACTGATTCAAATCAATCTTGAATTATTATTTTCTAATTTATCCCATCAATAGAACTAGGCTAATCTTCATCTCCACATGATTTGTTTGTGCTTGGATACTTACCATTTTATTATTTTGATAAATAATAAAAGCAGGTTTTGTTCTTGTACACAGCAAAAAATGTTGGTGTAAATCACCATTTTTGCTGTTTAGGCTTGCTTACTCAGAAAAAAAAAGTCAAAACGTCCTATTATCCTGCTCTGTGGTGTTATAAATGCTTTGAAGTTGACAACTTTTCTCAAACTGTCCAAGTTATAAATTTACTTTGGCATTGGCATACGTTCATGTTAATGGGCGCAGGTTAGTGTTAGCCTAGATTAAGATGCTGCTGTCCGTTATGCAGTAAATTCAGTTGAAGTTTATCTGAAAGGCACTGCAATTCTGTTAAACATCGAAGTGTGCTCTTCTGCTTTGTGACTCATTAACTGTGGTTGATGGCAGTTTTATCAAAGTGAAGCATATGGTCTCTACAAGGATTACTTGTGAACTCTTTAACCACAAATGCTTTGAGAGTGTTGCATCGTAAAATGTATTTGCAGTATATACAGTGGCTGCTAGTATGTATAGTGTTAGTATGCATGCATTTTTCTATTTCGTCCTTACATTTTATTACATGTGATGAATATCAAATAACAGATCAAGGAAGTATTTATCATGTATTACATATAGTCATATTTCAAAATGTGTTTTACTAAATGCAGTCATTTTCTCATACTGTATTTTACAAGTGCTAGCCTAAATATCAAATAAAAAATTTAATAAAAAAATAAAATTGTAATTATAATAAGATGTGACTGTCACCTTTTATATCCTGGTCGTGACCTATTTCTCGCTACATTCAGTGATTGTTTTTCCATATTTCCACTCCCCTCCAAGTCAAGTAATGAATATTTCAGGAGCTGTCTCGTTACACTGGGTGAGGGAGAGGTCGTGTTTAAATCAGTTAGAAGCAATGAGACCCCATGCGGGAAGAGCATTGGTTCAAGTGCATTTCTCTCCATAGAGATTGTAGACGTGAATGTGTTCTCTACTGAGAGCAAAGGAAATGGATTGTGTGTCAAAGTGACTCAGAGTCAATGTGCCCTTAATTTCTGTCCTCAACAGGAAAATAACAAAATTAGAACACAATGTTGGCTCTTTAAATAGGTATGGAAGTGACGGCCAAGGCAGCGTGACTTTGGACATGGGAAAAGGTGTATATTTCACTACCACCCTTGTCCATCACTCTCATTTTAAAGAGTAGACAAGTTCAGTGAATGAAGCATCATTCTTGTCAAAAGCACTGAATAGAAAAGTGGAAACCTTGAAATGGGCATGATATGCTGGAGCAGGGTATGTTTGTAGTTCAGGTCATTAATATTTATGTCTCTGGAAGAACTTGAACTCAGGGACTGTTGAGATTTTCACTTAAATGTGAGGGAAGTATCTCAACTCACAATATGGTTGCTGGTTTGTGTGTGTGTTTGCATGTGTGTCATTTGTTAGTTTGCATATTTAAGAAAACCTAGAACCTCCATGACCTGCAACATATGTGATTTTTCTCAGAGCAAGTGTTTGATTCACTCTGAAAATGTTAAAAGATCCTGTCTTACTTGGTGTCTGAAGGTTATTCTCTCTTTCCCTAACAGTCACCCCAAAAGCAATGCATGAGCTAAGTGTGACGCAGCCGGTGTTGGCCGGTAGCATGAACCTGAATGTGAGCGGCAACTGCACTCCACCATACGACCAGGGCCGTGTCCCGCTAGTTTTGCTGTATAGCACGGTGCTGATCATCGGGCTGCCAGCCAACATGGCCACCGTCTACCTGACTTTCCTGCAGGTGCAGCGCAAGAACGTTCTAGGCATCTACCTGCTGAGTCTGTCCCTGTGCGACCTCATGTATCTGGGCACCTTGCCCCTATGGGCGGTTTACGTCAACGCCGGCCACCAGTGGATCTTCAGCTCCCTAGCCTGCAAGGTCACGAGCTACGTCTTTTTCAACAACATGTACATCAGTATCTTCCTGTTGTGTTGCGTGTCCATCGACCGCTATGTGGCAGTTGTGTATGCTGTGGAGTCACGAGGCCTGCGGCGACAGAAGCTCGCAGCCATAATCACCTCAGTCATCTGCTTCGTGGTGGCAGTTGGGCATGTGCCCGTCTTCACCATGCCGGAGGGAGATGCTGAGATTGGGGAGAGGCATTGCTTTGAGCCAGGCCAGAGCAGCGCCATGGTGACTGGCTTCAACTACGCCCGCTTCTTCATCGGTTTCTTCATCCCTCTGGGCATCCTGGTGGTCACCAACCGTGCTATCCTGGTCAACATCCAGGCCAGCACGGGTCTCCGGCCCCGGCAGAAGGTCAAGGTCAAATACCTGGCCATGGCGGTCATCGTTTTATTCCTGGTCTGCTTTGCCCCCTACCACATTATCCTGCTGCTGCGCGCCGTCATGTACCACTTCCCTGCCTTCCAGGAGGAGTGCCACTTTGAGAATTGCATTTACACACCCTACACCATCTCCTTGGGGCTGTCCACCTTCAACAGTGCCATGAACCCCATCCTCTACGTGCTGGCCAGTGACAACATACGCAAGGAGATCCGGCACGGCCTGGCCAGCTTCCGCAGCCGCAACACCCTGCAACCTCGCTACACGGACAGCAGCCAGCACAAGATGCACAACTCCAGGAACTCATCAGACGCGGCCCCCGTGCGAGGGAACAACGGCACGTAAGCGCGGCAGGTGGCGCTGCCGGGTTTTGGTGGTGAACACATTGCCGAGCTTAACTGCTGCTTGTGCTGATGTGGAGCATTGCATTTGTGGCCTGTGGAGACTATTGTGTGCGCCAGTGCCAAACCAGTTATTACTTTTAATCTGTATTCATCGCTGCCTTGTGACACTTCTGTTTTACAAGGGTATCATTGTTAACCATTGTTGTGCCATAATGTGTTCAAGGAGCCATCATTTGGTGTGCTAGGGAATGAAGTATGACTTTTTTTTACTTCACTGCTATGAAGAGTTGAGATACGTACATGTATTCAAACATCACTTGGTAGACAATATCACGGTCTTCAAACGTTTGTGATCGCTACAAAGAATGACTTTTTTCAAAGTATAAAATGGGTTGGCTTCATTGAAGTGGAGCACTTCCTGAACATGTAATTGTGTTCTGTAAATTAGTGTATGGTGTACACCTGTATGTGTGTTTAAAACAGGGGTTTTACAGTAGGAAAACACCAGAATCTTGTAATCGTGACCTGATGTTGCAGATGGATGTGGTGGATGATTGGAGGCCAACTCTGACACATTGTTCACTGTGCTGTAAACAAGCAACCCTCACTAACCCTATCAGCAGCCAGTATTTGTCAAGTAACGTAATGCCATAAAACATTTTGCCCAGTAGTATTTTATCAGAAAGCAGCCAAGGCTGGCATTCTGAAGGTTCCAATAAATGTCCCCATCAGAAGCCAATGTTTGAATATTGGTGTTGGCCGTTTGGGGTCAAGGAGCGAGCCGATGTTTGGCCCACTGGTAGGAATTACATATTGAATAGCGGCAATTTGTCAAATAGGGGTCACAATCACTGAATATTTTGTTGTCTTTTTTTAATTGAACATACAATCTTGACAGAGAATGTAACTGAAATGACTAAAAGGACAGAGCACTGAACACAGTATGCATACTTGACATTCTTATGTACACATACTCAAATGAAACATACTTTTTATATTTACTCTAGTAGTTAGTATTTTCCATTGCTAATATCAGTTATTTTAAACAGATTGTTTCAAATTCAGATCATAGGTATTTACATGCTCTGTACATACATGTACCTCTTTACAATGGCTGTGCACTGTTATAATACCATGCGGTGAGAAACACTTGCAACGCAGTTAGGATATAGACACTGGAAGAATAACATTACCTGAAACATTTCATTTTCTGAAACAGTACGATCCTAGATGATGCTTGTAATGTAGAAATGATAAGTGGCAGTTATTATTCGCACCGTATTTAAATGAGGAAACCCCCTTCTTTATCATAATTATGAAGGAGTTACTGTAATTTAAAAACTAATGGCTTGCAATATCATTCTCGGACAAAGCAAGATTTTCTAATGTAATTTGATGTGTCGCACGTTTGTTTATTTATTTTGTCCTTTTTTGTGTGTTTAGTGGTGGTGAGATGCAAGGGCTTTGGAGTGTTAGATATTGGAAAGCTGCGTCATTCTTAGACATGGAGCCAGTGCTGTACAGTGAATAGTGAAGACGATTCTTAAAGACCACGTAAAAATCTGCACAAGGTTATTGAGGAAGTGTGCATGTGAAGATTTGTCATACTGAGGTGGACTGTGGTGTCCCAGGTTCTCTTTTTGAACCAAAAGACCGCCCCACTCATTTTAACCTCATGCATGTGTAACGCTTTTGCCTGCATAGCATTCAGTAATTCTCTCAGAGAGTAGTAAAGTGGAAATGCTTTTATATCACAAGTCAAGAAATATTGAGAGAGGAAAGCAATCTTTCTTTTGTATTGGGTGTTTTTGTCAAAATAAACGACATGAGTAAGTACGATTGAGATGTGATTTTATTGATCGATATCGGGGAAAGTAAAGTTAATAGTCTATATCAACCACATTTTTCACTTATGCCACACACTACTGGATGTGTCTTACTCATAGTCCCTTCCCCTTTTTGCAGCTGTAATGCAAATGTCTGAAGAGTTTTAGAATAGAATAACTTTTATTTTCCCGCAAGGGAACTTCAGTTGTAGCCCCAGCAGCAACAAAAAAGACATAGACTGATAGACAGTGGGGCAGACCCACAACACACAAACAAACATCAAATGAATAGGCTACATCCAACAGAATCATTGAATCAATCAAGTGAATTAAGTGAATTAAAGTGCAATACAGCCATGATGTCCCGCTGTCCCGAGATGTCCAGTGTCACCAAGCAGTCCAACACACAAACTCCGCCTCCACGACTCTCCAAAAACACAGATTTTACTGCAGTACTTACTTTTATTTCCTTATTTCTTATTTCTTACAGGGGTTAAATCCTGTTGGTTTTATAGTATTGTAAGTCATTATATATAGTAACGATTTAACTATTCATTTTCATATTTTCATACTTTTGAAGAGTGTAGAGCCAAATGTATGTTTCACCCTGCCTCCTTCTCATAGCATGTATTCACAAAGGGTTCATTGCTGTTAACATGGTGCCAGTACTCCTGTGGTAGTGGGAAGTACTTTCTGCCAGTGTTCAAAGTACAGAGTGAATGTGATTCTCTGCTCTGATTATAAGCTGTAAACATGACATGATTAAAGATTTAAGCAAATAAGGAAAAGCATCATATCTCAGATGATTTTGCCCAATGAAGGAACAAAAATGAAGTGTAATTTCAGTGTCGCTTTGTGTCTGGTGATCAGATGTGACACTGTGACAAGATGGCACTACACTGTGATCGCTCTGAGGTATCTGATGAACTTCCTGTGTTTTCTGCTTATCAGTTCTAATGGGGTCATTTAGGCTATGTCTACTCAGTGTGATATATACAGTATAGTCAGCAGAATACTGTCAAACAACATCTTTCCTGTTGAACAAGGAATGCTAAAATTCACATTTTTGCACTCTGAGCACATGAAAAGGTTTTGGTGGATATTTTTTGGACAATTTAATCAATTTTGCACCACAAAGGGGATTTAAGAAAACATGAAGGGTTTTTTCCCACCGACATATGGATAAATTATGTTCTGTTGAAATCAAAATTTACAAATGAAAAATAAAATAGCATTTTTTCTTTGAGGGATTGTTTCCCTCTTATTTCTGAGGGATTTAAATAAATGGATGATTGTTAGTGCAGTCAAAGAAATGCAATGCAAGATGTCTTCTGTAGCCTCTGTTAGCGGAAATACAGAGACAAAGCTCCAGCTGGCCTTAAAACATCTGTCCTTCCCTGTTTACCTTGATCCTGTTCCACACACTATCCATGTAACCCCACCAATGGGAGTGCTTTCTGTAATCTGTTTGATATTATCAGTATGAGAAAGTACAAAGATGGTTTTTGGTTCCTTAAAACAGGTAAGAAAGCCAAAGGGTAAACCAACAAGTGAGATGCTGACAAATAGCAGGTGAAGACAAAAACAAACCCAGCTGTAAACATGACATGATTAAAGATTTAAGCAAATAAGAAAAAGCAATAATCTTAGATTATTTTGCCCAATGAAGGAACAAAAATGAAGTGTTTTTGTTTTTGTTTTTGTGGAGGTGAAGACAAAAACCAACCCAGTGCCCAAGTACTGAGAAACAAATGTTTAGAGAACCTTCCTGCAAAATATACAGTGTAAAACAAAAACACTATTTCCATAATCTGTTGTTCACTCTGGTTGTAAATTCTGTGCAAAATTACATATTTTTGTATCTTAATGTCTGTGTATGGATATATGGTTGGGTAATTGAAAAATACATTATCTATATAAATTATATAAATTATACTGTAAAAAAACTACAAACTCTCAGACTTTAACTTTTTGAATAATAAATAGCACCCAACACATATTTTACTACACTTTAAGCAACAGGACAGGACAGAAAAATCAACGAATTGTGATGAATTGATCTAAATATTGGGGTATCTGGTCCTTTGATGCCTATCATTTTTTGAGAGCTTAATACTTAGACAAAGGGTGATATAGACTGAAAATATGTACTTAATATGCTTACACTGTCAAAAAATTGGAATGGAAATAGATGTGTCAGCTGTTTAGCTTTGCTGTGATTGTGCATATTGCTGTAAATTACGTGTACTTGTCTGCAAAAAAGGTCAGTGCTTATGTTTGAAATGACACGTACCTGCAGTAACAGGAAGTTGATTTGAATAAAAATCTGAAATTAAAGTCAGTACAGGTACATACACACACACAGACAGACAGACACACACACTAGCAGGAAATTGTGGTGAGACATTTTCCGCATCACAAACACTTGAGACATAGTTTTTTGGTGCGTGGCATATTATCAAGTTTCCTGTAACCTGCAACCACTGTTAGATTCAACCATTGAGTCAAGTTAGTGAACTATACACAATTGTTAAAATAAATATATTATGATAAAATATATGATGAAAATGGCAGTTGTATGGGCGCATTAAGAGGATGTTGGAATGGAATCTGAAAGAGCTGCTCCTGTTCTTGGGCTCATGTTCTTCATTTTGAAGATAAAATTTTTATCTTTTTTTTTTTAAGAGATATTTTTAAGAAGAAAAACAGCGATGGCAGATTAAAGCACTCCCATCAAAATTCACATACCTGTTATAAAACAGCCATGTGCCATTACTGACTTGAACAGCCATGTGCCATTACTGACTTGAACAGCCATGTGCCATTACTGACTTGAACAGCCATGTGCCATTACTGACTTAAACAGCCATGTGCCATTACTGACTTGAACAGCCATGTGCCATTACTGACTTGAACAGCCATGTGCCATTACTGACTTGAACAGCCATGTGCCATTACTGACTTGAACAGCCATGTGCCATTACTGACTTGAACAGCCATGTGCCATTACTGACTTGAACAGTCATGTGCCATTACTGACTTAAACAGCCATGTGCCATTACTGACTTGAACAGCCATGTGCCATTACTGACTTAAACAGCCATGTGCCATTACTGACTTGAACAGCCATGTGCCATTACTGACTTGAACAGCCATGTGCCATTACTGACTTGAACAGCCATGTGCCATTACTGACTTGAACAGCCATGTGCCATTACTGACTTAAACAGCCATGTGCCATTACTGACTTGAACAGCCATGTGCCATTACTGACTTGAATTTCCAACAAAATTCTACAAAAGGAGAATATTTTGTTACATTATGTTACAGAATTAAAATGTAGCTTGGTACTTGCATTGCTATTATGTACAGTTTTTTAATGTATCTTTATGAAGAGTGTGACTCATTTAATGGCACTGTTACAATATACACTAACACTACATGGCCAAAAGTATCTGGACACCCATTGGTCTGTTTTTCATGGTTCAGGCTTTCACTTAGTTCCAGTGAAGGCAAATCTTAAAACTACAGCATACAATGACATTCTAGATCAGGAGTGGGCAACTCCAGGCCTCTTGGGCTGGTGTGTATGCAGATTTTTTGCTGCCACCAGTTAACAATTATTTAATTTACCAAATCGTTTACATGATCTGATATTTTAATCTACATATCCGCGATATGAACAGCAGCTGATGAATGTTTTTGTGCCGGTATGCATGTATTTTAGCGTTTTATCGTTCTGTAATTTAGGAGTGAATCGGTGACGTCTGCCCTTAATCATTTAATTAGCCCAATGATTTACGTTAGCTGATATTTTAGCTACATTCTGCGATATGAACAGTCGCTGATGAATGTTATTGTGCCTGTGTGCATTTTAGTGTTTTATTGTGGTTTAATGCGAGTGAATCTGTGTGGTTGTGTATGACTGATTAGCTGATTGAGGCAGGGTAAGTGGTGGCAGCAAAAACCTGAATACATACCGGCCCTCCAGGACTGGAGTTGCTTACCCCTGTTCTAGATGATCCTGGGTTCCCAACTTAGTGGCAATAGTTTGGGGAAGGCCCTTTCCTGTTTCAGAATGACAATGCCCCCATGCAGAAGTGAGTGAAGGGCACACACCATTTGCTCACACGCTCATACCTATGGGCAATTTAGAGTCTCAAATTATAGACTAATGGGAACACTTTGGAGTACCCGGAAGTAACCCACGCGGACACAAAAATAACATGCATACTCCACACAGAGGGGACCCTCAGTCGGGATTCAAACTCGTTACCTTCTTGCTGGCGTGCGAGGCGACAGTGCTAAATACTGCACCATCATGCCCTGAGGCTGTTACAACAAAAAATATTGGCTATCTTAGCTACCTAAATTATGTAATGTAACTTAGCCCAGTTTTTTTTTCTCTCTTAACATCTGAAGAGAATGTGCTCATTCAAACTTTATGCGTGAAATCGAAGTGTTAAGACTATTTTAACAATTTTTGATTTGTAATCAAACAATTCCCGTTTGGTTAGAGTGCTGTAATTTCTACATGGCGAAACGAACATATAAAAATACCCTTTAATAAAAGCTGAGAATCTGCACTTTTAATCACATGTGAATTGTTTGATTGCAAATCTAAAATTTTGTAGTACAGAGCCAAATCAACACAACATATGTCTTTGTCCCAAACATTATGAAGGGTGCTGTATATACAGGTTAAAATATAAGCTGCACTTTTCTGTATTACACAGGAAGGGAAACCACTGAATGATTAATGAAGGCTGGAGCATGGTCAGCCGAAGTACATTTGTGTGGTCAGCTTGTAGGCCTAGCCTCTGATTCTAGAGCAGGCCGTAAATAATTAATAGCCTTTATGACAATGCACACTGTTTATTGGGCCCCAATAAATCATTAAGTACCCTCATCTGGTCACATCCCCCCATCCCAATACACACATACACGCTTAGACTGATGTTGAGACGCGTCTGTCTGAGCCGCTTGGTGCTGTCTGGACATCCTAATGGCGTTGGGACCTTTGGGCTCATCGGTCATGTGACAGGAGACCAGAGCCACTCTCAGCTGACCATCTGCCCATTATTCACCTGACTTCATCCACCCGGCCCAACCTAAAGCTCCCGCCTCATATCTAGACTCATAGACCCGTCAGTGGGTCTGTTTATAGTGTACCGCGCTGAGCTGAAAGGTGTACTGTGCTGTTCTCTACTGTCTTAGCCGAGATTTTTACAATACAGAAATAAAGTAAATAGAGGGGAAAGCACTTACCTTGGGGGCAATGGGTATGTGGACTGTAAGCAATGAGTGAGAGAGAGAGAGAGAGAGAGAGTGGGAGAAAGAAAAGAAAAAGAAAAAGAAAGGGGGCATGTTGTCTTTGTCTCTGCTCCCTTTCTACTGTTGTTTAGGATTCCCCTGCATGAGTGAGCAAGATGCCATTCCCCCTTCCCGAGGTGACAGATCAAATCAGTAAGGTCGATTGGTGATGTGTGTACAGTTTGTCAGAATGGGGCGGGGTTGGGCGTGGTGGGGAGTGGAAGGAGTGTAGAGGAGGGTTATAGTTACTATTACTATTGCGAGAGCATGCTGTGAACTCTGTGAAACCTATTGAGAAACCAAAGAGGAGGATGTCCTTAATTGTGTAATAATCAGTAAGTATCCACTTTGTATGTGTGAGTGTTGTATGTTGGACTCAATATTTTCTGTGTTATTTTGCTATTACTGTTGAAACTGCCCTATAGATAATTGGTTTGCTTGAAGTAGTGAGTTGCCTGGGTTCGATTTCTGCGCTCACAACATGGAAGAACAATAGAAAATTATATATTTGCTACCTATATGTCTGCAGCTGTCTCATGAAATATTTGAATTATTAATATATAAACAAGTCTGTGTTCCCTTGCCACCCAGCTCAGAGTCTGTACTGCAATTCCTACCCAACATGTACCTAAACAATTTTATGTGTACGTGCAGCAGAATTTCATATAATTTCAAGTGATGGCTAAACTTTAAATGAAAATATGATGCTTTGCTTCAGTAGTATACAGAGAGTGTATTAAAGAGGTACTTACAGTATGTATAGTATTTTTAAGAGTATGAACACATTTTCAAATTATCCCTTTGACAGGGAGGCGTATGGGGAAGCCCCTTATACTCAAAAGAGTTTAACCCACAGCAAAGCAACTGCTGTCATTTCCAGAACTGAAGCAGAGGCCCCATGTACAGAGAAAATGGAGTAAATACTTTCTATTCTTACTGCAGGTAAGGAGGTAGCACCTTTCCCAGTTTATTTCTCCTTAGGGAAGACTGTTCCTGTGGTGTGGGGAGGTGTTAAAACTTTATTTGTGAAAAGTATTGAAAATTCTGCTTGACAACCCATTATCATCTCTGCACACTTTGTACTGTATAATTTTGTTAAAACTGATGTAACATTCGCATTTAAATCCGCATCTTTATTTTATTATTTTTCAGGTGATGTGCACATATTATGACTCCAGGAGTTAATAAACATAGACATACAATATGTGACAAAATATAATGTATTAAACATATATATATATATATATACATACAGTGCCCTCCACTATTATTGGCACCCCTGGTAAAGATGAGTAAAAAGGATTATAAAAAAATAACCGTTTGGTGAATTAGCTTAATCTCACACTGAAAAATGAGGAAAATCCTACTTTTAATTGAAATAAATGTATTATGAGAAAAAAAATCTCTCATCAAAAAATTATTATTTTTAACAAAACCACGTGTGGCATAATTATTGGCACCCCTGCACTCCCTTATATATAGAATAAAGTAATCATTTTAAATATTTGGTCGCATATCTTTTGCATGCCATGCCTTCCTGATGTCTGTGACCCAACAACTTCAAAAAACTCTTGATATATTATTTTCTAGTACTCTTACAAGCGATACTATAACGTCTCTGCATTTGAATGGATTTTTATGGAAATTGGGGGGTGGGACTAGATTTAGTTGTAAATTATGCTGGAACCGGAAAATAAAGCCATGGTTGCAATTTGACATTCAGTGATTATCCATTTCATGGTCATGACAAATTGACTAAGGTGCCATCGACAATGAATGAGTGGATTATTACAAGTCTGGTTATTATAGGCTATGTATGAAAATATGCAGTTTACCAAGAAGCTTCTAATATTTAATTTACCTGTAAATCCACATTCACAGAATGTGACTACATGCACCTTGTTTACATATGACTTTAGAGTTAATGGCCTGACTTTTTTTGTCTATTGACAGTAACAATGTGACTGTTTTACATCTTGAAATCTGCATGTCTTTTTTTAGACACAACCGAGCTTCCATGTTTAGAAAGATTGTCAGACAAATGTCTTCAACGCTATATGACCACTGACCTGATACCATACACATTTTCAAGGTATATGTCTCCCCCTACTGGTATAGTTAGAAATAGCAGCAATAACTTAAAGAACAACCTTAGTGGGCTTGGCTAGTAAACTATTAATGTGTGTACACTACATTGAATATTGAAACAACTGGTTCCGATGTCTACAGGAGCATAATAACATTATCAATATTCTTAGAGTTCTTATCTGGGAAACCAGTAAAAAATACTGATCATAGAATTAATGTATGAAACTAAATTTGTATTAATGTTATAACTAGCAAACATAGCTGCACAGTTTCAGTGCAGATATTAAATTGTTTTTTTCTCAAGAAAAGTTACTCTTAAATTATATTCGATGCAGGGAACCTCTATTACAAGTACTTTTTGACATGGTAGATTGCTGTTTCAGCTAAAACCTAAATGATGTAAAAAAATATTGTCATGGGTGTTTATTAATTTTGTTCAGAATCAATTGTGTAACAAAATAAAGGCCAATACATCATCATAGCCCTCTCAGAAATTTACTGGATTAGGTTTGCTGCAAGTAAGGTCAGAATCTTCTTTCTCGACAGCACAGAGTTGAAGAAAAAGTGCCCACAATCAATGCACAAATTGATCTGCAGACAGATTTTAATACCTTGCAACACGCCCTGTCTGATCTGAAATTGCTTTCAAATTAATCAAAAACTAAATCCATGATCTTCCTACCTGGGTGAGCAAAAGCTCCAACCTCCTCCATCAGTACTTTTGATGGTGTCTCCATTCAGTCTGTAGACCTGTGATGAACCTGTGATTGGAATGTTATGCTGCTATCTGACCACGTCTTGGCTAGGTCTCATTTGTAAAAGAGGTTTTAATCTCAATGTGACTTCTTAGTCAAATAAAGGTTATAATATAACAGCACTGAGTCTTCTCCTGTAATGTTTGATGAGGTTGGAGAACACATAGCAAAGAATTTGAGATCATTCCACCATATTCGCCATACAAGATCTCTCCAGATCCTTCCTCCTTGCTTGTAGACTCTTCTCTTCAGCTCACTCCACAGGTATCCAATTGGGTTCAGAAGCCTGGGATGGCCATTGCAAAAGCTTGATTCTGTGGTCAGTGAACCATTTTTGTGTAGGTTTTGAGGTATGCTTTGGATCATTGTCCTGCTGGAAGATCCAACCATGAACCGCGCTAAACCTTCTAGCAGAGGCAGCCAGATTTTGGTCTAAAATCTCCACATATATTATGGAGTCCATGATGTCATGTATCCTAACAAGGTTCCCAGTGCTTTTGGAGAAAAAACAACCCCACAACATCACAGACCCGCCATCTTACTTCACAGTGGGGATAAGGTTATTTTCTACATAATAATGCCTCTTACTACGCCAAACCCACCTTAGGTATTTATTGTCAAAAAGCTAAATTTTTGTCTTGGCGCCTGGTTCCAATCTAAATTCCGGTAGCATAGCAAACTCCAGGCGCGTACATTTGTGGTATGATGACAACAGAGGCTTTCTTCAGGCAAGCCTTCTAAATAGCTTGTTGGCATAGAGGTAGCATCTAATTGTACTTTTGGAGACTTGATGACCCCAGGATGCAACCAATTTCTGCAATTCTCTACTGTGATTTGTGCCTCTCAAACCACTGTGCGTAGGGGGAAACTATACTTGTGTCCTCTTCCAGGCAAGTTCATCACAGCTCCAGATGCTTTAAAGTTATTCATTATGAAGGTCAACAACCTTTTGTCTCATTAATTTGTGTGTTCTCTGATCTTCCCCATGCAGATGGGTGGCTACGGGGTTTTGGCCTGTGTGTCACCTCATATTTATACTCCAGTGAAACAGAAAGTTGAGAATAACTGCATAATAGTACCAAAAGACAGCTGTGCTCAAAAAAGTAAAATATGAATGAGAATATACTTCAATTACGTTTTATTTGTAACTATTTCTAGCATTGTGTCTCATATTTTTATGAAAATTATTTTTTTCTTTGGACAATTTTACCTAAATTAAGAATGAGATTTTTCTCATATTTTGAGTGTAAGGTCATTCTGATAAACAACAAATCTCATATTTTCCAGGGTTGCTTATAATTCTGGTGGGCACTGTACTTATTCTGGTGGGCAACACAGTCATTCCTGGTACAGATTTGACGGGATTTCTTTATATGCTTCTAATACTGGTTTAGTTGCCCTTCAGGAATTTCAAGCATGCTTATTGTATTTCTCCTGACTGCTATTTGTTGTGCAAGGAATGCACCTCATTGGGTAAAAATAAAGCAATAAGGTATTTCTTATTGGTTCATGTATCATATGTCAAGCAATGCCAAAATATTGTTTCCTTATATTTTGTCAACTACCTGCGTCTCAACTAAAGGGGGAGCATCCATTTCACATTCACCTCTGCATCAATGCTCGCACTCTTGACTCTCTTCACTGCTTGTGCTCCCACTCTTGCCCACATGATCCACCCATCCAATGTTCTGAGGGAGCAATCCCAGGGGGCCATGGGGCTTTGACATGTCAGTGTGTCAGAGACAGAGGAATGGTGACAGAACAAAGGCCATAGGCCTTGCAGGAATAAGCAGCTGCAGCTCAGGGGAACCAGCAGACACAGTTCTGATGTAAAAAAAAATTGAGCTTACAGGATTGTTTTATTCAAGTGTGAATACTGGAACTAAATAATAAAGATTTTTCATTTTAATCTAAGGACTATAGTCTATGTTTTGAAACAAATGGGTGGTGTTATTTGCCTTATATTCTCAGACGTGTTAGTGATGCACCACAGACACAATCTAGCTGTTTATTCTGTCAGCCACAGTTAAAATAGTGGGACAGGAGGACATTAGAAGTAATAAGATACAAAGAAGTTGCATTTTAAATTATGTCTGTGTTGATAGGTCTTTCTCTCAAGTGGCCCAGTTCTCAATGGCACATTAGTAATTCTCTGTGAGCTTCTGCATGCAATTCATCCCAAATATATATGTCAGGTGAACATGAGCAAACATTTGACCTGCCATAGCTTGGAATCAGTTCCATGACAGAAGCAATAAGTATAATCAAGCAAAAATAAGCATGGTAAACTGACAGGGCAGTAGATCTTTTGTGTACCTTGTTAACAATACATTATCATGAGGCACCTTAAATATATGAGTAAATATAGGTTTGAGCAGTACTGATTAGCCCTACATACAGGGTATCAGTGAGGAGTCCCTCTGCAGTTTTGTGTGAAGGATGCATTCCGGTCCTGTTCCTGGGCTGTCACCATGCTTTGTGTGATGCTACAAACTGGACATATGTTAGGGGGAGGGTAAGCGTGAAGACAATAAGCAAATCAGCTCACATCTTTTTTGGAGTAGGGGTCCCCAAACCAGACACAATTGGTAGTGGAGTGGCCAACAATAGACATGCTGTCATTCAGAGTTCAGTTTCTTGAAGCCAACTTCACTTTGTTTTCTAATCACAGTCAAGTTTACCTCTCCTTAATGAATTTTTGTTAGGCTATATATCTAACTGCTGTCTTGCTCAGCTGAAGTCTCACGGCACAATGTCGACATCAATAATTTCCAGAGCCATCATAGTGAATTTGCATTGAATACTCTGATCTAGTTCTTGTTTTGAAAAATAATATATGCAGATATTTTTGTGTTCAGTCATTTCCCATGTCCCAAGTTATTTCCCCAATCCCTGCTTCTTTATTTAAATAAATAACATTGTTTTACTTTTTGGGAAATATTGTAACGTGTTAGTCACAAAAATGCAGTCATGTCTGAACAACCCAGTCAGAATCCCTTGTTCCTTGTGTACGGCTTTTGTTCGCGTATTCCTGGTTCAAGCGACAGCCTGTCGATCAAACTGCATCGTGTCCGCCCACTTCACCCTTCCTTCTGCCGCAGCTGGGCGCTAGGTAGCTGTTCTTTGGCTGTATCAGTGCTGAGGAAACCAAGAGAGAGGGAGCGCTGTGCCTTTAATGATCCCAACCCAACAAGCTACTCACTTCCAAACGAAGATCTTATGCCCAGCGTCACTAAAGAATAACCCACTAATAAGGTATGTAAAGAAGAGTTGTTTTTTTGTTGTTTTCACTTCTTTTAATGAGTGAAAGGTATTTAGCTCGACATATTGAAGAAACTTGGGGATGAGTCAGAGGGCGCTATGCTAAGCAAGCTAACGTTAGCGCACACGAATTTTATGCGGAAGTTCACAGCGGTTCCTGTACCATTTAGTAAAACATGATCAATGGGAATTGGTATGTGGTCTGAAATAAAAACACAGATGTGTTGTCTCTGGCTCCGACCAACGGATTCACTGAACTTCCAGTCGGTGGCGTTATATTTAAGGTTTAGAGCTAACTGGGCGAGAAGGAGTTAGCAAATTCAAAATGGCTTCCCTCCTTGTTGTCGCCTCCGCTCACCAGCTCATTTTGCGTGCCTTTGGCGTAGAAGACAAAGCACGCGGTGGTGGCAAAAGGTTGGGGAAGTATAATGGGTCCAATCGCCAGTAAGAGCTCACGACTTTCTTGGTCCTCGTTGCATCGTTTGAATAGAAGAAGTTAGAGCTATCGTTTGTATATTGATGGTATTTTGATCAGTCGAAGACTAAGCCGGTAGGGGAATACCGACAACGTCAATGTGATGGGGGAGGGGAAGTGGGTAGTCACTTGGGTGGAGCTAAATTTAATTTGAGATGGAAGGAGGCGGATCAATTAGATTTTACATGTGGCATATTTAACGTGCCACCTTAACTGGCTCGGGGGTTATACTGGGTGGGCTTTTCGAAATGTCCGAATGAGTGACCCGGGAACCATTTCTTCACCTGCGCTTGAGTGACATGATATATTTCAGGTGTAGCGAATCTTCTGGCCTGTAGAGGGCGAAAGGAGCGCAGTGTGGAGTTGTTGCCAGGGCTGACGAATCTCCCAGCAGGAAATATTATGGATTTTTGCCACGGGTACAGATCCTCAGCTGATCTAGGCCGCCACCAGTGAACGGTTTCACGACCTATCCGAAATCAAAATTTCTTATGTAAATTGTTGCAAAATCCGCTGCCCATATTGGGATATCGGCATATTTGCTGGCTAGAAGCTGTTAGAAGCTTAGTCGCTGTTGAGTAGTACCACCCATTTACTTATTCGTTAGAATGAAGTTTGTTATATAACCCCACATGCAGTGATTGTAAACTTTTAACAGATATTTATTGCAGTCTATTTATGTGAAGTTTATTCCGAAATGCTTACTTTTGAATGCTCTTTACAAACTCCCCCATTTAATTATGATCTCATCAACATGAGCCATTGTTTGTCAATTTAATTTGCATGTAATTCTCCTTTTGATGCCAGGTTGTTACTTGTGTGCATTTATCAGTAAAAAATTTTGGAGTAATTTTTTGCTGTGAATATGGTCCTTTTCCAGGTTTACGGTGGCTGTTCCCTAGTTTGGAGATTAACTAAGTCTCTACATAATTCCCACTTGTTTCATAATAAATTCCTATTTTTCATTTTGTTCTCATTTTCAGAATTCAGGCCATTAAAGTAGAACAAGTATTGGTATGGCTGGTCTTCCTTTCAAAGGTGGTGCGCCACTTTGGCTGCTGAAATTTTACAGACCCAAATTTAAATTTAAATTATTCAACAATAAATGAATCCTTCACATTCTCACAATCCTTTATATTCCCCTAGATATGTACTTGCAGTGTACACGTTTTGACAGACAACCGCACAAACTCAATATTTGAGAAGAAAGGACTGTGTGAATATTGAGCAGTTGAATGATCCTTTCCTCCCCCCCTAATGGCTGTTAATCTATTGGGGCTTTGCAGGTGTTGTATTGATCAACATTTCAACTATCTGTAGTGACGGCCTCCAGAAAATCTGTTTGCGGCAGAGCTGTTTGTACACCATTTGGCACAGAAATGGATTCATATTTGCAAAATTTGACTGTTTTTTTTTTTTCATTTCAGAAAATGGCAGAAGTGAGTGCCTGTGTTTTGTATGTAGGTGCAGGGTTGTCTTGGCAAATGTAGGAGAGAAATGCTTTCAGAATCGATTTTTTAATGTTTCACTGCTGCATCTAACTTGCTTTTGATTTCAGTTAAAAGCCCTAAATGTGTTTTGAAAACATTGCAGTAAATTTTGTTTTAGCAAATTTCTGCAGGCAGGGTAAGATATGGAGTGCACACTGTTGCACACACCTAGTGCATTCAATCTTTATGGTGGTTGTAGCTATTTGTCCAGCCACACCTGATAGTGTATCAGCTTGTATTGTGATGTCACTTCAGTGCTGGGATGTCGGACTTGTCAGGTAGGACAAATTCCCATGCCTTCACTGAGACCTATCTGTACCCTGCTGTGTTGTGTCCAGTGTACCCACAGAGGTGGGGTGTCATTCAGGCCTCTTGTATGATTAGGGATTTAAGAAAAGTTTATTTCCACCCTGAAACCCAAAAACCCCATCAATCTCTGTCTTTGTTTGGCTGCAATTAATTATTTCAAAACAAAATGGAAGAGTACTGATTTTTTTTAAGGCAAGAAATCCAGTACCTATTTGCATTCAGATTGCTTTTTTTGTTTTTTAAGCTTCTCATGTCTTTTTTTCTCCCTTGAAATCCCTTTTTAATTTCCCTAGTGATTGATACATGTGGGTGAGTTGTAATGGCTAACGGCCCTCCTCTACCAAACACACATGCCCTTACGTAATTTCCACGGACACACAGTAAAATTGGATGTAATGTTCACTGACGTGCTGGTTACTGTCATGTGTTCTCTCTGCTTTAGCTGCATGTTTGTTACTTTTAGGCTCCAGCAGCCCTGGTTGGCTGGCCCCGTGACTGGAGGCAAGTGTGCAACACTCGTTTCAATTCTAGATGTATGTACAGTACTGTACAGTTTGTCTGTTTGCCATTTGATTTAAATACTGTATTCAATTAATGTTGATAAAACATAATTCATATTTTTGCTTGTATAGGGGTCTGTTATACATTTTTTTTAGACCACTCATATTTTCTCTACATGGTGTTTAATATCAGGGACAGTGTCAAAAGCACCATTTAAAAAATACTTTTAAACTATGTTTTGGCCCAAATATTGTTTTTCTCGATCCCACAGAACTCTTGATAGACAGATTTTTGGCTGATTGGTTTTTGCCTCTATATGCAGTTCTGTTGGCACATAGTTATATAGCGCTGATAACGTGATAAAGACATGCTATTAGGGTTTGGTTCAATAATAAAAAAATAAAAAAATAGATATATATATTATATATAATGACATACCCCCCTTTTAAAAATTTTATAGTACAACTGAAGTTTGGTAGAACTTTGAGTTGTGTAGTTACCTGTCCATGATATGAGTCCAAATGGTGGCGAAATATGTTCGTTAGTTGCTCTGTGCTCCCCTCGGGTGATAATCCAGAATAGGGTATTTGTCACTCTCCCATTCACTTTTATGGGGCAGCTAAAATGGTCTCAAAATGACACTTCTAGCACGTATACAACCGGGAAAGAAGCGGATTCTGTCGAGAGAAAAAATAACCAGTCCTCGTACGTTTTTTTTCCCTGTGTAATTAAAATTATTTATAAAGTACTGTTTTCTTCAATGTTGTTAGCAAGCTACCAGAAAAGGTTACTAACCAAAATGTCGGCAGGTCAGACGATAGATATATACTAGTACCAGGAACGTTTGCTTCTGTGGAAATTTGGACCAATGAGTGGTTTCTGATGCATCGGCGCATTAACGCCGTTTCTGGCACAAGAACATAGTCTACCTACCGGATCTATGTTCCAAATAAAATATGAAAAAGCCAGGAAAGGACCATTTAATAAAAATATAAATAAGTATGAGAAATGCTTATTGCTTGTATTGACAGAATCTGCTTAGTTCGCGATCGTATATGTGCTAGAAGTATCATTTTGAGACCGTTTTAGCTTCCCCATAGAAGTGAATAGAAAGCAACAAATGCCCTCTTGGATTATCACCCCAGGGGAGCACAGAGCAACTAACGAACATATTTTGCCACCATTTGGACTCGTATCATGGCCAGGTAACTACACAACTCAAAGTTCTACCAAACTTCAGTTGTGCTTTAAACACAACTCAAAATATAGCAATAGATTATTTATGCCAAATGCACATTAATGGATACATTTATTTTAACATACTTTTGAGCTGTGTAAAACATTTTTATGTAAAATTAAATTAAAACTATTTTTCAGACACCCTAAATTAGGCTTTATTTGGGATTATATTGGACATTTTGTTAGTTCTGTCTTCCAAATGTGTGACTTAATTTAGTAAATGAGCTACAGGGTCAATGAAATGCTCCCATTTAGAACAAACTTTATTTTATTTTTATTTTTTATTTGGGTGCAAAAATGCATGTCATTTTTTGTATAATATTTTTCCTGGCTAGGGCAGAACCAGCGTGCAATACTGCATATCAAGAAAAAAAAACCAAAACAAACAGTTGATCACCAATAAAATATACTATTTAAGTTAATTTGTATACCTACTTGCCTGCAATCCCTGTTTTCTGTCGTATTGGTCATTTGTGTGACATGTTCAATTTTAAAAGACTTGCAAAAAAGTAGTAATTCTACCATGACATCTGTGCATGATTCGTACAAATCCATGAGTGAGGGGTAAAAGAGTAAGTTAGTTGACATGGTATTGGCTGAGTGTTTGAAGAAGACGTGACAGAGAGATTGTTACTAGTAACATGCTGTACTTTTCAGCAGATCAGGGGGCTGTTTAAAGTTTGGTTGTTCCGCCCACCAGGAACCTTACTTCTGACTGGCCTAAAATGTGCAGAAAGAGTGCAGAACAAAAGCTGTTTGTCGCTAGTACAAAGGTACTGAAGCGCTGCGCTCTGGAGGAAGCTGCTATGTTAAATCCTGTGCCTCTCAACAGGAAAGGTATAGCACTGCAACTTTGAGAAAATGTGTATGCTTTTACAGTATACGGCTTCAGATTTTAGTCTTTTTGTAAAATGGCAGTCACCTGTAGATGTAGGCTTTAGTTTTTTTTTAAAATTATTTTTAAAAAATGATTTTTGCTGGTAGCTGTTTAAAAGCATTGTCGTAGATCTAGTGTAGCGTTATGACATTTAGTAATATAGGCTATGTGTTCTGTAATAAAGCTCAATTTTATATGATGAAATGTGGGAAAGTAAAATAATTTTTTTTCCAGTAATCTTTGCTTTGCAATAAATTAATGAAGTGATGTGTAGTAATGTACATTTAGTTAATATTCTTTTCAGTGTTTTAAATGTTTATGTCCTTTTTCAAGCATGTATGTGTGCTGACCAGTTCTCTTCTTCGGTTTTCCCCTTCATAGAACAAACATGTTTCCAAAGGGCACAAAACGCAAATTTTCTGATGCTGGTGACGAAGCGACAGATGAGCACCCGGCAAGTGTCAAGATGGTATCTTCCTACAACCTACAGCGTCAGTCCCTGTTGGACATGTCTCTGATCAAGCTGCAGCTGTGCCATATGCTGGTGGAACCCAACCTGTGTCGCTCGGTGCTCATCGCCAACACCGTCCGGCAGATCCAGGAGGAGATGACCCAGGACGGCAGCTGGCAGATCATGACTGAGGCCCTCAATGCCACCCAGAATCCAGCTGACCGCCTGGTGGCCACAGAGATCCTGTGCCGACCATCAGTACGAGACCAGGAGGAGGAGCCCAAACCCTTCTCGGTCATCGGCTATGAGGGATGCCACCCAGAAGAGGTGGTTGTGGATGACACCTTGTGTTCTGTCTCCCCTGAGACACCTTCCACGTACATGCCTGGCAGCTTGGGCATTGGCCCCTGCTGGGAGGAAGAGGACCTGAAGGAGACCAGCGAGGAGGATGAGGACGATGACGATGAGGACTGTAGTCTGAGATCAGGGGAGGACGAAGAGAGGTTGGAAGAGGACTCGAAGACCACAGAGCAGGTTTTTGGAACATTTGAGATCAAGAATCCTGTCCCCAGTCCAGACCCTGCTCTCGAAGAGTTGTTCTCAGATGTTGACGCTTCTTACTACGACTTGGACACCATGCTTACGGGTATGCAGAGCACACCCAAAATGGGACCTTACGACCTTCTGGAAAGTTTGTCCTCACACGGGCCATCGTCCATCAGCTCCAACTCTAGCTGTCGGCCCGATCTTAATGAACTGGACCACATCATGGAGATCATTGTGGGCTCATAAACATCACCTTCACATAGACTATAAGATGAGTCCACATGTATCTTTGTATACACTCGCTTACATGGAAGGTGTGTTAAATCAAGAACCCTCTCTTAACAAGGTGGGATATGTGTGCGGTTGGTTGAGATTCAACAGGCTGGCCATTATAATTTCATTTACATACTTTCTGTATGTTTCCTTTTGTATGTGCGCTTTTTAAAAAAAACTATTGGTTATATATTTTTTAATTTATTGTCACATTTACTTTGGAATGTCATTACACTACATAAATCATGAACAGAACAAGTCATATACCAGAACTTCTAAAGCAATGCATATTTTCCTAAAAAAAAAAAAAAAAAAAAAAAAAAAGAAGATTCAAATATATATACATGTATATATAAATATATATTTTTTACAACACATACAGCTTGGGAACTGTTACAGTACTTTGAAAATTTTGTTTCATTTGATTGTCAACATGAGAGTTTAAGAAAAAAGACTGTTCCATTGTGTGCAGATCCTGCCAGTGTCTTATGGTTTGGTGTCAGGTATGAGCTGAAAAGAGGGTTAAATGTATTTGGATTTGCAAAGCAAATGGTGAAAGGCACCTTATTCTGTGAGTGCTTTGGTAATATTCACATCCCTCTCTTTCCAGCAGGACACTCATGAGTCAACAGAAACATCAGAATTAAGTTTGGTTAGCACCTGCTTTTTTTATGCTTTAAGAAGCCATATGTTCTTATATTTGTATTGTTACAAATGAAGAATTATGGGTCTGACCCAGATAAGTTATTACTTTTTTAAATTTATTTTATTTTATTTATTGACTGGAATTAAGTCATAGTTTGGAGTTTTATTCAACTCAAGGTAGAATCAGCTTTTCAGTTAATTTAAGGTCGTTTCTAACGAGACATGTATTCCTATCATTCCTCGTCTTTAAGGGATGTGTGGTTTTCCATTTTCTATGCAGTTAGTGTTACACAATGTCTTAAACAGTATTCAAGTATAGAAAAATCAAACGAAGGTTCATTTAATGTTTTTTAATCATTGACTGATGAGAGCATTTTCTTGTTTTTAAAAATCTTAAAAGATACTCCCGATGATTGTTACTTATTATGGCTAAGAGATTACTCAGGCAACTATTTTTTGTGATAACAACCAGTATTATCAAAGTCACCATACCATACTCTTGATTGATGTCAGTGCAGTTTAAACTGCAAGTCAAACCCAGAATTAAAATCTAGAACATTGGCATTTATTACCTTAATTGGAGTAGATATATGCATTTTATATACATTGTAGCATTTTGTAAATATTTTTTAATAAAAGGTACAAAATATTGAAAACCCTGACTTGTCATTTTATCCTCTCAAAAAAAGCTCATGATATTATTTCTGATGGTATCAAATGACTGCTTGACTTTGTGCTCATAGCCAGTTGTCTTTGTACACAAATGGTGTGCCATTATGAGACTACAGGCATTGAGCAGATGAGTTTAATCAGAGTGAAATACAACTTGATAACTTGAAGGGTTTCAGGAGAAACGACCCTTGAAGTGATCCATCCATATCTACTGCATATCTGGCAGCAGAGTGATGGTTTGAGGCTCGTTTGATACCGCAGACCCTTGATGACGTACAGCCATTTTACCAACCATGTATTCCATACTGTTCCAGCATAATTTACAGCTAAATCTAGTCCCACCCCCCAATTCCCATAGAGATCCATTCAAATGGAGAGATGTTATAGTATCGCTTGTAAGAGTACCAGAAAATAAGATATCAAGAGTCTTTCGATGTTGTTGGGTCACAGACATCAGGAAGTCATGGCATGCAAAGGATATGCGACCAAATATTAAAAGTTATTGCTTTATTTTATATAAATGCAGGGATGCACATAATTGTGGCACACATGTTTTTTTAATAATTATTTCTTGAGGGATTTTTTTTCTCATAATGAATTTACTTCAATTAAAGGTTGGATTTTTCTCATTTGTTCAGTGTGAGATTAAGCTAATTCACCAGTTAATTTTTCATAACCCTTTTTACTCATCTTTACCAGGGGTGCCAATAATAGTAGAGGGCACTGTATTTATTTGGGGAAAGTCACTGAGGAGACACCTTGAAATCTCAGCCCAATTGCACTATAACTATATTTGCCTAATGTTTTTCGCGGTTAACGTTACCATGTTTTTTCATCTCTTGCTGCTGTTGCAATGGCAAATTCCATCCCGTTTACATGATTTGAGTTTGAAAAGACAACCCATTACCGTACACGGAAATATGGCGAAGATGAGCCACCCCCGTAACCAGTGAGCCAGTGCGAAAATGGAGGAGGTACTAACAAGTAGGCTACGTTCATGGAGTCAATAGAAACCCGGTATCCGCATATAGCTTGACAATTTATCGGCATGCCTTAAGAATGAAGTTTTAATATATGAATATTACATTAATATTTATGCAGAAGGCGGTCATTAAGCGAAACCATGATCTTGAGAGCTAGCTAACTGTACCGAGTTTATTTGTCAGTCCTGTAAGAATGTGACACAATTAACAAAATAAACTTGAATAATCGTCAAACCAACGTAAATATGTAAGAGGAAGTAGTATCATTTAAAAAATAATTTGGCGCCTAACGCGTGGCTAGAGTAATGTCATATAAAATATTTTTTTTCAAAATTGATATAGACGGTTGTCAAGGCATTACCAAAAATACTTTTTAAAAGGTTGGGAAAACACGCGGGTTCCCATTGAAACATTTCTACTACAATACTACCAAAAATAGTTCTCTGACACTACTGCTTATTCGCGAGGACAGAAAATCCAGGAAGGCGAGTCTCTCATAGTTCTATTCCTCTCTGGCCAATGAGAATGGGGAAAATAAAAAAAGGGAGCGGCAAAAATGAAAAAAATAAATAATCCAATCATACGTGGTTACCAGGCGAATTTGGATTTAATTTGTCCAATCAGGGTTTTCCCACCTGCCGGCCGTCAATCAGCTGAGTGATTCTGCGGTGTAGTTGTCGGAGTTGTTGCTTTGCTTTGGCACTTCAGATAACTAAAACGAATAATGATATATATATAATTTGGACATGCAGATTTTTTTTATCTTTTACCATTGAAGGGTAAATTTTTTGTTATTAACGTTAGTCAGGCTAGGCTAGCTAATGTTAACGCTGGCTTTTTCCCCCCTTTACGTTAGAAGCATTCGTGTTGCCAGTTAGCAACAGTGTAGTTTTGCTTATTATGGAATAATGCAATGGGGGAAAAGAGGTCTACGATACATCAATGAGAAGAAAAAACGGAACTGGAATGACTATGTGCCGACTAAATGTCGACACAATCGGGAACCTACTTGACCAACACGGAGATGCTCTTTCTCCACCAAGGTAACGATACTGCCTACTGCTGACCGAATGTTTATCAATATCAGACATATGGCATTGTTGGCGAATCTATTTAGCTAGCTAGCCTAGTGTTTTCCCCGTCGAGACTTATGCTACAGTTCACTTCAAAGTAACATCCTCTTACCTAGTTACACCAGCTTCAATTGTTTCTTGAATTAGGAATAGTTAATTTAGCTAGTGATTGTTGAGCAGGAACACGAAATAAGCGAAAACCGCGTCAGGAAGTTAAACGTTAGTGATGTGGAACAATTTTAGAATGAACGAAGTCTAACTTAACTCTCGAGAACTTCGCATTCGTAACTAAGGTTATTTTTTTCAGCTAGCTAACGTTAACTAAACGAGATGAGTTGGCAGTTCTAGCAACAGTAGATTCAGATGTGGTTGAAAGTAACGTTAGTAAAAGAAAACGAATTATGGGCAGGTAGCCATATTTCATATCATTTCTGTATCTCTCATAGACATTCTTAGCTGGCCGAAGATCAGAAGAATCTGTTCTGTATAAAGTTGCAATTAGTGTCAATTTGTGTGTTTAGTATGATGAGTTTGGGGAACCAGAAATGGATAACGTTAGCACGTTTAGCAATGCTGGCACAACCGTAGTTATTTGTGGACATCACGAATTCTGCAGGCTTCTGTTTACTCAACTTAGTACATTTAATTGTATTACCAAATTAAGCCATGAGAATATTCACGTTACCTACCTACCCACCTAACGATAGCTATCTGGATGTATGGTGTGATCCACAATTATGAATCAGTGCTAGTCACATATTAACCGTGCTGTTGTAGGACGTGTAGGATGGATTGTGGTAGTTTTTCTCAATGTCTCAATGTCCGTGTTTCTCAATGTCCCATTAATTTAGGCTACCATTTTGAAAATTTCATATCACAGAAGTAAAGTTTTTGCTTTTGGCTATTGAAACTATGAGTAAAATGTACGGTTTTGGCTATGTAGAAATATATTTGTATCTATTTATGAAGTTGCACTGTTTATCATTGACTGCATTTAATATTTGAGTGGTAGGCTGTCTGTACAGAGGCCCTGTTGTTGGACTTGCGTATAGTCTATCATTCAATCATTCCTTGTTTACCAGGAATGAACATCTCTGCTGCCGCAGAATTTTTCATTCATGCCTATATAATTTGTTCCAGTGTACCATTATCGCAGATGTAAAGATGCGTTCTGGCATGTTTCATGTTTACATTTTATCTTTCTGCAATTATATGGGATGACCAGTCTTACTGGAAATAACATCCTGGATATTTTACAGTTCTATTTAGCTCACTGTTTATACTATGATTGTGTCTGTTGAATTTAGCCTTGGGGAGACATGTAAGTCCATAACACAAGGCTCTTGTGTTGTGTAATTTGAGCAGGTCTCTTCTCTGAAGCTGAGGACTGTCATTATCACAATGGGCCTCAGACTTAATGCCATTGCCCCCTGCACACCTGACAAATGTAGCTGCTAGTTGTGTATGAATATTTACACAAATTCATAACTTATAATGATTGATTGCACTCTGTTTCAAAGATAATGGAGAAAAAACATTTAAAAATTTTCTTATACTGATTCTGTTGTCAAAACTGATGGTGCAACTGTTGGTCTATGTGGAAGTGCTTCAGTTTTAAGAATTAAAAGCAGTGTTTTGTAGAGAAGTGTTTGGTGTTTGAGAAAAAGGGCCACCATGCATAAATCTCACTGCAAAAGGATATTTCTGCAAAATTTGGAACAAAACAGATTCGCTGTTACATGAATACCTTTCTAGTTTTACAGGATACAAATACTGTGGGGATATCATATACAAGATTTGTGTTTATTATGATTTAATGACACCAAAGAAGTTATGTGAAATTCCTTTGCTAAAAAAATGAATAGAACCTCTGGAACAGACTTGATACCATTAGTTACGATATAATTTTGTGGTTGAAAGATTTGCACATCTGGGCTGAAGTCTGCTCCCTCTCTGCTGGGGGAAGTCATTGATCTATTGGTGAGGGGGTGGGGGATGAAGAGAGTGCACACAGTGAGAGTGAGAGTGCACACAGTGAGAGGGAGAGTGCACACAGTGAGAGGGAGAGTGCACACAGTGAGAGGGAGAGTGCACACAGTGAGAGGGAGAGTGCACAGAGAAAGAACTGGGTGAATAAAAACACAATTGATTGCGAATGAGATCGAATGGAATACAATGAGACATATAGAAAACAAACCAATTTAAATGTCACTGGACTGTAGACTGTAAAAAAAAAAAAAAAAGACACGATCACTTAACAAACTAGCACATGTGGAGACAGTAAATGAAGCATGAACCCCTTCGTGCAGACCCCCTAGTGGCCATGGCACCAGCGCTAAGATTTTGATGATATTATTTTAGCATTTTGAGTGCATTTCACCTACTGTAGTGTAAGCGTTCATAGGTGGCTCAGTCATGCTTTGTTTGATTTGGCCTTAAGCTAGAACATTTGCCAGCATTTTCCTGATGGTGGAATATTATTTTATTGTAATATTATCGTACATAATATACACTATGCCATATTAGTATGTCCCTGGGCAATACTAGTCTCTTAGGGCATGGAAAATACTCATTCAAATTTACTATGGGACACAAAAGTCACGGTTCGGTACGTACCTCGGTTTTGAAGTCATGGTTTGGTATGTTTTCGGTACAGCAGAAATAAAGAAATGCAAAGCATACATTTTCATTTATTATGAAGTTATAAACTTGTAAACAGGCTATAAATTGGCCATAATTTCCTGAACAAAGGAAGGCACTGGTTGGTTTTCTCTTGAGGTTAATATACTTTTGTTTGTTTCAGTAGAAAGAGTATCTATTTATACGTTCTGTAATTATATGAGGTTAATATACTTTTGTAACTTGTTTCAGTAGAAACCTGCATACACACCGGCCCCGAGTATCTGGATTTACCCCTGGGTTATATGAACAAATTTCAAAGCATTCTATTGCGTAACGTACGAGATATTACTGTACGTCGCTTTGGATAAAAGCGTCTGCTAAATGACTGGAATGTAATATTAAATTAAGAATAAACTACTCTCGCAAATGGAGGGGTGATTGTGCTACACATCAAGATTGTGCTACACACCCGGGCATGCAGGTTCTTCCTGTACAACATCAGGAGAATCTGCCCCTTCCTCACCACCCACTCAACCCAGCTCCTGGTCCAAGCAATGGTGCTGTCCCGCCTGGACTATTGCAACTCTCTCCTGGCTGGCCTGCCAGCATCGGCCATTAGACCCCTTCAGCTTATCCAGAACGCAGCAGCACGCCTGGTCTTCAACCTCCCCCGACACTCCCATGTCACCCCCCTGCTCATTGACCTCCACTGGCTACCGGTGATGGCTCGCATCAAATTCAAAACATTGGTGCTCGCCTTCCAGGCAGTCCGAGGATCTGCCCCTCCATACCTCCAAAAACTAATCAGACCCTACACACCTGCCAGATCCCTGCGTTCCGCCTCCTCAGGACGACTGGTACCCCCCCCTCTTCATACTAGCACCCGGTCTCGACGTCTGTCTGTCCTGGCCCCACGGTGGTGGAATGACCTCCCCGTGGAGGTCAGAACAGCAGAAAGTCTGACCGCCTTCAAGCGCAGATTGAAGACTCACCTCTTCAAGCTGCACCTCTCTGCACCTCCCTGTGACTATTGTTATTAATGTTGTGTAATTACCCCCCCCCAAAAAAAAAAAACCCAATCATACTGACTGCGCCTAGTACTTAGATTCGCATTTGCCTTTTTAGGGTTGTTTTTAAACGCTCTTGTTCCTAGTTTGAAAATGCACTTTGTACGTCGCTCTGGATAAGAGCGTCTGCTAAATGTCTATAATGTAATGTAATGTAATGTAATATTGATATCATAGTGTTACATACACCTAAATATGTAGCCTAATCATTCACTCTTGTACCTCAATAAAACATCACTTTTCCCTGTACTCTACAGTATGTATACTTTTCCCCCGGGATTGGATTTTTCTGTAGTCCTTTTATGTTTCTATTCATAATGTCTCCAAGGAAAATCTTTACCTTAATCTACCACATATCAGCGCACAGAAAATTGGAATGAGCATTTGCCATGCCATAAGTGACAAGTATATACGCCATAGCCTATATTATGCACGATAACATGAAAATAAAATAGTATTCCACCATCTGCAAAATGCTGCCAAATGTTCTATCTTCAATGAAAATCAGTAGCCTACATCAAAAATACAATTAATGATTGCACTACAACAGTATGTGAAATGCACTCAAAATGTGAAAATAACAATAGACCTATCAATCATATTGGAAAGTGCTCGAGTGGAAAAACGAACGTAACATTACATATGTAGCCAGCGAGACCAACTGCATTTTAGACTCAAACATTTTTACATTTCGCGAAAGGGAATACTCCCCTCCCTAATGCGTTTTCTATATGAGACCGTGAAAACGAAAAGTGCCGTTATGCTGGGCTGTAGTAAATTGTTCAAAGCACCCAAGAAGACATGGCATATACCGTTGCTATGGTTATAATGTACTCTATTGGATAAAATAGCCGACAATTAAACCAGAATGAACTGAATGAGACAGGCTTGCAGGGCTTGGGGGTATTACTAGTCGACGTTTCAGATAGTGTAATAGCGGTATAAAGTGTTGTATATGACCACTGAATTTTGAAAAGAACAGCTCGATGTGTAAAACCTATGGTAGGATTGTATATTAATTTCATATTTAGCATATATTGCTAGTAGAATACATGGTAGAATGAGACAATACTTTCACATGTTTATTTTGCATTTAAGTGAACAGGACTTTTCTCTGCTTTTCTGGCATGCGATCAGTTGCTATGACGGAATTTAAATTTTATATGATGAATAATATATTTATGAACTCAAACATAGACGCTATTGTCCACTATGTCACGCATGGGTAGGTATAGACTGGGTGGGGGGCTGCTTGTTAAATGGACTTGCTACGGGAAAATAGTGACACTAAGAAACTCAGAATTGGGCACAAATCGTCACAAATCGTCTACCAATAAAGTTAAAACACAGAGTTTGTGATTTCCACTAATAGTTTGGCTGCAGGAGCAACGAATGTCTCAGTTGAGAAGAAAGCCTTAATTTTGCATCTGCACAAAGGAGTTAACGTGATCCGTCCATATCTACTGCATATCTGGCAGCAGAGTGATGGTTTGAGGCTTGTTTGATACCTCAGACCCTTGATTACTTACAGCCATTTTCCCAACCATGTATTCCATACTGTTCCAGCATAATTTACAGCTAAATCTAGTCCCACCCCCAAATTCCCATTGAGATCCATTCAAATGCAGAGACGTTATAGTATTGCTTGTAAGAGTACCAGAAAATAAGATATCAAGAGTCTTTTGATGTTGTTGGGTCACAGACATCAGGAAGTCATGGCATGCAAAGGATATGCGACCAAATATTAAAAATGATTACTTTATTCTATATATAAATGCAGGGGTGCCAATAATTGTGGCACATGTGGTTCTGTTAAAAATAATTATGTATTGATGAGGGATTTTTTTTTCTCATAATACATTGAGTGTGAGATTATGCTAATTCACCAAACGGTGAATTTTTTATAACCCTTTTATAATCTTTACCAGGGATGCCAATAATAGTGGACGGCACTGTATGTAGCTCTCAGTATTTCATTGCAAACTAAAGAAAAATAAACAAATCTAAGTTGTTTCCAAAGTTTCTTTGCATTTGTGGCACTTTATTTTGACCTAAATTATGAAAATAAACTAATGTAAGTTAGTATTATAAATGGTAGAATGCCATTTACCAAGTTTCTGTGATGCTCACACCTGGAGTTCCAAAGCCTTAAATGGAACACCCCCTAAACAGGTGAGAATTGACTAAATATATCTGCGCGAAGGGGTTACACGCCTATCGTGACTACGTATTCTTGTGGGGAAAATATTGACTTTATATTTTGGTAACATTGTAATGAAGCGGCTGAAAAACTGGAGTGCTGGAGAGAGCAACATCTCTCACCAAGACCAGGAAGTGAGCTTCAAAAATAAAGCTGGTCTGGACAGTGGCAGAGTAAGAGCAAAATATTGTATACAGAAGAGTAAAGACTTAAGAGCAATAGTAAGGAGACGGGGGGACAAAGGTCTACACAGCGCTATTACACCGGCCAGATGGGGAGATGGACAGGATTGGAGACTGTTGCAAGAAAGTGTATTATTATTATTATTATTATTATTATTATTTTTCACTGTTAGTCTTTGTGTTTCAGATATTTTGTAGTGAACCCTTCAGGCAGTGTGATTGTAGATACAGTTGATAGGTATGGATACTCTGGTAATAACATATGGTCACATGCTTAGTTGTTTTTTAGCGCCTGTATTTTTAAATACACTATTTTAAATGTGTTTGGGTCTGAAGTTCATACTGACAAGGCGAGCCTTCACACTCCAGCCATCTTCCACAGTGTATAGTAAGTGCATATTATCCTGTATATAAACGTGAGAAAAAAAACTGGTAAATTAAAATACATATTTGGAAACGTTTTTTTTTCCGATCGGGTCTGGAGATTGAAATAAGACTGAAATGTTCTTGTCTTTTCTTTTCTTTTTTGATTGATTTGATGTATGCTTGGGGTTATGGTTTTGCTGAAAGATCCATTTGAAGGTCAGAATGTATTGATATTTGCTGGTTGCACAACCATATTTCACTATAGGTATAGTGTCCTTTTTACCATAAGCATCCTAATTCTGACACTAAACCCGCCACTGCTGTGTGTGGCTGGAAAACTCCATTTTGATTTCATCTCTGACTATGATGCCTGGTTCTACGTTACAATGCTGAAAAATTGTAGAGGACAATTCCGTACTAGGGATTAGGGATGTGCGCGTTTAGTCGACTAGCCGATTAAACGTTGCTACCCTCGCTAGTCGGCACCAGAAATACTAGTCGGTTAAACTTATTATTTTATTAATGTACACATTTAAATTACATATTGACGTAATTGAAATGTAACTGAAATGTCATGTTTTCCTGGTCAAATGTTGCTTTATAAAAAAACGAGCATCCCGTTACAAATGTTAACAACGCCGGATAAAATAAAAATTTAAAAAAAACTAAGGAAAGAAACAAAACGCATTAATAGCCTGTTCGCCCTGAAAGTTAAACCAGCGAGGTGGAAAGAATAAGTATAGCCCAATAAAACGAATGTAATGTCACGTCGATCAGTAGGCCTAATTTTTTTTTTTTTGTGGGCCTATTGGTAGTTTTTCTGATGACCGATTATTATTTTTTACTATATTTGCTATGCGATCGCGTTCACCAAATGAAAATGCCGTTGTTATAATCAGGCACGTTTCCTAAAAATGTTTTGTTACGTTGAATATTGTTTTCAATAAATGTTATTTGTTAACTTTTATTTAGTGAGTTGTCATGTTTTGTAGGATAATGTGCAATGTTCATAATGTGAGGCACAAAGTTCCACACATTTCAGCGGCATTTAAAATACGATTTGGTTATTGAAGAATGTGATTAACGGTTTCAAATGGCTCTTATAATATACGCAATATTTTTTCGTACAATGTTTAACCTTATAGATTAAATTGTGCTAAATTTTGACAGTTTTCTAAGTGTTTTCTTACTTTTAGACTAGTCGACTAGTCTAAGTTTAAACTTCCGTTTAAACGTCAGGGAAATTAGTCGTTAGGAACATCCCTAGTAGCGATACATTGATCCGGATCGATGTATTGGTTCAAAGGGCAACGATCTAATCCAGTCCATACAATGCTAAAATCAATCCATATCAGTATGAATCACAGCAAAATATTTATTTAAATGTCCATAGTCTTGCAGCGGTTTTCTCTCTCTAGCAACACTTCCAACATCACCGTTTACATTTCCATCTCGACCTCATCATCACTCCCACTAGTGCCATTCTTCCTTCTGTTAAACCTGTCGTTAAGTTTTTTCACTCTCAACCTCATTTGGGTTGTATGTGTAAATTCTGCATGTTGCTTGGTTGATGCTGTTGATTCTGCATTCTGCATGTTGCTTGACATGATCCACTCCTACATGGATCACTTGATAACATGTGTGTTAATGCCCTCAAATTAAAGCGGACTGTCTGCATTTTGACCTAATCAAATTCATTGTTTCATCTTAAATCCAATGTACTGGAGTACAGAGCCTAAACAACAAAAATTGTGTCACTGTCCCCAAACGTTTGACAGTGTATATTTATTGATCATTTCTTACTATACCAGGTCGTATTGTATTGTATTGTAACAAAGTTTGTGATATTGTCAAATATCAAACCGTTGCCTCAAGAATCGATATTGCATTCTTATAATTATATTGAAGCCCCTACTCACTACTGTAGTGTTATCTTTGTGAAGGGAGGCTAAACAATGTATTGACAACAGGGGTATTAACTTTTTCCCTGAGCAATTGTATTAGTAGAAAGGAATATAATTTTCTATTTTTAACATACTGTGGTTTATTATCTGTATTGTTCAGTTTTATCACCTTTATTGAACATTTTTATCAAGGGTGTGATTAATTTTAGGGGGCCCTGAAAATGTTGAAAAGAAAGGGTTGTCAGCGCAAACTGAAAGATTACTCGCTGTTGGACACAGAATGAAGTTATTTGTTAGATGGATGGAGGTGACTGTTGTACTTGGTCTCAGCCCTCTACACCACACTAAGCTCTGTTGCCTAATAGTGACTAATGTCTTGCCTCGTAAGGGTGACTCACTCATTTTGGGGGCTGTAATCACCTTGTCCAGTGTGCGTGGTTTTCGTGAAATACGCTGCTGCCTGACAATCACAGAGTAGTCCTTATAAAGATGTCCGCCCAGCCGGCCTATTACTCAGAACCAAGCCCACTCATCAATGAAATCTCCACTCCCTCCCCCTGTACTCCTACTCCACTCTTTCTTTCCCCCCCGCCTCCCCCTCCACACACATGCGCACACACGCACGCACGCTCACACCCCATGCTGTTGAGAAACGGACCCTCTCTAGGGCCATTTGCACCTGGCATTGAGCTTGTTCTTCCGCTGCACAAGCAACCATATAATCTCTGGCCATGCTGATGTACGTAAGCAATGGTTTATCAAGGAATGGCTTTTGTTTCGTATTTTTCTGGTTGCAAATGACCAGCGGCTGTAAAATTCATAGGCTATGGTCAATGTATTATTTAGCAAAATGACCGGTTTCTCACATTGACTGTAACGTATGCATTTATGCAGATATGATTTTTCTCAAATATTCGATTGTACTCCAGAAAAGCAAAGCACTCTAGCCTTTCAGTCTGCTCCTGGGCTTATACACTGTTATGAAACCATCTTCACTCCCTCATTCCCAAACTGAACTTTCAACATCACACAAAGTATGAAGAGGAGCAGTGAATTCTAAAATGTAAAATGGGTGGGGACTTGATTGATGGCTGTTCAGAAGCTGCACAGAGAGAGGGCACAAGTGAAGTGTTCTGGCGAAGCAGGGGGCAACGCCTGTGAGCCGAGGAGGATGATGGGACCGAGACTATTGTCACAGGGCTGGGAGGTTCCACCAAAATCACTATAAGTCAGGAATGTAAAAGAGAACTCTCTCATATGCTTCTGGTCACTGTTCTCCCTTGTGCAGCCATTTGTGTTTTACCATAGATTTTTTTTTAACGTTCAATTGCAGGTGATTACAAATATAATGCACCCTTCTTATTCATCTTTAAATACAATTTTAAAAAATATATATTTACATAAAAAAGTAGCACTTGAAACCTCACATTCACTGCAAATACAGTATGTGCAGATTTTAACACTGTAAATGTGTGTGAAAGCCCTCTGAGGTAACGCTAAATTACTTTGCCTAAGGGTAGACAAATTAGTGCTGCAATTAGAAAAGAAAATTTCACACTGGAGCATTATGTACCTTACAGCACCATTGCCAAACTCATCAGAGCCACCGTCACTTAATTGTGAAAGGGGTTTTCATAGCTGGCACTTAAAACTGCTGGCTAACCTTCTGAAGCCAGCTGTTTTACTACCTTTGAGGTGTGACTACAAGCTGGCAATTTTTGTGCATTGTGAATAGAGCTAATGAATTGCTGGTATTGCTATGATATGAGCGCTGGTGTGTAAACAAGATATCACAAACAAGCAATCACTGAGCTGAACAAAAAAAAAAAAAAAGTTTATCTATATCTCCTTAGCTACCGATACTTCCTGTGGGTATTGTTCCAGATTGTTCAGTTGTGCACACTTTCTCACTTGGAATTAACAATTTACTTGATGCCACAGAAGTGAAGACGTACCAGGCAAGTGGAGTGAGTGAACGATGGACCAGCTTGAAATGAAAGACCCTCACCATCATGTGCACTCAAAGTGCACAGGGAGAAGGACGTGGATTACGTATTGTTTGTGATAACCCTGGAGACAGTATTTATTTAACATTAGGCAGTTGCCACTAGTTCAGGTGTTTTGCACAAGCTGAGCGCAGGAAACATTCCATATTTAATTAACACTGTATCAGCCATGTGTGTTTTTAATATATTATATTAAGTGCACCTCCCGCCTATTATTTAAATAACTGGACTTTTGAGTTTTTGAAAATGGATAACTGTCCCTCTGAATCTTCACTATTATTAGTATTTCACTTCGGATTTTTGTTGGATTTTGTTTTGAGATTATTTTGAAAGTCTGTAAATTAAATAAACTTTATAAAATATTTACTTTCATTCAAGCCTATAGCTTTTAGCCAATTATGTTTTATTAATCCAACTAATTACAACATATTTTTCTAACGTCAGAAGTTTCTAGGATTCAAAGATTCAAACAGGCTTTTGCGGTATGTGGAGTCTTTTAACATGCTAACTAGCTATACTCAGAACCGTCCGTGGTTCAATAAAAATAGAGTATTAATTGCCACAAGCTTTGTAGAACACTATTTTTGTATTAGTCATCCTAAACAAAGATTCAGATCATTAGACATCTAGGTAACTGCTAGACAACGTAAATTATAAATTTTTCCAAAAACAGAATTTACCCATACATTGAATTTATTTAGCAACATTGCCAAAGTCAGTGCACTGCTATTTGTGAGCTTGTTTCTGTGCCTTTTTGTAGATTTTTACACAAATAATTCCTCCATTAATTCTCAGGAAGTGCTGAGCCTTGCTAAGACTTACAGGATGTGCTCTTGAATTGAAGTGAACTATAAGGGTTTATACTATATAATTGA
Source organism: Ilyophis sp. 1 JC-2022 (assembly GCA_022702515.1). Classification (NCBI taxonomy): domain Eukaryota; kingdom Metazoa; phylum Chordata; class Actinopteri; order Anguilliformes; family Synaphobranchidae; genus Ilyophis; species Ilyophis sp. 1 JC-2022. The sequence goes on from CM040406.1 coordinate 37,438,617, forward strand.
ATACACAGCATTGCATTGGTCTCAATTGGGATTTTCCTGAGTGAATGAGGGCAAATGAAGGCAGTATTTATATTAATGGATAGCTTGGGGCCATCATGTTTGTGTGGTTAAAATACAAGCTTAGCAGTCTGTACAAATGCTCTCCTTTTTGCCTTCCCACCAAAGTATTCAACTTCTTAGGCTGGTAGTTCGCCTAGCCAACTATCAGAGATTGAGCGGCCATTCTTTGGATTTAATTCACATTTTTGTTTTCATTTAAGGTTATCCTTTCATTTTATTGGTAGACAAAAGATGAAAAATAGTTGTCGCAGACTTTCTACTGCCAAGTGTTTGAATTCAATAATTATGCTCAAATAACCTATTTTATGTTAGGTTGTATGACACGGGGGTTTCCTCAATCCAGTCCAGCTTCACTTCCTCTTCATTTGGATTTGCCCTTTTCTCACAAAACAAATTCAGTCAGACTAACAATTTTATGAAGTGAATGCATTGCTCAAGCATTGTTACCCATTCCGTTTGCGTATATACTGTGGGGATGGAAAGTATTCTGGCAGTGACACAATTTTTTTTGTTCTGGCTCTGTACTCCAGAACATTGGATTTCAAATTTAACAGCGACTATGAGGTTAAACTGCAGACTTTCAGCTTTTCAAAAGACTCTTGATATCGTATTTTCTGGTACTCTTACAAACAATACTATAACTTGTCTGCAGTTGAATAAAACAACAAAAATTGTGTCACTGCCGAAATACGTTTTGTCCCCACTGTATACTGTATCTACTTCTCTGTAAGGAGGAATGACACCCTCAAATATAAACAACTTTGGTGCCATATTGGTATTTTGCATTTCCAATTTGCTCTGGGATTTCCAAGATGTCTGAAGAATTCTATAATGTACAACGTTGAGAGATGGTTATTGTAATCTTCTTTGCCACCATCTATCCCAGGGATGAGGGCTGGTTTTTTGTTCCAACCAATTACCTTAGTTTTAGTTTTCTGACAGCTCTAAAAACTACACTGGTTCACTCCTGTACTTGAGCACAGTACAAAATTTAGGATACACTTGCAGTCGGTGGCTGTAGCTGGTGCTTATTCAAATGTCAGATCAAGATATGATTAAGCAAATTAAATAATTAAAGGCAGAATTTGGCACAAAATCCTGAAATGGATGGGCCCTTGTTGTGCACCCCTGATCTATCCTGTTACACAACTGCATACATCCTGATAATCTCATTGAGAATACTTTGTGTATTACCTGCCTGAAGTATAGCACACAGAAATGTATTAAATCAATCCTGCTCTCACAATTTCAGTTGTTACCTATTGTATATTAATATGAATGGTCTTGCATAGCCTAGTCTCCATTTTAACATGCAGTAATACAGGGACCAAAATATTACATATAAATCCTTCTCAGGCACACATTCTTTGTATAAAAGTGGATAATTTGGAGAAAAGTATGTCCCAAAGCAGAATATATTTGTATGATTTAAACTCATTGATTCATATGTTCAGTTATGTCCATTTCTGAAGGGCTGCCACAGTAAGAACATACCTGTGTAAGCATAAGCAAACATTGACCCACTGACTGGGTCTTATAAAACAACACATGATTATGTTTCATGGGGGAATGCGTAAAAATTTTAATGGTTTTTAGGTTTGAAAAGCAAGACATCTGGATTAAAATGTGTACACCATATACAGTGCACATCATCCTGGGTCTTATGGTGGCTTTTGATTGCTGTTCAAGGGCAGCATCAGAGTTATCAGACAAGTAGTGAAGGGGACAACATGGAAATATTTGGAGTCCTTAAAGCAGTGGTTCTTAACCTGGGTTCGATCGAACCCCAGGGGTTTGTTGAGTCAGTCTCAGGGGTTCGGCAGGGGTCAAGACACACACAGTATACGGTTCACACTAGCAATGTCGAGCCGTTTTTGTCGGAAGGGTTCGGTGAATGCACTGATGAAGCTTGCAGGGTTCAGTACCTCCAATAAGGTTAAGAACCACTGCCTTAAAGGGATCATTAATTCTCTGAAGTTTTTAAAATAATATGCTGTCCATTTTAGTGAATGTTTTAGTCTGGCCCAGGCAGTTTTTGTGTGTGATTAAAGATATTGTAGACACAGAAGTGCCTGGCAGCCACCTGGACATCCGGTGTGTATTACCTGATTATTCTCCAAAAGAAATGATCTTATTTTCAGTTGGGACTATTTCCTGTGGCTGTGCAATCTGCAGTTAAGGAAATTGTGCCACAGCTTCCTATATCAACCAACTACAAGTGAAGTGAAAAAGGAAGTGAAAAGCTTGCGCTGCTTGAGAACTGAGAAGGAAAGAAGTACTGGCATGATATAAAAACGATTTGTATGTTCATAATTGTGAATAAACACTGGAAATGTATTTGTTAATGTCTATAGCCTATGCAAACAACATTGTACTATAAACTGCTTTCAGGTTACTTGAAGTATTTTCTTGCCTTATACCACAAACCCCCATATGCCCTTATTTCTGTCATTCTAAAGCCAGAAGGTTATTGGTAACGTATGTATCTAAAATATCCCTCACTGTATTGTCTGGGCCAATTGAAAACCAACACTTATTGATTAAATAATAAAAATACTCCAAAAAGGGAACTGTCCATTTATGAGATTAATTGTTTGGAATAGCAGGCATTTGAATGTTCCTTTCTCCTAACAAGGGACTTTATGTCCTGTTCAGTCAATCTTGATGCATCTCAAGCTACAACTTCTCATCTACCTCGGTTGCCATGGTAAAGGGGCCAGAGAAACGCATTAAAAAAGGGGCCAGCTTGAAGCCCTGTCACTGTGGTTGGATGGCTCAGTGCCTTACAGCTTGGAGATGGAGCACTGTGACATTCAGTGTGCTGTGTTTTTTAAGGCTTGGCTTTTATTGTGTTCGTGAGCATCCTTGCACTGTTCTTACCATCTAAACACACAAACAAACGCAGGAAGTGAAATAATGTCCATATACCTAATCTGTTTTTATTTTATTGCGCATATATATATATATGGGTTTCTTAAACGTCGGGTGCCTACTTGTTATTGTAGTCTACATATAGTGGCAGTGTTTGTCTGGAAAAATCTTTTGTCACTTTACATAGGTTTTAGTTCGGTCCTGCTCATCCTACTGTCCTTTCATTTAAATGTCGGTTTACAAATTAAAACGAGACACGTTTTGTGGCGTTTGTTTAAACACTCCTGTTCCATTAATAGATTATTGTTGATCAGAGGCAGGCTGTACACTTCACGACTCTTTCCCTAAAGTCGGCTGCATGAAGCCAGAATCCGAGGGGATAGCGAGAAAAATTACAAATGGCTCACTTTAAGCGACAACTGTTTTAAACCCTATAATATAGAGCAGTAGGCTATAACGCCATACGAAATTTTGCATTTCTTCGGTTGTTTAGAATTATATAGGCGGATGACTTACAACTAAACAACCCACAATCAGATAAATCGATGTAGCTATTATAAACGGACACATTTAAAATATAAAAGGAAAATATAGGCCGGCTACTGGTAACCGCTTTAGTCCAACTTTTGTTTAATAAAAGGGGTAATTCGCCTTATCTCATGAAACGGTAAACGTATGCCGTTTAGCCTGCACATGTTGTGAAATAGCCTATAGGCTATTCGTCGTTCTGGATAATTAAAACACGTAGTCTAACGTTATAACAATCAAATAAACTGAAGGCAGAATAATATTTAGCTATGGATGTGCATGCACGAGATAAAGGAGGTACCCTCTACGAAGTTAGCTAGCTTGCTGGCCAAGCTTTTGAAATGGTAAAACAGTATTACTGACCCAAGTGAAATGAGTTTAAACTGAGTGGTCACTGGAGGTCAGATTTCCTAGCACTGATCAAACACCGTCGCGCGATAGCCTATAACCTAAAATATATGAAATCGAGGTAGCCTATATGGTAGCTTAAGGTCGAGTTTCAGACCATTGGTTATGAAATTCATGGACTGCATATAATAGGCCTACATTAAGGCAATCTCTGTTAAAATCAATTAAGCAATATAGCCAAGCCTTGTATAGGATAAATATTTACCATATATCTTTACTAAAACCATGCACGTGCACATTGGGTGCCCCGTGAGCTCCGTCGCCGTCCTCTGCTCTGTTTTCTCTTGAACGTGGGAGGGGCAGCTGCTGCGTGCGGGTAGACTCGCTGGCGCTCCGCCTTTCACTGTTTCCCCCCTCTCTGTCCCCCTCTCTGTCCCCCTGCCCCCAGCTCCTCCCCGGTAGAAAGCTGTACGGCTTAGAAGTATACGTCAGCCAGCCAGCTCGTCTGTGCAGTTTACTTGTTTGTCAGCTGTCAAGGGAAAAGGAATAGTGGTCGGGGAAGTAAACAGCTGTTGTCTAGAACTCCCGAATATTTCGATTCGATATTTATTTTTCCAGTTTCATCGTTGTTCATTAATCATATGATAAACAAAAGGATAGTGTATCCGAAAAGAGGGAAGCAAACGAGTTGGTGTATTCTGCGATATTAACCATGCGCAGCAACTTTATGGTGAAGAGTTCGAATGAAGTGACATTATTACATACGAACGGTAAGGTTGTGGTGGTTTTCGTTGCGTTGGTAAACGTCCGAGCTAGCTTCCTGATGTGTCCGAGCAGTTTAATAAACTGTAAAACATGCATCGTTGTGAAACTTCTCAGATGCAAGCAATGTTTTCGTAGGCAACACAGTTTTGTAGTAGGTCGGGTGTTGTTTACGCCACTAAAAGTCTGAAGAATCTGTTATTGTAGTCTTTTAACCGTATCATACATGCAATTACACATACAAATATATCTAGGCTGCTTAAAAATCAGTGTTCTGTTGCGCTGGGGAAGGCAATTTAATCTACCAGGAGCATATTTTTATCTATTCATAAGAACTATTTAGGGAGACATTAACGGGAGTCTTATTTAAAATAATTACACATGTTTGCAAGAATAATTACTATTTCATACCCTTCGCAGGAACAGAAAGTATTTTCTTTTTGTCTAGAAAGTTTATTAACAGTAGCTCAACAAAATACAATCGCATGCGATTCTGATAGTAGACTGGTTACTTTAGGCCACTTCCCCTGAAGCACTGTCTACCACAAATAATTTTGCTAGTTTTGTTAGTAGTGAGATTGAACTGCTTATTGTTGTTTTGTTTTCAAATAAATAACTTTTGTCGGTACATGTTTGTTAATTATTATGTGGGTAAAGGTATGTCTTTTACTAGACTTAATTGTAGTGATTATAGTGATAATAATTTGGAAATGTCTCATTTTGCTGCATGTAGAATCTTTCTCATATTATAATGCAGTGACATGACTAAAGAGTAGATAACACGGCATCGCCATGGTCTTTTTTGACTACTTCCGAAATTATATCCCCCCCAAAAATAAAAAAATGGTTAAATAAATAAAAATTATGTTTGCAATTCTATTTAAGGTTATCCGATCAAAATCAGAAACTATCATCTGTTCTCTACTGTCTTCATCCACCAAATGTGCATGCATGTATAACTGGCCTGAGCCTTCCAAAGCTCTTTTGTGTTTGTAATGTAGCTAGTGCCTAGCTAACTAATACCATGAGTAATTTATCTGTCCTGCTGTTACCGAATGTTGAAAGGAAGCTCCTCAATATTTGCAGTTTGGCTACTGATATAGCTTGACCATAGCTGGAATAAATGTCAATTAGCCTAATCATTTGTTTCCGTCTGTGGTGACAGTATTAGTACCCAGTGCAACAATTTATTTGAGAATGTGACAAGCAAGATTATGTGGCTAGATTGCAATGTAGGAGCTAATATTAATAAAGATAACAAGGGTTATGGCACAACTACTGCTGTTTCCATAGTTACATGGAGAGTTTGTGTTATTAACATTTGTAGTAAAGGTGCAAGAATGATGACAAAGGAATATGTCCAAAATGCATCTGTTATTAACCCCTTCTCTTTCTCTTTGTAAGTTCACATCCACGATGGAGGTAAAACATACCCCAAAAAGGGACCCCTCACTTGTTCATTTCTTCTTCGCGGCATTTGGGACTGAGCCTATATTTGCCTTTGACTGAAACAAAGGTGTTATGCTTTGTATTAGTGCTTCTGATATGATCCACCTTGCGGAATCAAATCATGCCTGATATTACATGTTTAATGGATGCTGCGGTTTAGACTATTAGGCTAAAACATGAGAGGATTTCATACCTTACTTCCCCAATAACTTTTAAAATGATTAAAATGCCTGCAGTGTATTTGCCAGGGTTTGGAGTTCTTCAAAACAGAACATTTTTATTATGATAGTTTCATTTCACTTAAGTGTTTTTTTGTAGGTGACAAAAATGACTCAGTGACACATATGTTATGAAATGTATTTATGAATGTGTGTGGATCAGTTTGAGCTCTATTGTGTGAGATGGGTTAAAGCAGTGCATTTTCATCACACTGATGTTGTTGGAGTCATGTGGCTCAGCTACTTAAAGTTTATTCTGCCACTGCTGCACATTTATTTGAAACTTTTAATTTAAATTAGGCTAATAGCGATGGCCTTTTTGAGAAAATAAAAGGGCACGATAAAAATGAGTCTGTTTATTGAATTTGACTGCTGATTAGCATTTTGCTTGCCTGTTGGAAATACAGGCTCTGCTTTGGCTTTTGGTTGCCTCTTGGAAATGCCATTTTCACTTATGTTTCCACACAGACAATGCACCTCCTCATGCAACAGCCAAACAAACCAATAAACCCCTGGCATTTTGTCCTGCTGCTGCCGTTTCTGTAACTGGGATCCGGAACAGCACTTAGTATTCAGGCAAGGGATGTCTGGTTGCATGTAGCAGTGTGATGAATGAACCATGGACATAGAAAAACGCCTGCAGCAAAGAGGAGAGAAAGCAAGAGCCACCACAGCCAGGCTTCCTGTTTACGGCCTGGAGTGCGAGCCACACGCACTCATTGTGGGTGGGGGGTGGGGTGGGCTGGGGGGTGGGGTGGGGCAGATTAGAAAAGCTTTGGACTGTATTACTTTCAGGTGGATGGGGCTTACTTGTTTACAGGACAAATGAGAAAGATGTAGCCTATTGCTGTTGTCATTCAGTGCAATGTTGGGGAACTTTTGGAACACTATACAAAGTGTACACAGTATGTGCCAGTTAATTTCTGCTGAACTCATTGCTTCACTTTTAGTAGATTTAAGAAGGGGGGTGCATCAGTGCTGTTATGTTGACCTCTGTGAAGCAGATCCATTTCTGTACCACCACATATTATAGGCTACAGAGAGACGCTGCCAGTGTACTCCCTACCTTAGCCCTCCAGTGTAGAATCTGCACTTTGTTTCTTGCTCCCTGTATCACTGTCTGCATCTCCCTTTCTTCTCGTTCCCCGGCTTCCAGCAGCCTGAGCCCAGCGGCGGCCGTACTGCTGCCAGAGACGTTCTGTGCTCCTTTACGTAACACTGAAATCCTCTCTGGGCACTTTCACTCTACTCTCTTTTCCTCCCTCTTTCTCGTTCGCTGAGGTTTTTTCTCCGCTCTCCTCTGTCCGTTTTTGTGTTGCGCAGAAAACAAGTAGATGGGAAAAGGGTGTCCTTGCTGAGTGGGATGGATGACAGGCTCTTCCTCCTGCTTGTGTGTGTGTGTGTGTGTGTTTCTGCACAAGGGGGTGGGCAGTACAGAGATTTAACACCAGCCTGAGCTCATTATGACGAGGGGCAAGGAGAAGAGGGGGAATGCTGCCTCATTCACTCATTATTTTAGTTGTGCATTAAAAACAGGAAACACTGTAAAATTAGGATAAAGAGAACCTTCTTCACGAAAGGCATTCTGTGGGGGGTTTATACAGATCAAAAAAAGGAAAAAACTATCTGTACACTGCAAGCTGCTCCCTAATGTCTTAATTTATTAATAGTTACCAAATGTGACATTTCAAGCAACCATGCTCTTCACCAAACCATATACAGATCATACGTATACATACCAATAATAATTATATCATTAAAATTATTGGTGAGAAGCAAACCATGAAGAAGAATCAATATGACAAAAGGACCAAAATATGAATATATTAATGAAGTGGGTCACAAGGCTTCAAGGCTTCTGTTTTCGAAGGACAGACAACGGCAGGGTCTCTAAAATGCTGTAGTTTACGTTAGCGATGTAGGCGAATAGTTTATTTGTTAAGAGGAATTGTAACATACATACAAAATATAAAAATGACTGAAACTGAAAACTATTTCTAGATGATGCACTGTGTTTAAGAAAATCGACTCCTCAAGAAACATGCATGGAGCCCAACAAGCCTTGACAGATTCCTCATGCTATCAAATTTAAATGGCAGAGTAGTAAATGTGGCTGTAATGTAAATGTTACTCTAAAAATACATCTCAACGGTATGGTTTAAATAAGCAATAAGCATTTTATATTTACATTATGCATGGTTATTTTTGGAATTCAGTTCATTTTTTCCCCCATAAATTAGGTGTCAATCAATCAGGAGATTCTCTTTCTGGATTTAAATTAACTTGTCCTGCACTGTCCAAGTAGAACTATCTTGGAATAAGAGTGCTACTTATATGACTTTGGCCATTTAAAGAAGAAAAGAGACATGTGATCAACATCAGCAAGAGGGTGGATGGGCCTGCATAGTGAGCCAAAATGTCTGCTGTGGCATGTAGTTTACTGTGCTGGTCACTGCACTAGGGTTGGAATATAGGTATTTTTCTATTGAAATGCACTGAATTGACTGAATCGAAAGGGACCTGACCACTGCCCTACACCACATCTAATAATGAACTGAAAAGCTATGCCAATAATTACGATACATTGCAGCTGGGGTTGGAATGTTTTAGGCGTGTGGTCTAGCACCAATGTTTGTTTAGCACAAATGGAGTTACGTTGTTTCCGATATGAAAGAGAAGGAAAAAACATTTTGTCTAGCTGTATCGTTTATAACCAATAAAACTATCAGTCATAAAGAATAATATGTCAAAACCCTACCAAGCTTAATACCCATTAAGTGCCATCTGGACTGAATCTGGATTTTATGTGATGCCCAGTCCATTCTGACCACAATAAACCGCAATCCTGCTCCACACCAGTCATTGTGATTCATTTCACTATGCACATCTCACTGACCTGCCAGAAATTTGTAAAAAACAAACCTCGATTCAGAGAAGAAATCTGTAAATAAATCAACCCGGAAACTTAAGGAAGAAAAGGTTGGTCTTTGTCTTTCTCTGACTATGACTGTTTTTACAGAATAGTTATAGGAGGCCAAGCATCGAAAGTGCTGGAACCCTATTGTGTTTGTATTTGTAAAAGGAGTGTTTTTGTATTTTTATGTATTTTTATTATTTTTCTATCACTTTCACTGTAGCAGCCAGGCAGTGTATCAAAAAAGCATAGAAATGGTCACTTTTGCTGAGGATGTTAGCAGATGCCCACATGCAAAAGATGCCATTGATTATTGAACATGGTATGGGTAGCAAAGTAAACCTTGGTGTGCTCAAAGATAGTAAATACATAGTATATTATTCATATGCCAGAGGAGGAAGAGTAGCATACATTTATCCACGTTTTAATAAATCTGTATATGTAAGAAAATGTCACACAATTTTGTGATGTACAGAAAACGAATGGTGTCAAAAAATTACCAATAAATTTCTCTTCCACGTGTATAAAAACATGTAGGCCTAAACAACAAACAACAGCTGTCAGACACAGCCCAGAGACCAAATACAACATGGTAAGGGATGTTTCTCTTTTAGAATATATAAAAATATATTTTATAGAATGTGCATTTCACTGAATCCAGTTTTCCCAAGAGGATTATTTTGTAGTCTAGAGACTGGGAGCCCAAAGTACCTGAACACAATTAGGTCTGGAGTCCTTTGGTGAATTAACTCTGCACAGGAACATTGCTCTTACATTGTCAATGAAGGGTAAAAAAAAGAAAAGTCACATAAAAATGTGTCCATAGTCATAGCACAATAAATATGCCAACAAATGACAACAAAAATACTTCATGACAGTGTTAGGAAAGGCGAAGTGGTGCTGGCACAAAGTCAGCTGGAGTCAGTTTAATGGGGTAAATAACATTTTTATTTATGAAATAGTATTATTTTATAAACATGCCTGGTAGTCTTCTGTTTCTGTTCAGTGTGTATAGAAGCCTTGCAGATCTGCTTCAGTTTGTGTATATTCTTTGGATAATAAATGGTGTAAATGCTGCCTGTATCTTCTTTTGCCAGGTTTTACTTTATGTGAAGTTCAAGTGCTCAGACGAGGTTGCAGTTGCACCCTTCTGCGTTCTGATTAGGTCCATATTTAAAGGGATTTTGCTGGCAGTGGATGAGTGCCCTATATATTGCAGATAGCTCTTGACTAGATTTGGTCATTACTAAGTGGCATGGTACACCTGGTACATTTCTGAGAAGAATGTAGTCAATTAAATGTGTCTCTTAGGCACAAAAACTATAAACGGGGTATTGGTGTGGCCTTTTTTACGTTTTGAGAATAATGTAACTTTATGTGAACGTTTGTATTGGTCTACAGTATGTCCCTCGTTCTTGAAATGTTAATGAATACACATGTTAATGTATACACATTTTTATTCGTTAGAAATGGTTTCATTCTGAAGAGCATTGATGGAAGATGTAGTTAATTTGTGCCCCCAAGTGATACAATTTTACATGCAATTTAGTTTATACAGTAATTTGTTCTGTAATTGTGATGGACCTAGAATAATGTATTAATTGAACAAGTAATTAAGCTTAATTAGAGTGAATACGAATCTAGGCTATATTCCTCATTTGTATACTCTATCTGTGTATATGAATGGCCCTCAACACCAGGTAAGTTGCAACCAATGTGTAGCACTCACCTGGGTGATGCATGGCAGCCATTTTGCATCAGAACGCTCTCCAAACATGAGCTGAGGGAAAGAAAGATTTTATCCAATTAAACTGGGGGATGAGCCAGGTGGCAGGTTGAGAATTTTGCCACCATTGAATCCCCTACTCTTTGCAATAAATGTGACTACAGTAAGTCAGGACCTTGGTTTAACATCTCATCGGAAAGACAGTGTCTCATACAGCACAGTGTCCCCATCACTGGACTGGAGAATTTGCATTTATTTGACCTGGGGGAAGATTGCCCTCTGGTCAAATAAATTGAATCACCAACACCACTGTCAGCAATAACTTTTTCACAGGAGGTCTCTCATCCATGTACCAACCAACCCCACACCTGCTTAGCTTCAGCCATTCAGCAGGAGCAGGGTGCATGGCGGTATGCTACCCATACCACTATGGTCTGGTATTATCTCATGTTGACACAATGAGACAAATTCATGATAAAGTAAAATACAGTACAGTCACAATAACTGATTAAGTACAGTCATTTAAACATAAGGGGTTATATCTAAATTTAAATCATGTTTATTTTACACAAGATAAATATTTCATGTTGTTGATGACAATATATAGATTATATATTAAATAGTTTTGTTTTTGCTTATTTGTGATTTTTTGTGTGTACATGTACGTGATGCAATACAGTGTACAGGTTGCTTATTTAAATTAAACTACTCTGCTTTTGGTTGAAAAAATGTAACTAAAATATATTCTTCTGTTGTGGCAATTTTGTTATTGTCCTAATATTTTATAAAAATTGTGATATTTTTTCTCCTAAGTCCGGAGGAAGGGTGGTCTGGTGAAATGCTAGATAACAATTAATTAAAAATAACATTAACTTGGCTTATCCCTTAGTACTATTGCTACCCAAAAATGTATTAAGTATGTATGCTGGTAATCGGGTAATAATCAATGTCTTCCCTAACACATCCAGCATTGCTCATATTGTACAGCAGCCTTGGGTTAAGGTCTTAACATGGAGAGGTAGCAGGCAGTGGGGAGGACTACTATGCCTGACCCAGCGCTCTGGCAGGGAGCCTGCTTACTTAGAAACAGGTTCTAGAGCTGACATGGAGGGTAGATTGATATGAATCACCATGGTGACCAGTGCGTTCCTCTTGGAGCCTCGTGTTTCCTGCAGGAGAGGAGCCCTCTGAGACTATGTGTGTGTGTGTGTGTGTGTGTGTGTGTGTGTGTGTGTGTGTGTGTTTGTGAGTGTGTTTGTGAGTGTGTGCTGCAGCACTCTTGTGTATACTGCTGACGGGTGCAAGAATGGATGGATATAGAGGACGAGTGATCACAATATTACAGCAACTACTCAGGCCTGTATTTTCACCCGTCAAGGTCCTTACACTGCTTTATTATAATACTGGCAGTGGACCGGAATTTATATGGGGATGTTTGTCCGAGTGTGAAGCGGTCTCTGTTGCTCAATTCGTATGCTGCTGTTGAAAAAAACGAGTCACATTTGTGCATGCTCATTTTAAAGCCTCGTTCTTTATAAAAAATTTTACCAATTCGCTTGCAGTTCATCCTGAAGTAAATACAAACCATCCTGTAACTGTCCATTGAGAGTCTTTGTCACACAAAATACACAGACTTGCTAATATTCTGGGTTTCAAAGAAAAAACAGCAGCAATTATAAAAATCCTGTGCCCAGCTTACACATTCTGCATTATATTATGAGAGGAGGTAGAGAGCATGGATGTATGGAATCATGACTGTCCCGTCTTCTTATGACTGGGAAGGCTATGACCAGGTTACAGAGCAAGAATGTGATCAGGCAGAATGATGTTCTAACCCTAAGCCTTTCTAAGCCTTAGTTCCACAGGGATACTGGAGAAGAGTCGTTTGTACTGACTCAAATGTGTGCTGCTCCCTGTAGCAGGGGCAGCATGTGATCAGTCTTGCAGGCGTAAAGGCCTGTGCAACAAGAAACCGCAGCTCCGTAAAACAGAGGCACATGCATAGCTGCAGCATTGCATGATTCCACATGCCACAGCCCTGCCATGGCTCATCCGGCTGAAATCGAAAGGCTTAATGCAGATTTTTAGTGAATCTTCAAAACCTAACACAATGAAAAACTGCTATCTCAATCAAGCTGATTTATTTTAATGAGGTGGACCAGTTTCATTTATACGTAACCGATTCACCATTTTTGCTGTCACGTTTATTTGTGTCTGACTGCAATAAATGGATATTGAAATGATTCAAACCCTGAAATGACATGCAAGCTCAACACAGCCATGATACTGCTGACAGTTGTATGCGACATATGCATCCTATGGTGCCAAATTGACAGGCATTTCTTCATTTATACAGGATCCTTGTAAAGCATGAATTTGATCTGCCAGGTTGAGAAAATCATCCCTGTTCCAGGTGCAGCCCACATGGCGGTATAGTTTCAGTGGAGTGAATCACTCGATGACCATTTCTGCTGCTGTCACTGGACGATTTGATTCTCTAATGAATGTCTGTAGTCGTAGTGGTAACATAATTTTCTTCCCCCTCAGATACATGTTGGGCCGCGGAGTGAAGCGCAAGCAGAGGGACTGCGAGGAGGAGGCGACGTGGGTGAAGGACTCGGGCCTGGACCTGCCCTACATGCAGCAGCGGCAGCTGGTTCTGAACATGTGCCTGAGCAAGCTGCAGAGCTGCCACATGCGGGCCGAGCCCAGCCTCCACCGGTCCGTGCTGCTCGCCAACACCCTGCGCCAGATCCAGGAGGAGATGCGCCGGGAGGGATGGGAGCCGCCCACTGCGCCCGCCCCCTCGTCCCCCCACGCCGCCACGCCGCTGCACACCCCCGACCTGCCGCCCGTGCCCTCCGACTGCTCCACTGAAGACTCTGACGGCAGCATGTCCCCACCCCCCTCCCTGCTGAGAGAGGAGGGCGGCGTGCGGGTAGAGGGAGCTCCGCTGGCCTGCCCGGGGTGCGCAGAGAGCGAGGGGGAGAGCATCTCCTCTTCCTCCTCCTCCTCCTCTTCCTCCTCCCTCTCCTCCCCATCAGAGAACAGCAGGATGCCAGACTTGCTATTCGGCTCCTTTGAGATCACAAACTCAACCAGCTATCTGACAGACCTGGCCATTGATGATATTTTTGAGGATATTGACACCTCCATGTACGACTGCTCTGACTTCTCCTCTGTCTTGGCGTACCCCCTGCAGAGGCCCAGTGGTGCCACCCCTGCTCCTGAGGATGGCCTCAAGTCATTCCCAAGCTGCACCACAGCCAGCACCCTGCAGCTGTGTCTCACTGACTTGAATGACCTGGATCACATCATGGAGATCCTTGTGGGGTCATGAATAACCTGGATCACATCATGGAGATCCTTGTGGGGTCATGAATGACCTGGATCACATCATGGAGATCCTTGTGGGGTCATGAATGACCTGGATCACATCATGTAGATTATTGTGGGGTCATGAATGACCTGGATCACATTATTTGAGGATCCACTTGTGATTGTGAAGGACCTGAATGACATTGTGCATCTTAGTGTGACAGTCTTCTACTCTCTATTGGTTTTATTTTCATAATTATGCTTGGGGTTAAAATGTTTTAAAAATGTGCTATTTATTTTTATACAAATACAACAAAATATATTTATATAAAAAAACAACATATACAGAGACTTGCCTGATGCACACCTACTGTAGAATTAAACACACGTGTGGTGAGACCTGATGCAATGTTTCTTACATTTATGAACCGAGTTTTAAAATGTAAAGACTACAGTGAGAAGCACAAAGTATTATCAGCTATTTTACTACTTTCAATTGCATTTGGCAACAAAATTATAGCCTTACATGCAGCTTCTCCATTGAAAACAAATGGAAAAAATCAACTTGTGTAATAAGGCAACGCCTTCAGCTTTTTCGATTGAAAATTGACTTATTTTTGTAAATAAATTTTTAATACGTTTTTCTACACCATTATAATATGTATTTTAATGGATTTTATTCCATCATGAAGTCCATCATGACAGGAACATGAAACATATAATGTTAATTCTACCTCTTCTCGATCTGCATTGAGCACTGTTCTCAACCTCAAGCATTCGGTCTTTATACAAATTATTTTATATCTAGTCTAAGCAGTTTAATGTACCTTTATTTTATTTTATTCTTTACTGTTTTAAGTACATAGAAACTGGTGATTGTTTATGGTTCTTGTTAAGAGCATTTGCCTTCAGGCAGGATACACACAGTATAGTAGTGTTTTAGGATTTTAATACAGAAGGCTGATAGAAGTCATCTAGTCTCTATTAGCAACGCCCCGCTACCCCACAAAACATCAGTGACTGTATGGAGTAGAGAGGACTCATTTGAATGGTACTTCAGCCTGTGCACTTCCAAATACAAACAGAACAGCAGCGTGTACACAGCAGTCATATAAGCCTTTTATTTATACTTAGCTTATTTTTTGCCCCTATGTTTTTGTTCTCAGATAAGTCATTGTCCCAGATAAAACGAATGATGTATCTGTTCATAAATCAATTTCCTAAAGCCATCTTTAGCATGCAACATTTAAAAAACGGGAAGAGACTGGGGTTAGTTAGGTATTGGGAGGCATCCTCAAGTGCTTGGTACTGGGTCAAATGGTTCTGCCCACCGATTCAGTTTTACATCTATCTGAAATCTGTTGGAAAAACATTGAGAACCTAGCTGTTTTTATTTAACCCCTAAGATGGAAATGAAACACCAAACTGTCCATTTATGTCTTCCTCACTTCCTTTACTACTCCCACACTTCCAAGGAGCGTTGTAACTAATCCTGATGTTCTGAAATGTGGCGAGTTATTTGCACTAAGGCTGTTGTCACGTGAAGGTACTTGCCTGTAGAACGGAGAGTTCCGCTTAAGCTTCTGTGTGCAGAGAAGCCCCCCCCCCCCCCCACTCCCTGTGGAAGGCCCATCATTACTATTCATAGCATGCAACCAGCCAATCAGGAGAGGTGTGGGTGGAGTGAGAGCCCCCCTTTGTTAGATTGGAAAAACACATTTTAGCAGCTAGATTGAGATTCTATCCTTGCCTTACCTTACCTGTTTTCAGTTTTAGGAGACTCCATACACTTATTATGATGCAATACAGATTCTGTTAAAGAACCAATTTAACCTTTATCAGTATCTTACTCCAATGGTTATCACATACGATTTACTTTATAACTGAACTAATAATGTGCATTTCTTGTTAAATGCAGTATGTTTTTCTCTGGCATTTGAATATTGTGGCTTAATAGAACTGAAAGGCGAGAGGAAAAGGGAGTGTTGTAGCTAAGTTAGACACCATAAAGCTCTTGGTGCCTCTTGAAAAACTATGATGTTTCCACTTTCCACCCCGGCTGACCACAAACAAGCAGACCCACCCATTCATTTCATATGAGCAGGAATTATACTTCTGCATGTAAATCGGACCCACTTTTTGTTTTTCCTGAGAGTTTTTCACCGTAGATACTGTATTATTTAAGTAAACCTACTGTAAACACAAATATAAAACCGTTTCATATCTACAATGTGTTGAGGTCACATTACAGACATTTTTCGACAAATGGGGCTTTGTCTTGCATGTGAAATTGCTAAAGGATTTTATTAAGCTTTGTAAGCTTTTTGTTGTGTATATATTTGTATTTATACATCATGTATTTTCTGTTTTGTTTTATTTAAGTTATACCATGGCAGATATTTGAGATAATATATTGCAGTAATTTAATGAAATCTGATTAGCAGGTTTTGTCAGGTCGCACAAATTGCTGGTGTCAACCATGGCACAGCTTCCCACCCCTGCTGCGGCTCTTCACATTTTTCATCATTTAAAATATTTAATTTAAAAATTTGTTTGTAAATATTTAATTTTCAGTGGATTTCAGTAATTTTTTGTTCATACTCATTTCAAATGTACGTAGCACTTCTGTCTTTGAAAAGCAAAAAGAAATGTCTGTATCAGGCCATTCTCAGGCAGCTCTTGAAATGTTTTTTTTTTTCAGTCAATAGTAAACGACAAACCACTCATAATTTATTACCTGCCGTAGGTAACATGGCGGAAGTAGTGTTGTTAGTGTTTATTTTAAAGATTTTTCTGAATTAAAATACTAAAATTAAGTTCACTTGTACCGAATGAGCCACAGTAGACCTTACATTTGGTTTCTAATCAAATGGACAGGCCCGGTTCCTTTAACAAGATCCCCTTGGGTCTCGTAAACCCACCACAACTAGTAGATACAGTATACCATGTTGGGTCTGCGACCTTTCATTTTTCTCTGTGATATCTTGCTGCATACATACAGTTTTCTGTGTTTGTATTTTTTTATTCTTGTCCTTGTCCTCAAAGATGTCAGTAAGTTACAATATCTGGTGCTTGTTAAGCTTTCATACCAAGAGCAGTATTACTACAAGGAAGTGTTTAGCTTTTATACTCAGCAGCCTTTACCTTTAAAAAAATATGATGTATACCTGGAAAGCACTGAGACCACCCAAGTGGGACCACTAATATTTAACCCTTGAGGTCAGAAAGCACAACTTGTGAGCCTTTGGTTTGTACAATTATAAATTACTTGAGATCTTATGTATTTTTCAAAATGCTGTACAAATGACTGCTAAGGTTTCACCTTCATGTCCTAAGTGCAATATGAACATGTTTTAATGTTAGAGCAGGGTCTTAAACTAAGCAGGGCTTAGTTTACCTTGCCTTGGAATCCACCTCCTGTCCCTGTTCAGCAAACACTGTCCTTTACTAGCCACACTCACTGTGTTGCTTGGTAAAAATTAAATATATATAATATTTAAGCATCTAGCTATATTTAAAAGGGCAACATGAATGACTTGGACCTTAAAACTGCATTGCATGATAATTCAGATGTTTGTTTTTTATTTATTAATTTTTTCAATGGGGATTTTTGTCTGGTTTGAGTTTCTATCTGACCCTCAACTGTGTGTATGTGTTGTGTACATAATTTCATATTTTTGTTACCATTATATTCTATGCAATACTTTTGTAGCAGGTCAGTAAGTCTAAATAAAAATATAATTGGAAAAATAAAAATATTCTCCAAGCCCTCATATATCGCTAGTTGATACACTTGATCCTGCCTCATTTTATCACCTCTCAGTATCTTCTGTTTATGGAAAGCCTTTGTTTTGCACCTCAATATATCACCCATTTAATTTATTGTAGGGCATTATTGTTCTTTTAGGTCTTTCACCTTGCAGATTTTAAATTTGTAGTATTTTAAATTGAATCTAACCTTTATTTAACCAGGAAATCCCTCGAGATAAAGTGTATTTTACAAGGGAGACCTGGCTTTCTGTTTAAAAGCAGAAAGTAATTGGAAGGTGCTAAAGTGCATTATTTGGTGAAACAAATGAGGAAGCTTGCTCTTCGAGACAAAGAGCAAAGTGAAAAACAGTTCACTCAATGAAGAAATGAATGGAAGGCCTTAGATCGCCCCCTGCTGGTAAAAAGTGTGAAGGAGATTCTACATCTTTTCAGCTTTACCATGAATTGCATCATCTGAGTAAGGAGCCCCCCCCCTCCCTCCCTCCCTCCCTCCCCTAAGGCCTCTGAAGAGACGGTTTTGGGGGTATGATGAACTTTATAACCTGATTAAGATGGGTTAACTGTGCATATAAACCAACTGAACAAAGCCTTGTACCTTTAATGCAATATGTGAATTTGAGAACTTAAAATGGAATGAGAAATGAGAAGAAACATCATTTTGTAACAGATTTTATTTGGTAACAGCTTATGTTTTGTTCTGAATACCAAAATGTCTTTGGCTCCTGGAAAATAGTAGAACGTTCTTAAGTTCTATTCACCCTTGAATGGCTTGTTTTTGTCCTGCAAACTCCAAGTGTCAACTCTAAAGGAAATGATCCATACATGAGTATGCCGAGCAGCTAAGCAGTATTAGCACCGATAAATCTGGGTGGAGAGACTCCTTACAGCAAACCAACTGTGTCCGTTAATTAGAGAGACGGCCTACATCTGGAAAGGCAGAAGCTCTTGCACAAAGGCACTTTTGTCTGCACTCGAGTGACAGTAAAACCAACTCTATGGGTTTCAGAACTTAGTATGAGTACACAGACATCCTCCTGCCAAAATGCCACTGTTAAAAACATCATACCAAACTAATGTGTCCAGCCCTAGGAAAAATAGTACAGGAATTGACAATGGCAGCGTGTCTAATATCAGGTTTACATTATTTGCCTTAAATAGTTTTCCATTCATATGACTGCTTTAGAGCGGGACTCAAGAGAAGAAGCCCTTTTTGTGGTTGTGATCTTGCAGACGTAGGTTGCGTTTAGAGAGCCATTGGCGGGAGATCTGGTAGAGGAAGCTTGGGGCGTCTCGACAGTCGGGGGACGGCAGTAGCTGTGGGAGTGACACAGGGGCACAGGCTGAGGTGAGCAATGGAGAGGGAAGCAACCGGAAAGTCAGAGCTTCTCGAGGTAAAATAGCGATAAACTCCCATCGACCTCAGACAAGCTCAGATCATCTCACTCACAGCGGAGTCCCTCCAGGCACCACGTAGCGTCATTAATAATGTACAGGCCCTTCGTTAGGGGCTTAATAATCTCACTGCTGTCACCCACCTGCGGTGTTCACTCGCACACATACATTATCACACCGTTCCCGCTCATTAGGGAAGAAGGAAAAGCAGAACGCCGAATGAGTTTGCAAACACAAGGGGCGTGTCCCCAATCCCTCCCTCTCTCACACGTATCGTGCACCCGGAGCCGAGCGCGGTCACCTCCCCCACCTTGGTTTGGATCAACGGGCCAGCAGGAGGTCTCTGTGGCACCCCGCCGGTCTCCACTGGGTACGTCACAGCAGGAGGCGCGTTCTGTTGAAAAGTGAGGGATTAATAAATGAGGAGTAGGGAGGCGTACAGGAGGTGCAAGACAATGATGCCGTTAGCTGGCAGAATGGAAATGAAAGAGTCTACCTTCCATTGTCACCAACCCAATTCAGACAACAGCAGCCGCAATACTCTACACAAGACACTAAGACAAAGTGTAGGTAGGCATATTTGTAGTTAACATTGCAACACAATGTAGAAGGACCTGCTGACCTCATATAAAGGTTTTTAGTTAACGGAAAAGTACTTTAACAATTCCTTGTATTTTCTGCGCATGATGTCCGACTCATCTCAACTAAATGAGAGAAAAGTTCTGTGGCATATAATATGCTTCGGAGAAATCGCTGGCTTTGCAGTAGAAAAAAAATGTTTTGTGGGAGTCATTATCTTTTTACCATTGAAATACTAGGAGCTGCAGATATGTTGACGTGAAAGCAGAATTACAATCACTTTAGGAGGGTATAATGTTTCAGAAGCTCTTTATTCAGTTATGATATGTAGTTTAACACACATCAGACAAGAACACCTAACCTGACTCCAAACTCTTAACTTTTTATTCATCAATCAGTTATTATTGGCTCAAAGTTGTTATTGGCGTATTTCCATTTGCCTTATAAGTACATAATACAAGAAGATATATGTAAAAGGTTGCAGGGAATATTATTAAAGCTCAACCACAAAATGCTAGACCCTGCTAGAATTTTTACATTAAAGCTTAGATCAAGCTTTAATATCAGCTGTATTCATAGATGTTGTGAAGACATCGCTCTTAAGCTTTATAAATTGGTGCTGTTAAATGAACCCGCTTTCCCCCAAATGCCAAAGGGTTTCAAAGGCTAATAGGCAAGAATACTTGTCAACCTCTTCTTAATAGTTCATGAGCTGCTTTCACTCTTGCCTGCAACAGGAACGCTGTTTGAGAGACAGACAGGCACTTGCCTGCAACAGGAACGCTGTTTGAGAGACAGACAGGCACTCGCCACTCGCCAGCAACACCACAGGGGCTGTGCCTCACGTAAGGTGCAGATGCTAAACACGCAGATCTGAGAGGTAATCCCGTTTCAAATCGAATGATTCTGATTAAACGTCGATAGGACTCAGCCCAGGAAGCCCATTAGACCTGGTGTAAACTCACGGGAGGCATGAACTGCATGATCAGCCGCTAATGCGCTGGAGGAGAGTGGAGTCAGGGTCATTCTCTCACGCCGATCAAAGATAAAGCTGCAGGTACTCTTTTGATCTCCCGAGACTATTTATGGATTTCCTTCAGCATACAGTACACGCACACCCCACATCAGCACCATGTCCCCAAAAAACATCCAGCGTATTACAATTAGTTGATTGATTTTGTGCGTGTATTTTATGTATAAAAATTGTGTTCTTTTTTACTTTGTTTTAAGAAGCACTCCTAGTTTTTACAGTTCACATGAGAGCATTTATTGAGATTTACCGAATTAGGTACTTATCCCATTATTCTTTTCCCTTTAATATGCTGTTACTTGCAGTTAAATGAAACCGTTTCTTCTCATAAAATGTACTGGTTACTCTTTTTAAAGCAATGCATAAACTTCTGTTTGGTTCTTTGAAACTGAGTGATTGCAGATGGCTTGCATATTTGGTATGCAGGGGAAATAATCTGACAATGAATTCATCTGAACTCAAATTTTGTATTGTCAGGTCTTGTGTCTAGACAGGTTTCACTTGTTTTTCTTTCTACTGTAGAATATGTCCATAACTGCAGAAAAATCCTATAGCACCACCCAGTGGACAAACACATATAGTCAACTCAAAAATTGATACCATTCATGAAAATGAGCAAAAATGGCTGCAAAAAATTCACCACATGTACACGTATTTTGGGCTCAACCATATGGGAGAGCTGCATACCTTTATTTGAACAAAATAATTGTTCAAACACAAAAGGTTGTATTGAGTAGCACAATTTTTTTATGCAAGACAGGTTTCAAAATGATTGGCACTCCTGCGATTAATATTTGGTAATATTTACAGTTGTGTTAAAAAAATAGCAGTACAACATCAGTAACCTGATGAACCACTGTTATTAGTAGTAGTGATATTTCTGCATGGCAAATAATTTACTTGTAGATGTAATAGAAAAACAACAGACCCAATTGTCATGACATGCACACTGCTTGTTCTGAGTAATTGACTCATTCATTGAAAGGGGCGTGTTCAAAATAATAGCAGTGTGGAGTTTAATTAGAAAATTCATTCATTTTGTGAAAAAACAGGTGTCATTAATTGTCCTTTATTAAGGAAGAAGGGGAGCAAATGTTTCACACATTGTTATAAAATATATTTCCTTCTGAATTGCTAAGTAAAATGGGCCGTTCCAAACATTGTTCGGAGGAACAACGTAATTTGATTAAAAAGTTGATTGGAGAGGGAAAAACGTATAAAGAAGTGCAGCAAATTATAGGATGCTCAGCTAAAAAGATGCTTTAAAATGGCAACAAAAACCCGAAACACGCGGAAGAAAACGAGCAACTACTGTTAAAACGGATCGAAGAATAGTCAGAATGGCAAAGATTCAGCCAATCATCACCTCCAGAAAGTTCTCTAAAATTATCTGTGAGTGCTGTTACAGTCAGAAGACGTTTGATCGAAGCTAAGCTATCAGCAAGAAGCCCCCGTAAAGCACCATTTTTGAAAAAACGGCATGTGCAGAATCGGTTAAAATTTGCCAAGGAACACATCAATTGACCCAAAGAGAAATGGCGTAACATTCTGTGGACTGATGAGAGTAAAATTGTTCTTTTCGGGTCTAGTGGTCGTCGACAGTACGTCAGACGACCCCGGGTACTGAATTCAAGCCACAGTACACTGTGAAGACAGTGAAGCATGGTGGCACAAAAATCATGGTATGGGGATGTTTTTCATACTACGGTGTTGGGCCTATTTATTGTATACCAGGAATCATGGATCAGTTTGAATACATCAAAATACTTGAAGAGATTATGTTACCATATGCTGAAGAGAAAATGCCCCTGAAATGGGTGTTTCAACAAGACAACGACCCCAAAAACACGAGCAACATCTTGGTTCCAGACAAAAAGGATTGAGGTAATGGAGTGGCCAGCTTAATTCAATTCCAAATCAAAGCATTAACAAATTTTTATCAAGTCTGCGTTATTCTTTTACAGGAAGCAAAGAAAAGGAATATTAATCTGTTCAAAAAAATAGCAGTGTTGACATTTTTCTCTTCAAACTCAAACACTTATTGTATAAACTGAAGACATTTTGTCAAGAATTAACTTCACTTTAAATTACTGAACTAATATTTAGTTGCATAACCATTGTTTTTGATAACGGCTGCGCATCTGCGTTGCGTCGAGTCAAACAACTTCTGGCAGGTGATGATTGGCTGAATCTTTGCCATTGACTATTCTTCGATCCGTTTTAACAGTAGTTGCTCGTTTTCTTCCGTGTGTTCCGGGTTTTTGTTGCCATTTTAAAGCATTTGAGATCTTTTTAGCTGAGCGTCCTATAATTTGCTGCACTTCTTTATATGTTTTCCCCTCTCCAATAAACTTTTAAATCAAATTACGTTGTTCCTCCGAACAATGTTTGGAACGACCCATTTTACTTAGCAATTAAATATATATATTATAACAATGTGTGAAACATTTGCTTCCCTTCTTCCTTAATAAAAAACAATTAATGACACCTGTTTTTTCACAGAATGAATGAATTCTCTAATTAAACTCCACACTGCTATTATTTTGAACACGCCCCTTTCAATGAATGAGTCAATTACTCAGAACGAGCAGCGTGCTTGTCATCACAGTTGGGTCTGTTGTTTTTCTATTACACTACTACATCTACAAGTAAATTATCTGCCATGCAGAAATATCACTACTACTAATAACAGTGGTTCATCAGGTTACTGATGTTGTACTGCTATTTTTTTTTTAACACAACTGTATATAGGGCTTCAGTCCAGAGACAATGATGGCCATTGCAAAACAATGTTTTAGTGTTCCCGCAACCATTGCTGTGTTTGGGGTTATTGTCTTGTTGAAATGTCCATCTATGGCCAAGTCTCAACCTCCCGGCAGGAGAGGTCTGAACCAGGTTTTGGGCTAAAATATCCTGGTATAAGAAATTTCAGGCAATCGCATCAAACAGGTTTCTTTGTTCATAGGCTTGAATGGTGTTGTATATTTGCGTAGGCTAGTGAAATTATGGTGTGTACTGTTTTTTCCCCTCCCCACTCACCTGGTATGAGACATCTTCTGTGATTTGGAGGGCAGAGCACAGGCCTCTGAGAATGTTGGGGCAGGGACTGGTCTCTGGCTGCCTCAGTCCACCGGGCTCTCTCAATAGGCAGCTCCACAGAGAGGCAGCTCCACTACACAGAGGATGAAGCACGGACATGATGTGAATTAGCTCACCGCCACACAGCTAAAGCTGATGGCTATTTATAAGTTTATCCATGTTTAAAAACCATAAACCTAAGGCCACCTGAGTTTGAGTAAGTACATTTATGATACAATCTCTAAAATTAAAGAGGAAGATTAGAGATGCATACAAGTTACAACTGCACTTAAATAAATCAATTTACAGCAAACTATGTAGTTCAAATAATGATGTATAATTTACAGATCAAGTAATTGCAACGTTTCAATCTTTCGTACCATAAACTCAATGGAGGAGGTTCCAATGTTATTTGCAACAGCTGTAACAGAGGTTCCACCTCACCAGTGGTTGCATCTTCTGGTGTGTTCACCATTGGAAACGAATTGTGAAAAATTTGCCAAGGACTTGAGGACTCAACAATCTGTAGAAAAGTTCAAGCCATATAAACAAGTGAGAAAAAACTTATTTTTTTCCTCTTGTAGGAGCTGAAGGCCAAGTGTATTGGTTATGTGTAGGGCCACAAATTTGTCTCCCCTTGGTTATAAATTATCCAATTTGCACCTCCTCAATCGCCTAAATTGATAAAGTAATTGACACTAAGTAAGTACAGATTATAATTGACAGCGAAATTTACAAGCGAGACTCACATGTTAAATTCAGTTTGATTACTTACTACCTTGAACATGTTGCAGTATTGTTTTATGTAACACAGGGACATGTCACAAGAAGTGGGAAATGCTCACATTAAAATGAGAGTGGATATAACATTTGAACTTGCACAAAAAAGTAAAAAAACTAATTAATCACATGGTGGAGACAAACTGGTTGCCCTAATTATGGGTCACAACGTGGATCAATAGCCTGTTTACCCCACTGCAAATGACTAAATTTAAACAATTTCCCATCCCCTTCATCAAAAGTATTATTATCCCTAAAGTTTTCATCTCCAAATTTGGAATAATAATCAAATTCATAGACCGACAACAACGGAACGATATGTGCTGCCCGCTTCATCTTTTCATTCTAGTTAACCCGTTTGCCAGCGTAGACGCGAGTCACGGGAATATAATGCACGTGCATGATGACTGCAGCCGCTGATTTTATCCTGCAAGTCAAGACAAGGCAGTCCTGTGGACTGAAATCCATCCTTCTAAGGCGATTCTATGGCTAAGCAGACCGGAACATTGGGCAAACGTGCTTTATCTTGTGTTGTTATTTTATCCTTTCGCCGTTTTCTGAAAGAATGATACATCTATAGTCAGAGCTCAAAGTGAGAAAGGGCACACCAAATTAGAAACCCAGTTATTGTACAGAATATATTTTTACCAAAATGAATGACAGCGACAATAATGACAACAATAATAATTCGTATTATGTCAAAGGGGCACATTGGGCTTTTGGGGGAAAAGGGGAGGTGCAAACCCCCCTGCACGGGATCGAACCTTTTCTTTGGTGACCCACGCCGAATGTTCCGAAGATTCCGAATGCGAGTGGGTCAATGAGTCAATGAGCTCAAAAAAAACTGAGCGTTGGTGATGTTGGTTCCACATGTCTTCTTCAACGAAATGCGTCCATTCTCCAAAAGAGTTGTCCAGCTTTGCATTGGTTGGTGCGTAAACAGCCTGTGCAGGCGAATCCTCAAAATCACAGGAATCATATAGGCCTGTTCTGGTAGTCATGTTTCCATTACAGCTGTCTAAAATTCCCGGTTCATTCATTTCGGTGTGATGATGATCGGTCTGTGTATAGTTGAGAAAATAACCTTAAATCGAACGACAAGCAAGGTGCTATCTAAAATAGTAAACCGAGAGACTCCTTGTCCTGACAGAAACATGGCCTAGGCTACATTTCATATCCTTGTGATGAATCCAGTTTCCATCCGTTTTACTGCAGGTCGACCTCCACCTTGACCACGGCGTTACTTTGTCAAAGTAGGTACACCCATATTTGTGAACTCCCCACTCCTGAAAAATGCAGAACAGATATTCACACAAGTAGCCTGTGTTTGTAAATTCTACTTCCGTTTTCCCCCCAGTATTATTTAATTTCCATTATTAAAATCTCGGAAGTAGCCAGCCTAAAATCAGTCGGGTGGTAGCAAGACAATTACAAATTTAGCCTACGCTACATAGTCTTCCCAGGCAGCCAAATAAATCGCTTTAACGAGGCCCTCTTGCTCTGACCGAAAGGAATTTGGAAAAGTGACATGACCTTCAAAGCGTTACAATCTAAAAAATGCAAGGTTTTCTACTGAAATTAAAGTTTAGGCTAATATGCCCACGAATACAGTCAAAATATGTGAATTATGTTTAAATTATTATGCTATGTGGCCACAGTGCTTAAGGCTTAAATGTTCAAACCGAGATTGTGAACTGGTTTTGCGAATGCCCATATAGGAGATGTAGCCTACCTAAACCAAATTAACAGGATAACGAATTGATACATTCAACTAAGCATCCAAAAGCATTGTAGCCTACGGTAGGGTAAAATACGTTGAGGTTTTAGTTGACATAACAGGCTAGCTAGTAGCCGACATAACGGCTAGTCCATGGTAGTGGAATCCTTGCTCACTCATATCCGAAGCAGCACTTGGTAAACTAAACGGCTTAACTCCTGAAACAGCTCTGAAACATCGTATGGTAGGCTAGTCTAGGCTACTTTGTATTCTGGGAGTATATTTTTTTCTGTTGATCCCCCCAGAATATGAAAACACTATTTCTATATAGCCTAGGCTACGTCTCACAAACATTAGCAAATTACTTGTAGTACAGCATTTTTGGCAGCAACAGGTGCATTTTTTAAATCCATAGGCTATCGTTAAAGACAAAAAAAAAAAACGAGCAAGCAAACGTCCACAAGCCCACAACTGTCAGAAAGAGGCTGTTATTAACTGGGCTATCTGACTCATTTAAACTACATTAGCTAATGTTAAATATAAGAAAAACGCCTTTGTGGCGTTATCACCGCACGGAAACTGTAGGCTACAACGACACCGTAACTATAACACCATAGCTATCCCGATAGCTCACCTCGATATTTTTTCCATCTGGAGTGCCATGACTTTGCGGTTGCACAGTATGCTACTTTTGTGTATAATAAATAACAACCTACACTAATATGACGTTCTGGAACGCCATGTAAAATATATTGCCATTTAAGCCGTCTGAATCCTTCGCAGTAAGCCAATTCGTTTATGCCGTGCTGCCAAAGTGGAAACCTTTAGCTTAGAACCCGGAAATCACTTAAGCCTTTCAAGCAAGAAGACCTGAAAGGCAGGTAATGACCCAGACATAGGCTACAGCATATTTACACGTATTCAGATCAATGCACTCATTGACGGTAATATATGAATTCCTCCCCACTTCTTCCTGTTGCGAATTTTATAAATAAATGTATAAATAAATGTATCCTGAACGTATCACTTATGCCAGCGTTCCTTGACGGTTATTTGGGGTCATCATCTAGGCTACTGGCAAACTGGTCATCCACGCTTTAGGTTCTTTGCTCTCTAATTTTCTGTATGGCTTTTATCTTTGTCCAGAAATAAACAGCACACCAAATCAAGCCAAGTTTTCACAAGTTATTGTGCCAGGTTGTGTTTGAGTAGGCTAGGCTATGATTTTTAATGTGCGTGACGTGTTCTTTTTTTCATGTTAAATGTAGCCTATTTTCAGCTAGTTTGGCAATTTCTTTACCATAATTAATGTAGCCTAGCTAATTGTTTTCGGTTTGTAAAAACCATCCAAAATCCGAAGACATTAATTACAAACAGTAGAGGGCGCCCATGGTTAACTCAGCGTTTGTCTATTTAAAAATAGAACATAGGCTACTTTTTTTTTTTGGTTGGCTACAAGGTTGATATTCACCCCAAAATATAGATATCTTAAGATTTTCAGTTTAACGTGACATCTTTGTAGCCCATGTAGAAAAAAGAAAGAAATCGAGTGGGAGCACAATCCATCCATTGTCCTTATAGGATATGTTTACTCAAGAGCTAGTGTACAAATATGTTGTATTAAAATTAAATTACAAAGTGTTTCTAGTTAGTTTGAACTTGAACCAACCTGTTCCCTCATCATGTTTGTTGCAATCTGTTTTAACCTTTGTGATATTGTGCTGCCTTTTTATTTTACGCACGCACACACACACACACACACACACACACACTCACTCACTCATTTAAAACTTTGAACCAAAGGTGTGTGGGGAAAAAGTGTTCTTCCAATTAACACACTGCAAACAACTGCAAACCTGTTAGGTAAGGACTTGTATCCTGTACCCACTACATGCTGCAATATATTTAGTTATTGTTATAATGGCTATTTATTGTTTGCCATATTATGTGTATGTTACTGAAATTTTGATTTTCTGGCAACATCAACATTGGGCAATATTGGCCTACAGCAGAAAGCTGTATGTGTATTTTGTAGTACATTTCCATGTACATTGTTGTTCGTTGTGCCATCAAATACATTGCACAAATGCTATCATTAACTATTATTAATCCATGAGACTACCTGTATTTTGGGTTCAGCAGAACCGTAATGTAGCATCAATAATGCATGCAGGAAAACTGCCACCATCGACATGTTTACTGATGGATGCAGTCTTAGTGGATACTGCCTATTGTCATGACCAGCACTTTCTGTCTTGAGTGCAGGAACATGAGTGCAGCTGATGGAAATGTGAGATGTGAAAGCACAGCAGCATGAACGTACCTGTGATTTTACATCACAAACTGAAATTTAACCTCAGATTGACAGTTGGAGGTAGCAGTGGTGCACATCATTGCCAGGGGTTTGAGGTACAAAGGAGCTTGCGATCTTGACATCAACACAAAGAAGAATAAAAGTCAAGGTCATGGCCCTTGTTCACTGACTCAAAGTGTCTTGTCTGGCGCAACTGGTCAACATTAGGTGATAGAGTTGAATATGTGGATCTATTCTTGGAGGGATACCATAACAAGAAAAAGACCCAGTTAAAAGCAACTGAAAAGCAATGATCCATTGCACCAGGGGTGCAGTAAAACCCTAAACATGTATTGTTACATCTCTTTATTGTGTTATTATTTTATTAATATATTTTATTGTTATAATTTTTTCATCTTGCCATTATTTCACACATTACACACTTACTATATAGTCAAGGAAGGAATTAAAATTGGCAACTTTTTTTAGTTGCCAAAGCTTTTAGGTATGCTTGTGCCACAAGACACACTGCCCACTATGTTAAAGTTTGTTATTCAATAATTGTTCCCTAAACACAATGCACCAATTCTGACCAGTGGCAGTTGAATAGGTCAAATTAGGACAACCATTTACAGATAAAAGCAAACACAGACAAGCTTTGCACAGCACCCCTTTTCCTGGTCTGTTTGGAAAAGCAGAGTTTCTAGGATGCGCTCTCATGGTTCTAATTTCCCTTGGTGGATGATGTTTACTTCTTTTGCATGCTCCCTTCTCTGCTCTCACCAGACCACCATCTGCTCACTTTCACTCCAGGAAGCTCCTGTATCACCCCTTTGTTTCCCAAGAGTGGCCTTGTTTCCTATGACATCAGTGGGGGGAAGCATAAGGAACCTGCCTCTCAATGTTCAAAAAACACTCTTCGCTTCAAAGCATTTATTAACAAACTAATTTGAGTCTATATATTCAGAATATTCTGTCATTTTGTTAAGAAGTGGTTGCTCTGCTCAGTCAGTGTTCTCCACACACATTTTATGTAAACATTTTTTGGACTTATTCAAGTAATGTAGAAGAGTAACTTCAAAAACATATTCAAACTTGACTCCAAGTCCCTGTTCAGAGTTCTGTGTAATGTGGCTGTTTGCACAGGGTGGTTGACTGTGGCCAGTATTTATTCTTAGTATGAAGTGACTTTATCATAGTCACTATAAAAGCTATAATTTTAACAGGAAGCAAAAAGGAAGTATCTGACAACAGAATTTCTCATTCAGAGTTACCGTGCCAAGAGCTACGGTCAAAGAAAACAATAGTGAAAATGTTCCCAAACTTGTGGGCTTTTGTTTTTTAGCCTGAATTTTCAAAAAGCTTTTGTTTATTGCTGGAGTTATGTCTTTGCAGGGCACTGCATTTAATTGACATAGTTGAATTTTAAGCAACAGAAGAGAAAAATGCATTTGGAGACTTGCCCATGCTTGCTTTCTCATACATGCAAGATGTTTTCTTGCAGAACGTAATTTAATAAAATTCAGGTAAAATACTAATCACAAATGAAGAAATGGAATAGCAAAAACATTGAGCTGATAAAACAAATGAAAAAAGAAAACAAATGAAACACATGACAGTATTTTTGCTCTACTTGGGCTGAGTGCTGGTTTGTGAGCTGTTTCCACGGCGACTGTGAGCTTTTTTTTCTAGCTGAGGCTTGTTATACAAACACTAAACTGGGGTGAAGACTGTCTCAAGATCCTACTCATTTAGACCAGAATTAGAGTACATTTCCCCATTCAGTCAGGAACAAGAGCTGCTCTATACTGCTGACTTATGCAAACCTCTGCAATCTGATTTTCTAAGAATTAATTATGAACCTGGTAATTAAGAACTGAGTATAAGTTGTTAGTTAAGTCTGTGCTGTTTTCAAGTACATTCTTCAAAACACTTTTCTTTTTGCACTGGAATCTCTAACTGAGGGTTTCTTTGTATTTAGTTGCAATGAAGGAAAAGCTTCTTTTTTTTTACTGAAACTGATTTTTGAAAACAGAGGACTGAGCTATAAAGTAATATTCTCTGCACGGCCTTTCAACCATTGGAGATATCGACACTGGAGAACATGTGGAAAAGCTCAAGATCCACCTTTACGTTCATCCAGCCTCCCTTTGAGGTGTCCCATCTACCAGTAATAGCCCTGCCTTGCAGAACAGAGACAAAATCACTTTGAGGTATTTTCCACACTCGACCATTGCCGCCTGTTGCTCAAGTGGCAGGGTTTCTCACAGTAGAAGAAGATAAGGTGATAGCTTCATGCCACTGGATGCATTATTTCCAGCCACTATCCTTCACTGCCAGGGTATGCACTGTCCTCTGAGACAGGATGGGAGGAAAGCAGGTTTTGGGACTCGTAATTCATTGGATGATAAGTATAGTAAGCTAGTAGCAGGTCCATGAAGCACAAATACAAAAACCACAATATGGTTGCACTGATTAGAGTAAAAATGTGTAAAAGGTTTGGAAAATTAGACCTTGACTCAGAGGAATTCTTTATATTAGCCTCTGCATTTTCTCGAAACCTTTACTCGCTTCTTCACTCCTGTCCCACATCTTGCAGAAATCAGGTGGCCAGTAAGCAGACATGTACAAAACTTGAAATAAAAAATGAATGAACTGATTCTGTTTACTCCTTGTATTTCTTGCCATTAGGTGACACCGTTTGTGATGACAACGATGGTACTGATGGCCATGCAATGGGGATGTTTTGAACTCAGAAAGTATTAATTCATGATTAGATAATGATCTCTATAAAAGTTATGTGACATACAAAGTTCAGCATAGTACAATGTGTGATGCTTCCTGAATGCAGATGAATGAAACATAAATGTAAGTTACCATAACCTAACAATATACAGATAAGAAGATACACAGTACAGCTACTAGGTATTAGCATGTTTCACATGCAGACCAATGACGCTCTTGACAAAGCACTTGAATGTTTTGATATATGAATTTAAGGCACATCACTGGCCCATATTTACCAAAAACCACTATAATGTCATACGTCACTCAGTTACTTATCCAAACAACAACTACTTTTGTCTTCACTCAAGCTATTGTAAAAGTGGCATGTGGTTTAAGCAGAAACCTTCAATCATCACTTTAATTGGATTGATTTCAATAACAATTAAGCGCCATGAACTGTTATTCACTTATTTTCCATCCATAATTGGCAAAAACAGATCAAGCATTTGAAGTATTTGCAGTTGATACACATAGGCTGCAGTAGACCTTGAGAACAATACAATCAATTGATTCATAGTTTTTTTCATTTGTTCGCTTTTTTTCTGCATCTCCATCTCAGTCACAGGACACGGTTACATAGTGACAGACAGAGGCATTCCAAGATGGTCAGCCCCCATTTAATCTGGTAAAAAATAAATACATAAAAAATAATGGGAATGTGGGTAATCTGGGTCATATGTCCTCCCCTTCATTTTTGGGCAAAAGCCTTACACAGTATCCAAAAATTGCTCTGACAAGATAGCGCTTTCTGTATGTGTGTACACAAAGATTTATACATGGTGCAGAAACTGAGACATTCTCTTCAAAGCGTGGGGGATGTGATATACTAATAAATACATTAGTGCAGCTTTATGGGTGGAGTGAAATGTAATCAGATGGAAAGGAAAGAGAGAAAAATAAACTCAAAATTGATGCATGACACTGAGTCTCATGACGTGCTGTGATTCTGATTCGGTGGTAAAAGAAAATCTGTGTGTCTGCATTTTATGCTATGTTCCATGTTCTTTCACCTTCCTAGACCCAGAGAGCTTATGTTGTTTAGTTTGTCTGAAGGCTTTAATTCGTCATATATGTTGTCCCGCTGCCTGCTATGCTGCCTGCTGCACTCTTTAAACTCAACTCTTCATCCACAGTATCATCGTAGCACTTA
Organism: Ilyophis sp. 1 JC-2022; assembly: GCA_022702515.1. Taxonomy (NCBI): domain Eukaryota; kingdom Metazoa; phylum Chordata; class Actinopteri; order Anguilliformes; family Synaphobranchidae; genus Ilyophis; species Ilyophis sp. 1 JC-2022. Next base: position 37,471,388 of record CM040406.1, read on the forward strand.
GTTACACCCTGCACTCAGGCTACTGTGAAATCAGAGGAATTCAGTGTGGGATTGTGGGGAGATCTAATAAAACTCTTGAGTGCTGTTCCTCAACATCAAATCAGAGCTTGTTTGGAGGGTTCAAGAGTTGGGTTGGTCGCATATTCAAGTTTTTTGGCATTTAAGTACAGACAAGGGTGGTTAGCTTTGCTTTTCTTGTTGGTTTTTTGTCTACTTTAAAATATTGATTTTCAGATGAGTTGCTTCTTGGTTTATTGCCAATGGCCAATGCAGTATCAATTCACGATCTGGAAAGCAGGGTTGGTTTTTACAAAAAAAAACTATGACAAGAATTGAGATCATACATCTTCTATATGGAGACTTCAGGTCTGCATGTTCTCAACTTGCGCAATACAGTATGGGTGATGTCACATGCTTCAGAAGAGAGCAAGTTTGACGCACTCTCCTGAATCCACAATGGAGGTTGTGATAAAAAAACCTTAAAAAACCTTCAAATTACCTCAGCGTGATAAAAATGAAGACCATAGAAGGTGCTAAATATTGTGTTGGGAAGATTTCTGTCCCTGTTATGCAAGATAACCGTATGTACAGTATTACCATAAATAGTTTAGAGCAATTTAGCAGTATACAAACATTGTGGTTATGCTCTTAATTGAAGTGTGTTGTGGAAATGAAAGGGGTGGCTATTGTAAATAAATAGAGGTAACCATCTTAGATTATTCAAATAGATCTATTTAAAAAAATATATACTGTATCAAAATCTTATCTTTTAAATTTGTACTTGTTGTTATCATTCTCATCTGAATAGGTAAAAACATATTTGTAAAAAAGAGAATTCCTCATCGCCCAAATGTGTGATGCGGACAAGGGAAAGTGTAAGCATATTGTTACTGTATAGATGTTGTTTTTGGTGTAAGTCAGGAACGTGTATGGTTTTTAGCTTTGTGGCTTGTGATACAGAACAAGGATGCATAAAACATACATTAAGGAGGGAGAATAGCTAATACTACTCAGGAGCTGTCATTGGATTCTGATGGAACTTGGCCCTGGCCTTCAGTCTCTGTCGATACACAGCACCTTTTAAATTAGTGAGGTTTTTACCAGATCACATGAAACCTTCCCCGCCCTCACCGTTGTATTGATCACCAGGCCTTTGGGTTTGTACACATTAACGTTGTGCTATGTTCACTAAAGCCTCTAAGTACATCAAGCTGATGGCTCCTGAGGTCAGTGGTTTGATCTCTGAATGGTAACTGTAATAATGCAGTTTGAAATGAACAGGTCATGAAAGGATCTGTCCTACAAAGATCCGGCATCCCTCAGCCCTCATCAAAGATGGCTTGGTAATGCATGAATACTGGGGGTAGATATTAGAATTGAAACTTTAACAATGGAAAGTACGTAAAAGCATTACACACAACACAAATCTGCAGTTATGTGTTTGCTTTATAAAGTCCTTAGATTTCATTTGTTTTGTAAAAAAAACTAAAAACAGTGGGATTGATTTTAAGTAAGAGAAGATTGCTCTAGCATAGATAATTTGTGGTAAATTTATTTGTCATAGGCTGTTTTGAAAAATTAAAAGGATAGGGGCATTCAAGGTGGCATGTTATGACTGGAAGTTCCATAAAATGTGATATAATTCACATCTCCCGGGGAGGGAGGGTTACAGTCAGCAGGTTATCTTCATCCTTAGTCATGCATTCGTGACTACTCTGGTCAATTGGGTGCCTGTAATCTAAGTTCAGTCCTCCAATGAAATGACTGCACAGCTCAGCTGGTGGACTGCAGAGTAGAGTGGAGAGCTGTGGATGACGTACGTACATGCTGGCTTGCAAATTATAAACTATGTTTCAGTGAAGGGCCAGGACTGCAAACACAGTTGAGCATTGCACATTGGGAGGAAATGGTTAAAAAGGGTTTAAAATCATTAGATTTTTACAAAATAAGCTAAGATTGTATTTTTAAATTCCGTTTTTTGGTATTTTTTCTGATTCATTGAAATGATTTACATAGAGATGTACCGTATACATCCTGAATGTTATTAAAATGCTAATATGCAGGTGGACTTGGCCTGTACTGCATTGCCTCAGGGTGGTTCAAATTAGCCATTTATGTCTTTGTTAAAATTCATGATTCTGAATTTTTAATATGAGAGAGTCTCTAAGTCTGACCTTATTTATATTTGTCCAAAATGAAAGATGGAAGATTTAATGGTTTAATGGAAGATTAAACACAGGAGCCAAAGGAAACAAAATTATTACACAATATCATCGCCACTTGTTTTGCTACCACGTTAGAATTAGAGCTGAGACAGCTGAGGAAATCACATGTAATTGTTATTTGAGCAGAATTAATCAAGAATGAGTTAAATTCTAATGAATTGTGTTCCTTTTAAGAGGAAGGTAATTAGATACATTTAAGTACAACATTAAACTGCACCAAGTGTACAGTGGTGCTCAAAAGTATTCATACCCCTTCACTTTTGGCACACTTTATTGTGTTGTAGATTCCTTTAATCGATTCATCAATCTATACACTCAATAACCCATAATGACAAAGTGAAAACATGTTTTTTAGAAATCAAAAACAAAAATTTCTCATTTACATAAGTATTCATACCGTTTGCTTTAATGTGGTACAGTATGTAACACATGGCTTGCTAAATGGCTGTAAGTTATCAAGAGTCTGAGCTCTGTTGCCAAATATGGAGTAGCTGTGGATGGATCACTGCAAGGGTTATTTCTCCTGACTCATTTTCCTATAAAACTCTATGCGGAAAAAAGTCAGGAGAAGAAACCCTTAAAGTGATCCATCCACATCTACTCCATATATAGCCGTAGAGTGATGGTTTTGGGCTCGTTTGATACCTTAGACCCTTGACGACTTACAGCCATTTCGCCAGTCATGCGTTCCATACTGTACCAGTGTAATTTACAGCTGAATCTAGTCTAACCCCCCAATTCCCATAGAGATCCATTCAAATGCAGAGAGGTTATAGTATTGCTTGTAACAGTACCTGGAAATAAGATATCAAGAGTTGTTTTATGTTGATGGGGCACTGACTTCAGGAAGTAACAGCATGCAAAGGATATGCGACCAAATATTAAATATGATACTTTAAAATACATTAAAGCAAAGGGTATGAATACTTATGTACATAAGATATTTCAGTTTTTGATTTTTAATACATTTGCAAAAATTTCTAAAAACATGTTTTCACTTTGTCATTATGGATTATTGAGTGTAGATTGATGGGGGAAAATGACAATTTTATCAATTTAAAATTACATCTACAACACAATGAAGTGTGCAAAAAGTGAAGGGGGTATGAATACTTTCGAGCACATGGCACACGCAGCTGCAGCATACTCAGAGACTCGCTGAATCAGCACGTTCACCAGATACAGCCAGTTGCAACATCACATGGTTTGCATTAAGGTGTCTCTGGAATGAGACTATTGGCTATCAAAAATAGATTTCTTCACTTGTTTTGAATTATTTTCTCAGGCTAAGGCAGTTAAAATTGCAGGTACATGTACGCACATTTCTGTATTGTTCATTTATTCAAGCAAATTATATTTTAAAAAAATGTTACAAAGAAGCAGAAGCCCTTGAATAATAATGCAAGCACTTGAGTATAATGGAAAGTGATCCAGCAAACAGAGACCAGGCAGGGACCTCAGGTAGGTATGCAGAAGTAAATGTGTCCAAAGGCATGGTCACGTTCATGTGTAACTGAACATTAAATAGTGCTTACAGGCTATTAGTGCTGTCATTTATCTTTTGTGTAGTGTGAGCCATCATATTTAGTGGTGACGAAGCACAATATTCCCTGCATATACACAGCAGCATTTTGCCGTCAGGTTATTACTGCAGGCTCTGTAGGCTATGAGCTCATGCTTTATTTTTAGCCTGAGGCCTAAACGATTTTACTAGGGAGCATTTCAATCCCCAAGGACAAAAACTATGCCCAAATGTAAGACGACATCTAACTAAGAGCTATGGCTTTTTGAAGTTAAACATTTATTTTGTGGGAAAATTTTACAGTCGCAAAATTGTTGCATGATATAAAAGCTTTGGGTCTGTTTTTTTTTGTGCGCTCATAAACAATAGTACCTGTCACTGGGCCAGACAGGCATTTCATCCCATTGTTATGTGTACAGTTCTTCTATCCATCTGTTTTCCAATTGCTACATAACCTGACATACCTTATTCTTGTGCGCTGTAAAGTGTTTGATTCAATTACATGCCGATGAAGATTCTTCCCTATTTTTCCTGGATGAAACCCAGGAGCAGTTGTCCTGAGTGTCCTTGCCCATTGGACTGATCGATAGGGGCTGAGCAAATCTGTAAGGGCAGCCCCCCTTCTAATTGGGTTAGCATGCAGGAGTCAGTGTTTACTGGAAAGGGGAGCGCTACCTCACTCGAGTGTGGACTGCTCTGAGTGCGGATGCAGACATCTCTCTCTCTCTCTGTTTCTCTCTCACTCCTCTCGCTCTCTCCTTCTCTGTCTCTATTTGCAACTGCTTCCTGCCGGGACTGACTGAGAGGGGCCGGGACTGCGGCTGCTTCTCCGGGGGAAGCCACCAGAGCTCGTCTGCCCTGCGAGGACCCGTCATCCATCCCAAGGACAACGACCAGACCTCACCATGTGCGACTGTTTTCACCTCGCCTTCCCCAACTGGCAGGGCTCGCCAGGCACGGGTGGGCGTCTATTTCACTTCACCTCTTCCCTTGTCTTTTCTTTTTTTGTTGTTCTCTTTTTGTCTCCTCCGCGTAAAGCGAATCAGACTGTGCTTTAGGGAAAGGATGCTGCTATTGCGACGCTCGCTGCAGCGCAGTGCTGTGACTGCAGAGCTCTCTTGTTCACTGCGATGTACTGCGCCGCTCTGCGCTGGTTTCCTGCAGCGCGCTGGGTGTGTCTGCTGTTGTTTGCCGTGTGCAGGGAGGGACTGGCTGAGGAGAAGGGCGTAGTCAGAGAAAAGTCCTGTTGTCTCTGGTGTCATTTCTACTGCTTTTTAGTGTCTCAATTATAGGCATTTTGAAACGCTGCTGTGAGTTTTCTTTTCTTTTTTTTTGTATGGGCTATTGAGATGCCAGTAAATAGCTTTTGTCTTGGATCAGGCAGGCTGGAGATAAAGAGGAAATTGCCCAGGGACATGCAGTTTGATTATCAGTGTAAAAACAATAGATTATACTGGGTTATACATGAGAGGAGCGTATTCATTTCTCCTTTGGTAATCAGTGTCAGCAGATACATGAGGAACAGAATTAACTAAAAGAGTATAGCAAACTAACCAGCCCACCTGTTCAACATTTATTTAAACTCCTTATGTTATGATTCCAGAGTTTATTTTTTTAACAGACACAAAGATAACATGAATTCATCCAAAGAACACCTGAATGTGATTTAATATACTATACTTTATATGATATCACTTAAAAATCAGTCTGTTTAACTTCAACCAATTGTTTTTCTGCATACTTCAAAGCAGAGGGGGGGGAAAAAAATTACTGTTACAATTGACTGTGAAAATGATTTAACATGAGTTCTCTAGAATTACTGTTTTAATAACAATTATGAAGTTCATTTTTCTCCTGTGGTATTCATTGTTGGAAACCACTTGGATTTCAAGATATTAAACAAAGATGAGTTCAGTAGGTTATGAATTTATCCTTTGTTTTTGAATGATACGCTGGTTGTTCAGGTGTCGTTTTCAGCAGAACTAATATTTTTAGCTGTCTGCATGAAGTGCCTTCTGTTTGTTGTTTTGCAAGATCATAAAAGGCATGTAATCTAAATTTACGCCTTAACAAAACAATGTAACTGTGCCATAAAGCAAAACTATGCCATAAAGCATTATGTTAACCAGCGTAAGTGTTATTGACATTGGTTAGTTATTGACCTAAATAAAAACACAGGAAACCTCTTTGATGATTGCTTTGATGGACACACGTCTCTATACTTTGCAGCAGTGGCAAGGCCCTGGATAAAAGGGACCAATTTTGTTCGCCAGGGGAGCTTTCTCAAGCCATGCATCAACAGCATATCTTCTAAGTGCATAATTATTTGCATTATTTCCTCTTCAGGTTAAACCTTTGTAGTTTTCTGAAAGCTAATCAGCGTGTATCTTAAGATCAAACCTGCATTTACAAAATGTCTGAGACAGAAACCTAATTCAAGTTTTTGACAGGGCGTAGGTTGTAAATAATTTGTAAGATATGGTTTCTCTGTTCCTAAGTTTGAATCTCAGGTCCAAGATTTCGACGTCTGAAACCTGAAAGACGTACTGAGACAGTTGGCAGGATAGTTTCCATTAGAGATGCAGTCCTGGATAAATCTCCTCAGAAATGGGGTGTGGCTCGGTTGTGCTGTGAATAGTTTCATTGGGGAGGAGGCGGGGTGCGCTGGCGTGTAGATGGGGCTCTACTGCATTGCCCATTGGTGGTCAGTGAGATCTCTGCATTGTCGTGGTAGTCATGTTGGGGACATATGTGTATTCTTCATCAGAACAAAATTGTTTTTAGTCATTGACTACAGATGGATTGATTGTAGGAGTTTAGTTTCTGCATTTTATTAATGTGTTTGTGAGCTCTGAGTGACATTTTTAGACAATTTTTTGGCAGGATAATATTGTCCTCGTGGCTCAGTGTTTTGTCAATGATGTAATGCAGGACAGAGTTTTGGGGATTTCCTGCCAACTTGAATACTGTACTGCATACTGATGTCATTTTTTACTCGCTGTATGATGACATTGTGCACTTCATAGTTTATTTACAAACTACACTATGTGTAGTCCATGCAGGTAATTCTCTTTGGACAAATCACCACATATTTAATTATGGTCACCCAGTGGAATGCAGGATACTGCATCTAGAATTAATGTATTTACAAAATCTAGAATGTTTTTAATGTATTGCGCTTTTGTGCACCCCTTGCATTGTGACATCACCTTTCATTTTTATTTGCAGGTTATTCATAACTTTATAACTTGTTAATCAGGCTTTGGTGGGCACGCCACAGCTTGAACTCACATAAACAATTATATTCTCTTGCATATATTCTCATATGCAAGCATCTACGCACAGACACCAAATACGCTACTTAGACACAGAAGGTCCTGCATTATACACGTACCAACACGTGCTCTTATAAACACGTATGTGTAGATGACAGAACGGCACACCCACTCACAGGAATATACCCTCAGCCACTCCTGGACAGAAGCGGCAGTCCAAACTGATACAGCTCTGTACCCACTGTAGCGTGTCAGCGTTATTACACATTTGACTGGTTTCTCTCTGCTGTGTAGAAATGGCCGCACTGGCATTAGTCAATTTGCACCTAGAGTACCATTGTGTGCCTCTCCCCAGTGTCAAAAAGCCACGTGAAGGTTGACTGAGACTCTCGAGCAAAACCCGGATGTTTAACAAGGGTGGAGTTGCTCTACTCCCACTCTACTCTTTTTCATATCAATTCAAGGGCAGGTTAGACACCACTGAATGTACATATTTATTTGAGGCTGGGTGTAGCTGAGAGGAAGCTGTGCCTGGTGTCTTCTGGGTAGAGCCTGAGGGTGGAATGCAGAGGGCAGTCCAGAAATGGAAGGGAAGGGTTTTGAACTGATGAAGAACCTCCTGGAGCATTTGCACAGCATCAGTATAGTGTCCGGATATATTGAAAGCATGTGGGTTCACAGTCCCATGTTTTCTACGATAAATGGAGGAAAATCCAATTTTGTTTTGTGACTAAAATTCGATTATATTTTGGACACAAACAACCATCGATGAAAGGGGGCTTATGTCTACAACCAATGGAAGTTGGAATTACTGTCCTGGTCTCCTGTATTTGCCAAACATGCAGTTAACTTTATAACTTCAGCCCATTAGAACTCTTTGGGATCTTCCAAGGTGCTCAGCCTGGATGAATACAAGCCGTTATGGAGACTCACTGGCTGCTCTTTGTAAACTCCAGTCATGAGTAATGTAGTTATATACAGAATCAGTGTGTTAGGGAGAAGAACACTGCATCTTAATTACAGACTTATATACAAAAATGCTTTCTGAGTGATATAAATGAACTAAAATTAATAAAAATACAGATATTTATATATAGACAGACACATACCTTTGTGAAATTGTGCAAGACTTTAATCTGTTTGGTAAAGCATTGCGTACCAAAAATAATAATTGCAGCATAATTGACCTCTTATTGGTTAATTTTTCTGATTCATGGGGATAAGACATTCTTGCACAGTGCCACAGCTCAAACTGACCACACCCCTTGATATTTTTGCAGAACCAAATATGACTCATGCTGATTTTTCTCCATGAAAAGCAGAGTGCAGTGTTGGGTTACTGAGAGGGAAAATGTTTTTGTTCTGAACATTATTTGTTAAGGATATTTTATTGGTTACTGGTTACTTGCACACAGCATACTGAGTGCAAGGCAACCCCTCTCTGATTGATAGGTATGTCTCTTGGGGTTATAAGGTAATGCGTATCTGTAAATCCAATACTGGTGTTGGAGACAGTCTGTCTGATTTCTCATAAATAGCTGCAGAGGGCCAAACTTCCGGTGCATTCCTGTACACATGCTCCGTCAAACACAGAGACATATAATTATTCGTTTTGGAAGTAGTATCCATTATAATCTTTGGAGTCAAACGTAATTTTTAATTTCCTGAACATTATAACATTATATAGACAGCGCAATGTATGTTTTATATGTTCAAATTTATTTTTGGCTCTGCTAATAAATGGATAATTTCAATAAAAGAGCTCTTATCACCTTTGAGTAGCACCTCCATTACAAATATTTGAAGAAGGAGTAGCTAGGAGAAGCATTTTTATGACCTGGGATTTGTTTGTCACGCTTAAATGAATCCTGCTTCAGGCAATGATATATGAACATTAAATCAATATTTGCAAATATATTTCATTACATGTTCAAAGTAAGAATCATAGGCGTGTCCTTATGATTAGATATTACCAATGAAGAAATGGTTAGCTTACCAACTACATAAAGTACACATTTTTACAACTGAGCATGTCTATCCCACTCTATTCACTGTCATCTTCCTATTCAGTACTAGTGGTGATACCATCCATATTCCACACTACTTGACTAGTGAAATCTGCAGGGAAGGAAGACTTTGTGAGAAGACAGGAAACAGTACCAGACCCTTGGTTCCAGTAGGAATCTTCCCGTTAGACGGAGCCAAACCACATCTCAGCATGGACATGTCGGGAACATTTATATCTCAACAGGCCAGTCTAATGTTCATTTAGCTCACTACCAATAATGCTGATGAAGCCACTTAGGAGAAGAGTAGATGTATCTTTACTGCTCTGACACAACAAGATACCTGGAACTTTCCCAAGGTAATGGTTGGGGTACAGCTAATCTCGTCTTTCAAGTCTTGTCTTGGTTGGCTGTTCTTTACATGCTGCAGCAGAGCCTGTCTAATCCAGCCCACATTTTCCTGGCCTCTGGCCTCTGGTCTGGTGTTTAGGTTATTTAGGTGTGCAGGCTTTCTCTCTCGGACTAGCCTCTGGGCCTCACGATCCATATTGAGGTGGTGCATGGCTTTGTATCCACATTGTTTATAGCGCTGAGGACCATCATAGAATAGCATTAATAACAGATTGTAGCATTTGTTGTATGTTATATTTTATAAAAGAAAGCAAAGGTTCCAGTTGTAAAATGATGGCAGCCATGTCCAATAAGACTGGCAAATAGTTTGCCTGGCATGTACAGTACAGTTAATATACAGTGCCGTGAAAAAGTATTCGCCCCGTCTGATTTTCTGCATTTTTGCATATTTGTTACACTAAATGTTATCAGATCTTCAACCCAAGCCTAATAATGCATAAAAGGGACCCTGAGTGAACGAAGAAAACAACAATGTGATACACATTTCATATATTAAAGAAAGGTATGCAAGAACCAATGCCCCTGTGTGAAAAAGTAATCGCCCCCTTAGACTCAATAACTGGTTAGACAACCTTTAGCAGCAATAAGTGCAACCAAACGCTTCCTGTAGTTATTGATTAGTGTCTCACAACATCGCGGAGGAATTTTGGCCCAGAACTGCTTCAGTTCAGTGATATTTGTAGAACTGTGCATTTCAGGTCCTGCCACAACATCTCAATGGGGTTTAGGTCTGGACTTTGACTAGGCCATTCCAAAAAATGTCTTGTTCTTCAAACATTCTGATGTAGACTTGCGTGTGTGTTCCGGCACGACTTGCTGCATGACCCAGCTGCGCTTCAGCTTCAGTTCATGGACAGATGGCCTGACATTCTCCTGTACAATTATCTGATAAAGAGCAGAATTCATTGTTCCTTCAATGATGTAAAGGCATCCAGGTCCTGATCCAGCAAAGCATCCCCAAACTATCACACTACCACCATCATCCACTGGTATGAGGTTCTTACTATCGAACGCAGTGTTTAGTTTTCGCCAGCCAAAAAGTTCCACTTTGGACTCATCTGTCCATAGAACATTGCTCCAGAACTCTTGAGGATCATCCAGGTGCTTCTTGGCAAACTTGAGATGAGCATTCATGTTCTTCTTAGTGAGCAATGCTTTCCGCCTTGCTACTTTGCCATGGATCCCATTTTTGCTCAGTGTCTTTCTGATATTGGAGTCATGAGTCAGGAGGTTGTTCTAGGGTTCTTTGTGACTTCCTGGACGATTATACGCCTTGCTCTTGGAGATTTTGGCAGGACGGCCACTCCTGGGAAGATCCACTACTGTCCCAAACTTTCTCCATTTCGACAATATGGCTCTGACCGTAGTTCGGTGGAGCCCCAGAGCCTTAGAAATGGCTTTTTTACCCTTTCCAGACTGATAGGCATCAACTACTTTTTTCCGGATTTTTTTTTGTTCGTGGCATGATGTGCCTGTACAAACCGTGTGCTGTCAACTTCACTCTGATGGTAAGGGCCAAAGTTAGTCAGTTTTATATTGAGCAGGGCTGGCCCAAATCAGGCCTAGTCGTTAACCAAAGCACTCAAACAGCTAACCCTAATTAACCCTTTAATTTCGTTGCATTTTCTGGGTGGGCAATAACTTTTTCACACCTGAAGATTGCATGTTTGATTACCTTGCACACAAAACAAATTAAAGAAGCACCAAGAACACTATGTACTGATACAACCCACAAGACAATCTGACTAAATACAATGTGAGAAATGTGCAAAAATTCAGAAAATCAGATGGGGAGCAAATACTTTTTCACAGCACTGTACATTTTAGTGTAATAGATTCTGGTTAAAAAAAAAACTTGAGTCTACTTATTGATGCATTATAGTGAAACCATAACTTTTTCAGATTTTGTTTTTTCTCCATTATCTTTTCCATGCAATATGACTAATTACCCTGTGCATTTGACATAAATGAATTATCATAGACACCACAGGTCACCATGTTTATAAGTTTCTCCAGCATTTTGAGTGCCTATATTTTCACTTTTTTGTTTCTAGATGTGTAAGCTTTACACACACACACTCACAAACACACACACACACACACACACACACACATAAGCACACCCATACACAAACAAAACACAATGGTGTTTTAGCCAGTGGTGGAGATCCTGCTTTTCTTTCCCTGAGTGACTCACATGTCTGGATCACAGAGGGAGGGACAAAGGGGACACGCCTCTCAACAACTCTCAATCACTTGGCATCGGAGGCCCTTCCTCAGCACAGTGTCTGGTACAAAAAGAGGGCCAGCAGCCAAAACTGCAGCCCAGAGCTGGATCCAGTCCTACTTGTCCAACAAAGGCTGTCCCTCCTACTCTAAAGGACTTTTGCAGTGTGTGGTCACTTGCCAAAACCTAGGATTCTAATGGTGAGAGTTTGAAGGGAAAAGGCATAGACACTGGGATAACTAAAAAACCAGAGAGCCTGCACCAGGTGAGTCTATCTGGAGAGAGGGAGGTTTTGTATTTGTTGTGTCAAATAAAAAATTTCGATGGACATTTATCCTTGGTGTGATGCACACTTTAAAAAAAGTTTGATTTGTTAGATTTTGTCAGGGATTTGTGCATGTTATATCAGGGCACAACATTTACTGAAACTGCTTTTAACTGCTTTTAACTTTTTACTGAAACTGTCATGTCCTTTTCCTATGAAGTTTCTACAAGTTGCATTTCTTTGATGCAGCAGTGCCTATAGGAAAAATACAAAAGACATCAAAATCATTTTGCAGAATTATTTTTTTATGGACGGTAACAAAATTAGTCAACGATTCATTGAAACAACATGCATGTACATTAATTTAATTTTAGAGGAAGACTGTTCAACCTGAAAAACTATTAATTTGGCTCTAAACTGAACATGCTGAATCATATATCTGTGATACAAGATAAGTGCCATGCATAATCTGTTATGTACAGTATGTATGAAGTTCCTTTTAAGATTTTTCAGAAATGGCAGAGAAATTATTGCATTTGCTTACGGGCCATTTCCTGCTTAATCTGTATTTATCTATCTTTAGCCTCCCCCTTATGTTTGACTAATAGAGTTCCATCTCAGTGAACAGTGGAATGTCTGTTCATGATTTCATGAAGTGGAATTCATTTACAACCTAAAACAATACATGTGAGGCAATAGTTTGAAATGGGTAGTGGCAGAGCAGCAGTGTAGTGGCAGAGCAGCAGTGTAGTGGCAGAGCAGCAGTGTAGTGGCAGGGTGGTAGTGCAGTGTAAAGAGGTATAATGCTTGTAATCCAAAGTTTTCAGGTTCGATTTCCAGGTAGGACACTGCCGTTGTACTCTTGAGCAAGGTACTTAACCTGAATTGCTACAGTAAATATCCAGCTGTATAAATTAATACTATGTAAAAAAAAAAAATAATATTTCAGCTCTGATCATATCAGTAAATCCATGTTGCTAGGTGGGTGGGATTGCGAGAGGAAAGAAATTGTGAATAGTGAGTCCTGTGCTTCCTTGACACAACTCGGCCAGACACTGAGCCCTGCTGGTCACTGTTTAAACTACATTCCAGAAGGATATTGCCTGGTTGTGCTGAGTCAGTCTCTTAATCAGGAGATTTATGGTGAATGTCTGCATATGTACGTGCAGCGATACACACACAGTGATGTCCTACTGCAGTGTCTCACACCTTTCACAATATTGCACAGACCCAGCCCTGTTTGTCTCCCAAGGTTGATCAATAGCACATTAAGCCCCTTTGCATGTGTGCAAGCAGAGCATTACACAGATGTCAGTCCTCTGGACTATATTATGGGGAACTAAAGTCTGACTAATTGGAAAACATAGCATAGCACAAGAATCACGCTTATGTTTTTCCTTGATTAGCGTTTCAGTTTTATAACCATGCATTGCATTTTGTCAATAACATGCTTTTGTTCTAATAAAAAACTTACATCAGTGGTGGATAATATAGTTCACAAACTTTTTTTATTTCTATATTTATTTAGTTGGGAATTGGCTTCTTCCAAGACTAGATCCCCATAAATGAATGTTAATATGCATATTGATTGGCAGGGCATCCAGCTAATGGGTATTGACTGGATTCTGGACAATGTTCAACATTCCAAAAACAAGCTCAAACATTTCAAGGTGAACATTATTCCAAAAACACAACGTGCTGGGTTCTGAGGCAACTTTGCTCAGCCACCAGGGTGGTTTTCTGTGTCACATATCTCTCTTGCGTGTTGAGCAACAGCTCACGTACATTTCCATACTCTAGTATCCCCCTCCAATCTTTTCTTTCGATTTTAGATGTTTATTTTCAGGTTTCAACATGATACGGTGATTTCCATGTAAATAGAGCAGTGAGAAAAAACATTCTCACCTACAACATGAATTTAATTGTGTTCAGATAATAATGCAAATCTGCCATCCTGATTAAGTCCTTATTAAATAAAAAATATATTAAATATGATGCAAGACAGTTTCATTACATATAATCAGTGTTGTTAGTGTAGCGGCAGTGTAGCATAAAGCTTGCCGGTTCGATTCCCAGGTATGACGCTGCCGTTGTACCCTTGAGCAAGGTACTTAACCTGAATTGCTTCAGTATATATCCAGCTGTATAAATGGATAATATGTAAAAAAATAAAATAATGAAAAAATGAAAAAATAAAAAAAAAATGCTAAAAAGTTGTGTAAGTCGCTCTGGATAAGAGCGTCTACTAAATGCCTGTAATGTAAATGTAATGTAATGTAATGTTAGAACTGGTTTGAGAGGAGGGACTCAAGCGCAGAATGCATTTCAGTATTTTAATGCTAAACTCTAGTTTTTCCACTGAATGTATACAGTTCAAAGATACAAGTAATTTCGACTTGAATTCTAGATCCACATATGAACACAGGATATGAATATCCTTTTTTTCCCGTGAATTTTCACGTGCCCATTTTGTAGCGGTAGTTTTACAGGCTACAAAGACAATTACAATGTTTTTAGGTGCAACTCTCTTTCCTCTTAATTTAATTTTCGTAATCCTTCTCTGTATTGTGATAAATTTGCAACAGCACAGTGTAGTGAGCCCCTGTGTGGGTGTGTAGTATGGGTGTGTGCGAGAGATTAGTATCAGTGACTTAATTCCCACAAGAAGGGTGGAGTGCTCAGTGTGTCGACAACAGGTAGCGCAAGCCAAGTTTAGTAAAAAACAAAATAGTGCTAATGGACAGATAGGGTAGATGGTTTATGGATATGTGTTGCTACTGATTTCCATTTTCAGTATGAACTCATTGTAAATATGGCAGTCATAGATTTTAAGGATACACAGCTGTTGCTAGTAACGTCGGGCATGGCATCACCTCTAGACAGATGTCTAGGTCTGTAACAAGAAGGGGAAATTGAATCATTATACCTCAGGGTAGCAAGCCTGCATAATTGGGTAATGCATTTAGCCTAATCCTCACACACTCATGTGTGTCTTACTGGTGAACGCAAACAATAAATGTTTTTAATTTTAATTGAGTATGGACTCCCAAGAATGATTTATGCATAACAATTGCTGTAAGGACAATCCACATCTCTGGACACAGCACCCAAAAGACACCCTAAAGGGATGACTGCTCTCATTGTTTAATGCCGTGATTGTCCCTTTCAGCACAGATTGAGAAATGACTATCGCAATGTTTTTGATTACAGACACAGCAGCAGTGGTGATAAAATTACTTACCCAGTATCCTGCACTATCCCCTCCCTGTCAGTAGTGAGCGTGGTCCACTTCGCCATGTTTTTCCATGCTGTTCCAATTCGCCCACATTTACATATCTTACATATCTATGGCTGAGCATACTTTCTCCTGCAACAATCAGCTCCTTTCACACAGTTTCCACTCCTCAAGCAAGCATTTGATTAATTAACCATAAAATGGGTTGGGGGGTTTGGATAGACGTAATAAAAATGAAAGACAAAATCAATACAGCTGAAGTTCCTGGTGTCACTTGATACAATCTGACTGTTGAAATGAGACAGACAGGTCTCTCTGACCACTAATAACATACTACATATAGAAATCAAGGAGCAAACCCCTAAGAGGATATAGCCTACTGTGTTCCCACAAGGCCAACGACACTGGTGTTAAAATCAATGTAGTGAAGAGGGAGCCAGGCAGCACATGTTATGAAAACACATAATGACTGGCTCAAAATTATGTTGTTTTTGTTCTTCTTGAAACAGCAATTTTGTCACATTTTATTTGAAAAGAGGAGATGCTGAATGTCTGACATTATTTAGGGTAGACTCCTGATTTCAGCACTAAGATACATGAAAGTAAACAAGATTCCATCACACAGAGATATCATAACTAAGCTTACAGTGGCTCCCAAAGAAGATTTAATGGATCGGTTTTCTTCTTCTACTAAATTAATTATATGGCATTTTCTTTTGCCTCTGGTGGATGAATCATAAGATATATTTTCACACATGCACTTAAAGCACACCAGGGGCCCTATCTTACACCCAGCGCTAAGCGGCGCTAACCCAAATGCAAGTGTCTTTGCTATCTTACACCCAGCGGAGGGGTCATTATAGCGCCTAGCACTCACGTTGTTTAAATACAAAGTATTCTTGCGCCCATTGCAAGTGAACTAGGCGTGTTGGTCTTAAGATGAGGTGTGGCAGGATAATTTTTGGCGTATTGCTATCTTGAGCCAGCAGAAAGCAATTGCGCTAAAACCACCACAAACCAGGGCTGTGTCCGAATCAGAGCCCTATCTACTGCACCCTGTCTCCTGCGTACAGTGCACTGGCAGACTTCAGATGTCATTACAATACAGCTCTCTAGGCCTACAGCCTGTAAGTAAATAGAATGGTTTTGACTGAAAAAAGTTCAAAACCTTTTAAATAGCCTATAGGCTACAGCAGATTCGCTGTGCATAATGAGATAAATGTCACCATGTTAACTGAATTTGAACCTTATCATTCTTCATATTTTTTAATTACAGTGACAAGGTTTCCATACTCTCAGCTTATTAAAACCCCGCTGATTTCACCTGTTAGTCCATAACTGAACAAAACGATTTTAAAGAAAACTAAATTCTCTGCATGTGCACTTTAACTTCATGCAGGAGCAGGTTTTTTTCCCTTGCTGTAAATCACACTTTTCACTTTGTTTTTGTCGATTGTTTTAAAGCATTACGCTACCAGTAAAACAGGTTGGTCATACTTCCATAAGCAGGACATTATAAAACAAGGGAAAATATGCATGAACCTATGGGTTGCACACCTGACAGCTTTACTGTATTTAGTGTCATCCTTAAGGCAAAATAACAATATTTATGTTATTAATCAATATTAGAATGCAGGTAATGAACTTCAGATGAAGCTTGAACTTTGGAAACTCCATGAGAACATCCTCATGGAATTGATGATTGACAATGCTTCATTGCATAATCAAACAAAATTCGTTAAACAAGCAGGCTAATTTGGCGTTTTCTAAGACGGAAGCCATAGGTAGCTTATTCTCAGCTGTTGCAGGTGCCTTTAACAAAATTTAACTGCATATATTTTGTAAAATAACACTGTCGGGAATTACCGGGAACTCATAATGGTTAGTCCAAATAATATTGATCCATATAGCCTATTCCTTGGTCGCATTAAACACACACAAGCATGTCTGTTTCGCCATCATGTAAGTAATCCGCCAAAGTGCAAAAGCAGCACAAAAATATCTGTACAGTCATCTACTTATGGGATTTCCACCCATATTTTTTGTCTACCTTTATATAACTCTGCTCCAATAAAAACACTGTATTAATATGGTGATATCGTAGAGGCCTGAAAAAGAGAGACACCTTTTTACTTTAAAAGCTCTTTATTTAACAATTGTTAAATAAATTAGAGCCTAGTTAAGAAATTAAAAAAACAGAAAACAAACAAAACCCCAAACCCAACAAAACACCCTATTAAAAACAAACAAACAAACAAACAAACAAACAAGCAGCTTAACAAACACAACACCCAGATTTACCAAGATGACCTTGTATTGCCATAGATTCAGACGCAGGCCCCCACTTTTTTGCTAATTCTGCCAAGTTGTCATTAAGTCTGTAAAATGCATACCCTAATTCCTCCATCTCTGAGAGAGAGAGAGAGAGAGAGATTGGTTCTCTTGGTTCTATTACAGAAGTATTGATGCTTCAAATGGCATTCAAATGGCATAGTATCAAATGTATTCTACTATTCATGTGGCAAATTAACACTTAAGAAATTTTTTTTAAAAGCATGCTGTTAAAAGCCCACATATTTTCAGAGATTACTGGCAGTGTTTCTCATTTTTAAGTTGTGCTTTGCTATGCTGCTTTTAAAAAACTGTTCATGAAATGGAAACAAGTTTCATGCGCACTTGAATATGCATGGCCAACCCGCAGTGATTGAGAGGAGATAGGCATGTGCAAGTATATAGAGTGCCACTTTTAAAATAAAATAAAAAATATATATAAGGTTGCTAATTAAGACTGTACTTTTAGCTTTGCTATTTTGCTTTGGCTCAGGTGGGTCAATAGTTGTCAGGCGGTCAGAATTTCCATTAATTTCTCATGTATTATTCTACATCATATTTTTGCCAACACCAAAAATGAGGTACATATATTACAGTCCAGAGAGGTAATGGGAGGTACGTCATCTGAAATTTGAGAACACAGGTAGAACTACAACACGTCACCCTAGCCTGGATAGACTTAGTTATCGTCCTTTGAAGCAATTTTCCCCACGTCATCTAAATTCCTAAATTCCCTAAGATCATAATTTCAATGATCTTTTCACACTTCACAGCCTCAAATCACAAATCCCTTAGGTCTTATAATGCACCATTTACTTATACATCAATCTGTGGGTGATTCAGTTGGAGGGGAGATCCCTTTGATGAATAAACAGCAGTGAGACACTGAGCTCTCAGACACATGCACCCACTCCTGCAGATATTCTTATTAAACCCATGACTGAGTAACACTATTTCATGGGGAGTGTCTATAGACTGTACCACTGCAAGTAGAAACATTAAGCTCACGGTCCGCATTTAAAAGAATATTTTATGGATTTTATAAAAGGCCTTTAGCAGGGTGGATCGGTTTTTCAAGTCACCATCATTATTTAGCAGCATAATGATAATTATAATGATACATTTAAAAAATATGTTCCTTTTTTTAAACAAAATCTTACTGGCTAGCCAAGATGACTGTAAGTCAATCCTGTGGATCGATGAGGCGGCTCACTTTACGGCAGTTGCGGAAACTGGTAGATGGCTGAAGTCCCACAGGGATTCTTTCCTGGAAGCGCATCCATTAATCTCATCCCGGGCTCTACATCAACTACATCAACACTGCTGCGGTGGGCTACACACCAAACCTTTCCTATCATAGCCCAGTGCGGCACCAAATTACTGCACTCAATTTGGAACATTGACATTGTTATTTGTTCTTGAGCTGTGTAAAAAAAAGAAAGAAAAAAAAGTGACCAGTCAGATGAGAAATCGACTGTATACTGCCAAAAACAGACTCAGTGGGACCACCTGTGATGAGTCGGGCTGTAGTGCTGTAGGGTTGTTGGGTGGGTAGGGCTGTAGGGCAGCAGGGTGAGTAGGGCTGTAGGGTGGGTAGGGCTGTAGGGCAGCAGGGTGAGTAGGGCTGTAGGGTGGGTAGGGCTGTAGGGTGGGTAGGGCTGTAGGGCAGCAGGGTGAGTAGGGCTGTAGGGTGGGTAGGGCTGTAGTGCTGTAGGGTGGGTAGGGCTGTAGGGCTGTAGGGTGGGTAGGGCAGTACGGCAGCAGGGTGAGTAGGGCTGTAGGGTGGGTAGGGTGGGTAGGGCTGTAGGGCAGCAGGGTGAGTAGGGCTGTAGGGTGGGTAGGGCTGTAGGGGGGGTAGGGCTGTAGGGTGGGTTGGGCTGTAAGGTGGGTAGGGCTGTAGGGCTGTAGGTTGGGTACGGCTGTAGGGTGGGTTTGGCTGTAAGGTGGGTAGGGCTGTAGGGCTGTAGGTTGGGTACGGCTGTAGGGCTGTAGGGTGGGTAGGGCTGTAGGGTGGGTTGGGCTGTAAGGTGGGTAGGGCTGTAGGGTGGGTAGGGTGGGTAGGGCTGTAGGGTGGGTAGGGCTGTAGGGCTGTAGGGTGGGTAGGGCTGTAGGGTGGGTTGGGCTGTAGGGCTGTAGGGTGGGTTGGGCTGTAGTGATGTAGGGTGGGTAGGGCTGTAGGGCTGTAGGGTGGGTTGGGCTGTAGGGTGGGTAGGGCTGTAGGGCTGTAGGGTGGGTTGGGCTGTAGGGCTGTAGGGTGCGTTGGGCTGTAGGGTTGTAGGGTGGGTAGGGCTGTAGGGAGGGTAGGGCTGTAGGGTGGGTAGGGCTGTAGGGTTGTAGGGTGGGTTGGGCTGTAGGGCAGCAGGGTGAGTAGGGCTGTAGGGTGGGTAGGGTTGTAGGGCAGCAGGGTGAGTAGGGCTGTAGGGCTGTAGGGTGGGTATGGCTGTAGGGCTGTAGGGTGGGTTGGGCTGTAAGGTGGGTAGGGCTGTAGAGCTGTAGGGTGGGTACAGCTGTAGGGCTGTAGGGTGGCTATGGCTGTAGGGTGGGTATGGCTGTAGGGCTGTAGGGTGGGTAGGGCTGTAGGGCTGTAGGGTGGGTTGGGCTGTAGGGCTGTAGGGTGGGTTGGGCTGTAGTGATGTAGGGTGGGTAGGGCTGTAGGGCGGGTTGGGCTGTAGGGCTGTAGGGTGGGTTGGGCTGTAGTGCTGTAGGGTGGGTAGGGCTGTAGGGTGGGTTGGGCTGTAGGGCTGTAGGGTGGGTTGGGCTGTAGTGCTGTAGGGTGGGTAGGGTTGTAGGGAGGGTAGGGCTGTTGGGCTGTAGGGCTGTCATGGTGTTTACATGCTGATTGCCTGTGGTAGAGCAGGAGGCCTGCCATGCTAACCAAGTATTCAGAAAGCACATTAGCCCATTGTGTCTGTTGTTCCCAACTGGCTCGTACCCAACTAAAGACAATAAGAAACCTGGAAGACGTCACAAATATGGCTGGGCACTGTGTTTGGAAAAAACACTCCTTTCTTATTTAATTTTCCATCCAAGAACCGCTGACAGTTTTATAAAAATTTATACTCACAGTGTACATTGTTTAAACAATGACTACACTACTGCTTGTAAATCCGGTTGATATGAAATACACGTAAGGTTGAAAGCAGGAAAAGATTCTTGTCCGTTTTCCAAATCCACTCACATTGTTTTCAACTGCTCTTTCTGAACAGGGGCTGGGAGACGGCTTAAAGGACCGGAGCCAGAGGATGACTCAGTGAGTATCAAACAATGTGTTAAATAAACACAGTGACAGTGTAGCACTTCATTCTTTACCTTAATATCATTCAATTTATCAACTAATAGTCTCCAAGCATAACCTCTTTTTAAAAATGTGCTCTGCAAAAATAATATAACTGCACTCAGCAGAATAATGGCTGAGCGGTTAATCTATGCACTTATTGTACGTCGCTTTGGATAAAAGCGTCTGCCAAATCAACGTAATGCAATGCAATCTGTACATGAAAAGAGTTTTGACATCATCATATATGTAATATAGAAATGTAGTGACTACATAAACTTTTCACTAAAAAGATGAATTAACTGTGCCATTGCCAACTTAGCTCTATATTTGGCTAAAGTGACAATGGTGTAGCTCAGAAGTTGCTAGAAGTAAGAGAAGTGCTACGGGATGGCAGGCAATAAGTACCTCGGAGACCCAGATACTGCAGTTAAGGCATGGGCCTGTAAGTGAGCCTTCCAAAGTGGCAGAAAAAAAATAAAACAGGGACATAAATAACTATAATGACACTTTTGAAATATATTTCATGGCATTAAAGTTGCATTTCTATTTACAATTATGTAATATCTTCTTGAAAGTGTCCTGGTATCGGGTGTATATGTACATGATCTAATAATCTAAAAGCGAAAGTAATCGAATCAAATGTCCCAGAAATAAAAACACATGCCTTCCAAATCCTTTGTGCCTCAGGTGTGTGAAGACCCAACAGAATTTCTTGAAGGGGAAAGACCACGTCCTCAAGGATCCTCCCCAGTAAATGAATACCCTGATACTGAGAAATACTCAGACATTGACAAACAGGTATGTATTCATATTCGCTGTATTCTCAAAATATTGCACCTTCAGTGCCACTGGCACATTGTGTGAAATATGACATTGTATGTTTATTGCGTGTTTTCAGAGAGAAGAGGAGATATATGATCCGTACCAGAAAAGCAGTGGCAGTAAAAAAGGGAAGAAAGCTGGCTTTGGCTCTTTCTTTGAAAAGCGGTCAAAAATGAGTCAGGAAGAGGTGAGAGACATTCCCTACTTATACTGTTATGTGTACATAGCTTTTCCAATGATAAGTACTGTATGGCATAAATGCAATACTACGGCATGATGATAAACAGTTTATGCTCTATCACTTTTTATGATTTCCTTGTTTTGATTCATTTCAGTGTCCTGGGTCAGGTATGATAATAAAAACAGCCAAGGAAGTATGTGCCGAGGGCCTGGTTGTCAGTGGAGGGGGAAAGGAGGGAATCTTCATTAAAGAAGTGAAGGCAGATTCAACAGCTGCAAAACATCTCAGCGTGCAAGAGGGTATACATACATTCTGAGTGTTATTTTATCTTTTCTCAAATATATTCTTCAGGTTCTTAATTAATATTCCCTCCTCCGTTTTGCCTTTCATGAGAATGGAAAATGTGCAAGATTAAAATCGGTATTTCCTACATATGCTAATCTCCCCGTGCAGGTGACCAAATACTCAGTGCAACAGTGTACTTCGACAATGTCTCCTATGAAGATGCCCTTCAGATCCTGGAGCATGCCCGGCCTTACAAAATGGCGTTCTGTCTGAAACGGAAACCTCCGGCAGCATCTGACCTCGAAAGCTCCACAGTTGAAAGACAGGAAGTCGCCCCTGTAATTACCACTATTTCTTCATGCTCATTATGGTTTTCTTATGTGCCTGTTGCATAGTTACTAAATATTCTGTACAATTAATCACCAACAATTTCACATTTGCTATACCTCAGGGGGAAGAAGAGGCCGGCCCGTTGGAAAGAGGACGCATTAATACACAGAGACGGCCGGATGCCCGAATCTCATGGCCAAAATTCCCGTCCTTTAGCAGGGGGCGCAAGTCACATTTCAAGAGGTCTCACAGTACATCAGAGGCAGAGGAGCAGAGGAAGTTGGAAATGAGTCCAACAACCAGTGACACAGAGTCACCCATGAAGACTCAGGAGCCTGGTAAGGACAAAAAAACTAAGAAACATAAGATGAAACTCTCAAAACTGAAAATGAAGGGTGGAAAGAGTAAATCAGTTGAGCATCAGGACAATGATTCCATCGTACCTGTTTCAAGAAGTTTGGAAAATGTGCAACCACAAGAGAAAGTAGATGTATCAGACACACATTCTCCACAGCCACAAGATACAGTTTTTGGCGAAACACCTGAAATAGACGAGCTGGATCAGAAAGAGAAGAAAGAAACTACCAAGTTTAGAAATGAATATAATTGTCCAGATGTTTCAGGCTCTGTGACTGAAATTAGTCAGCACAAGGCTCAGCTTATCAGTTTGGACAAGACACTGAAAACGACAGACATTTCAGACTTTCTTGCTGACCGAGGAAGTTCCTCAACAAAAAGATCCCCAGACGTTAAGAAAAAGAAGAAGAAAGAAAGATCTGAATTGAAGGTGAATATACAGGGTAAAGAAAAAGAACAATTAAGTCCTGTAGGCCTCTTAAAATCCCCGCGGGCCTTGATTCTAAAGACTTCTTCTGACAGCCTAAAGACCCCAGACATGGGAGCGAGAACTCAGGATCTATTGGGAAACACTGTGGACCCCAATGTTATATCACACACAGAGTTCAAGGGATGCCCAATTGCCATTGATATCAACAGTCAAAAAATCCATCCCAACAAACCCATCCCAAAAGTAGGCAAAGAAAGCTCAGCAGAGAAAGTTATTTCAACTACAACAGTGATGGGTGATGTTGACATATGCTTGCCTAAGGTTGATATGTCCCTCGATATGTCAGATGTGGGTCTTCTCAAGAAGTCCCCAATAATAAAGTCAGAAAAACATAAGAAAGATAGGAGTATACTTATTCGGGACTCAGAAAGATATGGAATCCGACCTAGAGGTCCAATGGCTGACATAAGCATGACAAAGAAGTATCTTGGGAGTTCAGTAAATGAAACTCCTTTGTCATCATCAAAAGGCAATTTGCTTGACAGTGTCACTGACACAAGCAAGCCTAAAAGTCCCAAAATGAAAACTTCCTTCCCCAGTGTTAAATGTCAAGAAATAACAGCAAATAGAAGGGATGCTAGTAGTATCAAGATGGAAACATCTGTAGTAGACATCCAAAGTCCACAGTTGAAAATACAAGCTTCAAAATCTTCAAAAGAGACAAATATTGATGATGGCACTGAGAAAATTGTAATGACAGTTCCAAAGTTCAAAATTCCAATGATAGAACCCCCTGACTTTAATGTTCATGACCTATTAAAGACAGAGGTGGAAGCATCAAAAGCCAAACTGGACGTCAAAAGCCCCAAAGTTGAGGACAGAATGCACATGATAGAACTTGATAGTAGAAAACCGTTTACTACTAAGCAGGTTGATATTAAAATGGAGTTCCTTAAACGAGAAGACATTGAGATACCAGGCATGGAAGCCTCAGCATTAACAGGAAATGTTCAGACCCCGGCAATCAAATTGCCTAAAACTGGACAAATACATGCTTCTGTCCCAACTGTGGAGATATATGCTGATAAAATTCAAGCAGACATGAAAGTTCTTGAAATTAAAGACACAACCTTCAAGACAGATCTTCAAACATTCAAGCTGCCAAAATTGGACACTTCTAGTTTTGATGTGCATCAACAAATTACAAAGAGTGATGTGACTGCTGAAAAAGTGAAGCTGGATTTAACAGCAGATGTCTCCCAGTCCAAAACCCCACAGAAAATACAAGCATCAGATCATTCAACAGAGATTGGAATAAATTACATCAATGGAAAAATCAAGACGACG
Organism: Ilyophis sp. 1 JC-2022; assembly: GCA_022702515.1. Taxonomy (NCBI): domain Eukaryota; kingdom Metazoa; phylum Chordata; class Actinopteri; order Anguilliformes; family Synaphobranchidae; genus Ilyophis; species Ilyophis sp. 1 JC-2022. Next base: position 37,495,914 of record CM040406.1, read on the forward strand.
ATTCCTGCTTGTAAGATTCCAAAGATTGACTCCCCAGATCCAGATTCACATGAACCTATTTCCATGGCACAAGTGAGCTTTTCAAAAGCCAAATTTGAAATCCAAGGCTCTAAAATTGAGGGAAAGTTACCAATGGCAGCAGTGGATGGTGGAATGCTAGAAATTTCATCAAGCCATTTAAAGATGCCAGACATTAATGCTGCACCTCCAAAAATTAAAAGTCCAAAAATCGACCTCAAGCCAACAAAGAAAGAAACAAAAATTTTGGTTTCAAAGCCAGAAATGGAAATTAAAAAACCAGAAGTTGGTATCGAAACACCCGCTCTTGAAATAAATTCTGACATTTTAGAAACTGGGGAAACAAAGAGGAACTTCCAAATGCCTCACATAAAAATACCTTCTTTTGGTATTTCTAAGCCTGAAGTGAAAGATTCAAAGCTAGATACGGATGTCTCACTTCCAAAAGTTAAAAAACCAGCAGTAGACATTGATACTTCAAAAACAAATGTTGATATCTCACAGCCAGAAGTAGAAACAGAAGCTATATTACCTGCTCGTGAATTTGAAGGGCCTTCCATTGAAGAAAAAGCTGACATATCAGATATTTATGCAAAGGGAGTTGATTTTAAAGTCAAGAAACCAAAGATGTCACTTCCAAAATTTGGATTTTCAAAACCTGACATCCACGTCCCTGAGACTGATGCCAGTTTTCCACAGGGAGATGCATCCCCCAAAATAACTGTGGATATAAAAGGGCCACAAGTGGACATCAAAGCTTCAGAAATTCAAGCTGAAATAGAAGGCAAAAACATGGACATTAGTGGCTCTCCTACAACATTTGCCAAATTGCCCACAGTAAAATTACCTAAGGTTGGTATTTCAGTAACAAAAACCAAAATAGAAGAAAGTCCTTCTCTTGATAATGTAACAGCTGAAATTCCTGATGGTGAATTGGGAGGAATGCCAAAATTCCAAGTACCACATGTAAAAATTCCAACTTTTGGAATTCCCAAACTTAAACTGAAAGATTCTGAGGTTCCAGGAGACATGCATTTACCATCAACAAATATCTCCCTCAAAAATCAAGACACACACATAAAAGGCCAAGTCAGCATTGATGGAACTTCAATTGATATTGACACACAAGAGTCAACATTGTCAGGAAAGATACCGGAAGCTGATATCAAAAGACCAAGCATAGGTGCTGGACCTGCTATAGATACTGATATAATGGATGCTGAGCCAGAACAAGGAAGCAAATTTAAGCTCCCCAAATTTGGAATCTCAATTCCAAAACTAAAAGGACCTGGAGTGGACATTAGCACTTCAAAGCCAGATGTTGATATCTCATTGCCAGACATTACAATAGAAGCCCAATTACCTGGTGTTGAAGTTGAAGGACGATCAGTTGAAGGTACACTAGACATACCAGAGGTGGATTCTAAAGGTGGTGATCTGAAAGTGAAGAAACCAAGCATATCAATTCCTAAGTTTGGATTTACAAAAACAGATACGAAGGCCCCTGAGATGGAAGCTGATATTCCAAAGAAAGGCATTACTGTACCAGAAATGGTAGATGTCACAGGGCCAGAGATTGACATTAAACACCAAGAGACAGAAGCTAATACTGATACTGATATTGGGGGACCTCATAGTCAATTCAAAATGCCAACTTTTAAATTGCCCAAAATTGGAGTGACTGTTCCAACAGTAAAAGCTCATATTCCTGAGGGGAAAGCTGAAATTCTAGAACCTGAGATAAAAGCTCCATCATTTAAAGTAGATATGGACCATGATGGGCTGGGCACAGAAAAAGAGAAGCAAGAGGGTAAATTTGAGTTGCCAAAAGTGAAGATACCAAAAATTGATTTGTCACTGTCAAAACCAAAAATACCACAACTACATCAGGAAGTTCCTGAAGCAGAGGCTGTGCCACAAATAGATGTTGTTACTAAGGAAACTAAAAAACCATCTCTTGATGCACAAGCAGAAATCGAAGTAGCAGAGCATGGAAAATTCAAAATGCCTCACATTAAATTACCTTCATTTGGATTTTCCAAACCTGAAATTACAAGTCCTAAAATTTCAGGGGATGTACATTTACCATCAGCTGATATTACTCTTACAAAACCAAATGTGGACATCATTGCTTCAGATATCAGTGCAGATGTAACCTTAGCAAGTATGAAACTTCAAGAACCACCTGAAGTTGAAATCAAAGACTACAGTGTTGATTTAGAAGGTTCTGATATGAAAGCTTACGTGAAGAGTAAAGAAGTTGAACTAGAAAGCCAGGGAGGTAAATTCAAGTTGCCCAAATTTGGAATTTCACTTCCAAAAGTGAAAGGACCTGCAGTGGATATTAGTGCATCAAAACCAGATGTTGACATCTCATTACCAGAGGTGACAATAGAAACCCAAATACCCGGTGTTGAAGTGGAAGGACCATCAGTGGAAGAGAATGTAGACATATCAGAAGTGGAAGGTAAAGGTCTTGATATAACAGTGAAGAAGCCAAAAATATCTCTTCCTAAATTTGGATTTTCAAAGCCAGATTTTAAAGCCCCTGATATTGATATCAGTCTTCCAAAGGGAGACATATCTCTTGCAGGGGGGAGTGTGAAAGTGAAAGAGCCAGAGATGGACACTAAGGCTCCAGATATAGATGATGAAGAAGATTCTGATATTAAGGGATCTCCAAGCAAGTTCAAAGTTCCCACGTTAAAATTGCCTAAATTTGGGATTACTACTCCAAGGGTTAAAGCAGAAGCTCCAGATCTGAGTGTTAACATTACTGTGCCTGAGATTGAAACTCCATCAGGCAAAGCAATTATTGACCAGGAAGAAATAGGCATAGAGATCGAAAAGCCAGCGGGTAAATTTCAACTCCCAAAAATGAAGATTCCAGATATTGATGTTAAAGTACCAACATTAAAAGGACCAGAGATGTCCCAGGAAATTCCTAAAGCAGAATATAAGATATCTGTGCCAGACAAAGATATTGTTTTTCAGGGGGCTAAAGTTGATATTAAAGGATCATCTTTTGATGGACAAGCTGAAATTCCAGATATTGAGGCAGGGGCCGGTGAGAAAGAAAGGTTCAAAATGCCTCATATAAAAATTCCTTCATTTGGATTTTCCAAACCTGAAATTACAGCTCCCAAAATTTCAGGAAATCTAAATTTACCATCCGTGGATATTGCCGTAACAAAACCAAATGTGGACATCAATGTTCCAGATATGAGTACAGATGTAACCTCAGCTGCAGTGAAACTCCCTGAAGCAGACCTAGTAGTATCAGGAGAAGCACCTGCAGTAGACATCAAAGACTACAGTGTGGATGTAGCGGGTCCTGATGTAGGCATTGGCGTCAAAAGTAAAGGCACTGAACTAGAAGGACAAGGAAGTAAATTCAAGCTTCCTAAATTTGGAATTTCATTACCTAAAACAAAGGGACCTGCAGTGGATATTAATGTGTCAAAACCAGATGTTAATATCTCACTGCCAGAGGTGACAGTTGAAGCTAAATTACCTGCTGTTGAAGTTGAAGGACCATCAGTGGAAGGAACAATAGATATACCAGAGCTGGATTCTAAAGAAGTTGATTTGAAAGTGAAAAAAACAAAAATATCTTTTCCCAAGTTTGGATTTTCAAAACCAGATGTTAAAGCCCCTGAGATTGATATCAGTCTTCCAAAGGGACACGTCTCCCTTGCAGGAGGGAGTGTGAAAGTGAAAGAGCCAGAGATGGACATTAAGGCTCCAGATATAGATGATAAAGAAGAATCTGATATCAAGGGATCTCCAAGCAAGTTCAAAGTTCCCACGTTAAAATTGCCTAAATTTGGGATTACTGCTCCAAAGGTTAAAGCAGAAGTTGCAGACCTGAGTGCTGACATTACTCTGCCTGAGATTGAAACTCCATCAGGCAAAGCAATTATTGACCAAGAAGGAATAGACATAGAGATTGAAAAGCCAGAAGGTAAATTTCAGCTTCCAAAAATGAAGATTCCAAATATTGATGTTAAAGTACCAACATTAAAAGGACCAGAGATGTCCCAGGAAATTCCTAAAGCAGAATATAAGATATCTGTGCCAGACAAAGATATTGTTTTTCAGGGGGCTAAAGTTGATATTAAAGGATCATCTTTTGATGGACAAGCTGAAATTCCAGATATTGAGGCAGGGGCCGGTGAGAAAGAAAGGTTAAAAATGCCTCATATAAAAATTCCTTCATTTGGATTTTCCAAACCTGAAATTACAGCTCCCAAAATTTCAGGAAATCTAAATTTACCATCCGTGGATATTGCCGTAACAAAACCAAATGTGGACATCAATGTTCCAGATATGAGTACAGATGTAACCTCAGCTGCAGTGAAACTCCCTGAAGCAGACCTAGTAGTATCAGGAGAAGCACCTGCAGTAGACATCAAAGACTACAGTGTGGATGTAGCGGGTCCTGATGTAGGCATTGGCATCAAAAGTAAAGGCACTGAACTAGAAGGACAAGGAAGTAAATTCAAGCTTCCTAAATTTGGAATTTCATTACCTAAAACAAAGGGACCTGCAGTGGATATTAATGTGTCAAAACCAGATGTTAATATCTCACTGCCAGAGGTGACAGTTGAAGCTAAATTACCTGCTGTTGAAGTTGAAGGACCATCAGTGGAAGGAACAATAGATATACCAGAGCTGGATTCTAAAGAAGTTGATTTGAAAGTGAAAAAAACAAAAATATCTTTTCCCAAGTTTGGATTTTCAAAACCAGATGTTAAAGCCCCTGAGATTGATATCAGTCTTCCAAAGGGACACGTCTCCCTTGCAGGAGGGAGTGTGAAAGTGAAAGAGCCAGAGATGGACATTAAGGCTCCAGATATAGATGATAAAGAAGAATCTGATATCAAGGGATCTCCAAGCAAGTTCAAAGTTCCCACGTTAAAATTGCCTAAATTTGGGATTACTGCTCCAAAGGTTAAAGCAGAAGTTGCAGACCTGAGTGCTGACATTACTCTGCCTGAGATTGAAACTCCATCAGGCAAAGCAATTATTGACCAAGAAGGAATAGACATAGAGATTGAAAAGCCAGAAGGTAAATTTCAGCTTCCAAAAATGAAGATTCCAAATATTGATGTTAAAGTACCAACATTAAAAGGACCAGAGATGTCCCAGGAAATTCCTAAAGCAGAATATAAGATATCTGTGCCAGACAAAGATATTGTTTTTCAGGGGGCTAAAGTTGATATTAAAGGATCATCTTTTGATGGACAAGCTGAAATTCCAGATATTGAGGCAGGGGCCAGTGAGCAAGGAAGGTTCAAAATGCCTCATATAAAATTTCCTTCATTTGGATTTTCCAAACCTGAAATTACAGCTCCCAAAATTTCAAGAAATCTAAATTTACCATCCGTGGATATTGCTGTAACAAAACCAAATGTGGACATCAATGTTCCAGATATGAGTGCAGATGTAACCTCAGCTGCAGTTAAACTCCCAGAAGCAGACCTAGCAGTATCAGGAGAAGCACCTGCAGTAGACATCAAAGACTACAGTGTGGATGTAGAGGGTCCTGATGTAGACATTGGCATCAAAGGTAAAGGCACTGAGCTAGAAGGACAAGGAAGTAAATTCAAGCTTCCTAAATTTGGAATTTCGTTCCCTAAAACAAAGGGACCTGCAGTGGATATTAATGTGTCAAAACCAGATGTTAATATCTCACTGCCAGAGGTGACAGCTGAAGCTAAATTACCTGGTTTTGAAGTTGAAGGACCATCAGTGGAAGGGACAATAGATATACCAAAGCTGGATTCTAAAGAAGTTGATGTGAAAGTGAAGAAACCAAAGATATCTTTTCCCAAGTTTGGATTTTCAAAACCAGATGTTAAAGCCCCTGAGATTGATATCAGTCTTCCAAAGGGGCACGTCTCCCTTGCAGGAGGGAGTGTGGAAGTGAAAGGGCCAGAGATGGACATTAAGGCTCCAGATATAGATGATAAAGAAGATTCTGATATCAAGGGATCTCCAAGCAAGTTCAAAGTTCCCACGTTAAAATTGCCTAAATTTGGGATTACTGCTCCAAAGGTTAAAGCAGAAGATGCAGACCTGAGTGCTGACATTACTCTGCCTGAGATTGAAACTCCATCAGGCAAAGCAATTATTGACCAAGAAGGAATAGGCATAGCGATTGAAAAGCCAGAAGGTAAATTTCAGCTTCCAAAAATGAAGATTCCAAATATTGATGTTAAAGTACCAACATTAAAAGGACCAGAGATGTCCCAGGAAATTCCTAATGCAGAATATAAGATATCTGTGCCAGACAAAGATATTGTTTTTCAGGGGGCTAAAGTTGATATTAAAGGATCATCTTTTGATGGACAAGCTGAAATTCCAGATATTGAGGCAGGGGTCAGTGAGCAAGGAAGATTCAAAATGCCTCATATTAAATTTCCTTCATTTGGATTTTCCAAACCTGAAATTACAGCTCCCAAAATTTCAGGAAATCTAAATTTACCATCCGTGGATATTGCCGTAACAAAACCAAATGTGGAAATCAATGTTCCAGATATGAGTGCAGATGTAACCTCAGCTGCAGTTAAACTCCCAGAAGCAGACCTAGCAGTATCAGGAGAAGCACCTGCAGTAGACATCAAAGACTACAGTGTGGACGTAGAGGGTCCTGATGTAGACATTGGCATCAAAGGTAAAGGCACTGAACTAGAAGGACAAGGAGGTAAATTCAAGCTTCCTAAATTTGGAATTTCGTTCCCTAAAACAAAGGGACCTGCAGTGGATATTAATGTGTCAAAACCAGATGTTAATATCTCACTGCCAGAGGTGACAGCTGAAGCTAAATTACCTGGTTTTGAAGTTGAAGGACCATCAGTGGAAGGGAACAATAGATATACCAGAGCTGGATTCTAAAGAAGTTGATTTGAAAGTGAAAAAAACTAAAATATCTTTTCCCAAGTTTGGATTTTCAAAACCAGATGTTAAAGCCCCTGAGATTGATATCAGTCTTCCAAAGGGACACGTCTCCCTTGCAGGAGGGAGTGTGGAAGTGAAAGGGCCAGAGATGGACATTAAGGCTCCAGATATAGATGATAAAGAAGATTCTGATATCAAGGGATCTCCAAGCAAGTTCAAAGTTCCCACGTTAAAATTGCCTAAATTTGGGATTACTGCTCCAAAGGTTAAAGCAGAAGATGCAGACCTGAGTGCTGACATTACTCTGCCTGAGATTGAAACTCCATCAGGCAAAGCAATTATTGACCAAGAAGGAATAGGCATAGCGATTGAAAAGCCAGAAGGTAAATTTCAGCTTCCAAAAATGAAGATTCCAAATATTGATGTTAAAGTACCAACATTAAAAGGACCAGAGATGTCCCAGGACATTCCTAAAGCAGAATATAAGATATCTGTGCCAGACAAAGATATTGTTCTTCAGGGGGCTAAAGTTGATATTAAAGGATCATCTTTTGATGGACAAGCTGAAATTCCAGATATTGAGGCAGGTGTCAGTGAGCAAGGAAGATTCAAAATGCCTCATATTAAATTTCCTTCATTTGGATTTTCCAAACCTGAAATTACAGCTCCCAAAATTTCAGGAAATCTAAATTTACCATCCGTGGATATTGCCGTAACAAAACCAAATGTGGAAATCAATGTTCCAGATATGAGTGCAGATGTAACCTCAGCTGCAGTTAAACTCCCAGAAGCAGACCTAGCAGTATCAGGAGAAGCACCTGCAGTAGACATCAAAGACTACAGTGTGGACGTAGAGGGTCCTGATGTAGACATTGGCATCAAAGGTAAAGGCACTGAGCTAGAAGGACAAGGAAGTAAATTCAAGCTTCCTAAATTTGGAATTTCGTTCCCTAAAACAAAGGGACCTGCAGTGGATATTAGTGTGTCAAAACCAGATGTTAATATCTCACTGCCAGAGGTGACAGCTGAAGCTAAATTACCTGGTGTTGAAGTTGAAGGACCATCAGTGGAAGGGACAATAGATATACCAGAGCTGGATTCTAAAAAAGTTGATGTGAAAGTGAAGAAACCAAAGATATCTTTTCCCAAGTTTGGATTTTCAAAACCAGATGTTAAAGCCCCTGAGATTGATATCAGTCTTCCAAAGGGAGACATATCACTTGCAGGAGGGAGTGTGAAGGTGAAAGAGCCAGAGATGGACATTAAGGCTCCAGATATAGATGATAAAGAAGAATCTGATATCAAGGGATCTCCAAGCAAGTTCAAAGTTCCCACGTTAAAATTGCCTAAATTTGGGATTACTGCTCCAAAGGTTAAAGCAGAAGATGCAGACCTGAGTGCTGACATTACTCTGCCTGAGATTGAAACTCCATCAGGCAAAGCAATTATTGACCAAGAAGGAATAGGCATAGAGATTGAAAAGCCAGAAGGTAAATTTCAGCTTCCAAAAATGAAGATTCCAAATATTGATGTTAAAGTACCAACATTAAAAGGACCAGAGATGTCCCAGGAAATTCCTAAAGCAGAATATAAGATATCTGTGCCAGACAAAGATATTGTTTTTCAGGGGGCTAAAGTTGATATTAAAGGATCATCTTTTGATGGACAAGCTGAAATTCCAGATATTGAGGCAGGGGCCAGTGAGCAAGGAAGATTCAAAATGCCTCATATTAAATTTCCTTCATTTGGATTTTCCAAACCTGAAATTACAGCTCCCAAAATTTCAGGAAATCTAAATTTACCATCCGTGGATATTGCCGTAACAAAACCAAATGTGGACATCAATGTTCCAGATATGAGTGCAGATGTAACCTCAGCTGCAGTTAAACTCCCAGAAGCAGACCTAGCAGTATCAGGAGAAGCACCTGCAGTAGACATCAAAGACTACAGTGTGGACGTAGAGGGTCCTGATGTAGACATTGGCATCAAAGGTAAAGGCACTGAGCTAGAAGGACAAGGAGGTAAATTCAAGCTTCCTAAATTTGGAATTTCTTTCACTAAAACAAAGGGACCTGCAGTGGATATTAGTGTGTCAAAACCAGATGTTAATATCTCACTGCCAGAGGTGACAGCTGAAGCTAAATTACCTGGTGTTGAAGTTGAAGGACCATCAGTGGAAGGGACAATAGATATACCAGAGCTGGATTCTAAAGAAGTTGATGTGAAAGTGAAGAAACCAAAAATATCTTTTCCCAAGTTTGGATTTTCAAAACCAGATGCTAAAGCCCCTGAGATTGATATCAGTCTTCCAAAGGGAGACATCTCACTTGCAGGAGGGAGTGTGAAAGTGAAAGAGCCAGAGATGGACATTAAGGCTCCAGATGTAGGTGATAATGAAGATTCTGTCACCAGGGGATCTCCAAGCAAATTCAAACTTCCAACATTCAAATTGCCTACATTTGGGATTACTGCTCCAACCGTTAAAGCAGAAGCTCCAGATCTGAGTGTTAACATTACTGTGCCTGAGATTGAAACTCCATCAGGCAAAACAATTATTGAGCAGGAAGGAATAGGCATAGATATTGAAAAGCCAGAAGGTAAATTTCAGCTTCCAAAAATGAATATTCCAAATATTGATGTTAAAGTGCCAACATTAAAAGGACCAGAAATGTCCCAGGAAATTCCTAAAGCAGAATATAAAATATCTGTGCCAGACAAAGATATTGTTCTTCAGGGGGCTAAAGTTGATATTAAAGGATCATCGTTTGATGGACAAGCTGAAATTCCAGATATTGAGGCAGGGGTCAGTGAGCAAGGAAGATTCAAAATGCCTCATATTAAATTTCCTTCATTTGGATTTTCTAAACCTGAAATTGCAGCTCCCAAGATTTCAGGAAATATAAATTTACCATCAGTGGATATCGCTGTAACAAAACCAAATGTGGACATCAATGTTCCAGATATGAGTACAGATGTAACTTCAGCTGCAGTGAAATTCCCAGAAGCAGACCTAGCAGTATCAGGAGAAGCACCTGCAGTAGACATCAAAGACTACAGTGTGGATGTAGAGGGTCCTGATGTAGACATTGGCATCAAGGGTAAAGGCACTGAGCTAGAAGGACAAGGAAGTAAATTCAAGCTTCCTAAATTTGGAATTTCGTTCTCTAAAACAAAGGGACCTGCAGTGGATATTAGTGTGTCAAAACCAGATGTTAATATCGCACTGCCAGAGGTGACAGCTGAAGCTAAATTACCTGGTGTTGAAGTTGAAGGACCGTCAGTGGAAGGGACAGTAGCTATACCAGAATTGGATTCTAAAGAAATTGATGTGAAAGTGAAGAAACCAAAGATATCTTTTCCCAAGTTTGGATTTTCAAAACCAGATGTTAAAACCCCTGAGATTGATATCAGTCTTCCAAAGGGAGACATCTCATTTGAAGGAGGGAGTGTGGAGGTAAGAGGGCCGGAAGTGGACATTAAAGCTCCAGACACTCAAATTGAAATAAAGGATAAAGACATGGACATTGTTGGCTCACCCACAAAATTCAAACTGCCCACAATTAAGTTCCCAAAATTTGGGATTTCTGCTCCAAAAATCACAACAGAAAGCACTGATATCAAAACAGACATACAATTGCCTGAAATGGAAACATCTGAGAAAGTAAAGGTGGCTATTGGAACACCCAGTGTTGACATTGATGGGTCGGATGTAGAGCTGCATAAACTAAAAGGTCAATTTGAACTGCCAACTATAAAGATGCCAAGCATTGATGTTTCCCTACCAACAGCTAAAAGCTCAGGGATAAACTTGAAGACGTCCAAAGGCGAGGCTGGTATTTCTGTGTCAAAGCCAGAAATAGACATTGAAAGTTCTCCACTTGATGTAACTGCAGAAATTCCTGTTGTTGAGTCAGAAGGAAAAGCTAAATATCAGTTGCCTCACATAAAAATGCCCTCTTTTGGGATTTCCAAACCTGAAACAAGCATACCATCATCAGACATTTCTCTTACACAATCAGAAATCAATGTAGAAAGTCATAAACCGGAGCTGACATTGTCAGGAAAGACACCTGTAGTTGAAATAAAAAGACCAGATATAGATGTTGATAGTGTATCTGCAAATGTAGACATTAAAGGTAAGGGAGTTGAATTAGATGGACAACAAACTAAAATCAAGATGCCCAAATTTGGAATTTCACTTCCAAAAATGAAAAAACCTGGGGTTGAAATTGGAGTATCGAAGCTAGAGTCTGGTATGTCTCTGCCAGAGGAGAATGTCCAAGTAAAGTTACTGGACATTGAAGTTGCAGGGCCTATAATTGAGGGGACAAGTGGCGTGCCTATTAAACACAGTGATGTACAAATAAAGAAGCCGAGGATATCATTCCCCAAGTTTGGATTTTCAAAACCAGATATTAAGACCCCTGACACTGACACAAATCTTCCAGAAGTTGATATGTCTCTACCAGATTCAAAAGTAGATGTTAAAGGACCAGAGGTAGCCATTAAAACTCAGGAGACAGAAGCTAATGTAGAAGTTAACATTGGGGGATCTCCCAGCAAATTCAAACTGCCCACTTTTAAGTTGCCCAAATTTGGAATTTCTGGTTCAAAAGTAAAACCTGAAACTCTGGAAGTAAGTGCTGAATGTACAGAACCTGAGATAGAAGCTTTGTCAGGCAAAGTAGATGTTAAGCTTGATGGACAAGGCATGGACATTGAAAAGCCAGAGGGTAAATTTGAATTGCCAAAAGTGAAGATGCCAGATATCAGTTTTTCACTACCAAAAGCGAAAGGAATAGAAATTCACCAGGAAATTCCTAAAGCAGAATCTAATATTACTGTGCCAGAAACAAAAACAGTTCTTAAGGAGCCAAAATTAGAACTTGGAATGCACATTGATGGACAAGCTGAAATTCCAGATATTGAGGCAGGAGCTGAAGAGCAAGGAAAATTCAAAATGCCTCATATTAAAATGCCTTCATTCGGATTTTCCAGGCCTGAAATTACAGGTCCTAAAATTTCAGGAGATGTACATTTACCATCAGTTGATATTTCTGTAACAAAGCCAGACACTGAAATCAATGTTCCACACATCAGTTCAGGTGTTACTTCAGTGGGTGGGACACATCCAGAACCAGAGCTAACTATGCCAGGAGAAAAACCTGCAATAGACATGAAAGACTACAGTCTTGCTGTTGAAGGTCCTGAGGTAGACATTGAAATGAAAGGTAAAGGCACTGAGCTAAAAGGACAAGAAAGTAAATTCAAGCTTCCTAAATTTGGAATTTCGTTCCAAAAAACAAAGGGACCTGCAGTGGATATTAGTGTGTCAAAGCCAGATGTTGATATCTCACTGCCAGAGGTGACAGCTGAAGCTAAATTACCTGGTTTTGAAGTTGTAGGACCATCAGTGGAAGGGACAGTAGCTATACCAGAAGTGGATTCTAAAGAAGTTGATGTGAAAGTGAAGAAGCCAAAGATATCTTTTCCCAAGTTTGGATTTTCAAAACCAGATGTTAAAGCCCCTGAGATTGATATCAGTCTTCCAAAGGGAGACATCTCCCTTACAGGAGGGAGTGTGGATGTAAGAGGGCCAGAAGTGGACATTAAAGCTCCAGACACTCAAATTGAAACAAAGGATAAAGACATGGACATTGTTGGCTCACCCACAAAATTCAAACTACCCACAATTAAGTTCCCTAAATTTGGGATTTCTGCTCCAAAGGTCACAGCAGAACCATCTAATGCCAAAATTGACATCACAGTGCCTGAATTAGAGACGTCATCAGGGCAATTAAAGGTGGATGCTGGAGCACCTAGTTTTGACGTTGATAAGTCAAAAATGGAGATGCCAAGCATTGATGTTTCCCTTCCAAAGATCGAAGGCGTGGGGGTAAGTCTGAAGACACCCACCACTGAGACTGATAGTTCTGCTTCAAAGCCAATAATTGACATTGAAACAGAATCGGGTGTCAAGGGAAAATTTCAGTTTCCTCACATTAAAATGCCTTCTTTTCGAATTTCAAAACCAGAGCTGAAAGACTCTGGAGTGGATATTAGTGCATCAAAACCAGATGTTGATATCTCATTACCAGAGGTGACAGTAGAAGCCCAGTTTCCCTGTGTTGAAATTGAGGAACCATCAATAGAAGCGAATGTAGATGTACCAGAAATGGATGCTAAAGAAGTTGACTTGAAAGTGAAGAAGCCAAGGATATCTTTCCCCAAGTTTGGATTTTCAAAACCAGATGTTCAGGTCCCTGAGATTGATGTCAATCTCCCAAAGGGAGACATCTCCATTACAGAAGGAAGTGTGGCGGTGAAAGGGCCAGAGGTTGACATTAAGGCTCCTGATACTCACATTGAACTAAAAGATAAAGATATGGACATTGTTGGCTCCCCAACAAAATTTAAACTTCCTACATTTAAGTTCCCTAAATTTGGTAGTCCAAAGAATAAAGGTGAAACCCAAGAAGTAAGTGCTGACATCACAGCGCCTGAGATAGAGCCTCCATTAGTGAAGGCAGAGATGGATGTTGGAGCTCCTGAGTTTGAAACTGATGTTCTAAGAATTGAGATTGAAAAGTCTGAAGGTACAGACAAGTTGCCAAAATTGAAGATGACTAGCATTGATATGTCACTTCCTAAAGTACAGGGACCTCAAGTAAAAACTGACATATCTGAGGTGGAAGCCACAGGTACAGCACTTGAAGCCAAAGTTGACATTTCTGATCCTGATACTCTTAAGCCTGAAGTAGAAATGAAAGGCTCACCAAGTAAATTTAAACTCCCAACTTTTAAAATGCCTAAATTTGGATTTTCAACAGGAAAAGTAAAAACGACAGACACAGATGTAGATACTGGCCTTAAAACTCCCGAAGTCACTTTTGAAGGAGCAACAAAAAAAATTGAGAAATCAATTGATGATGGAACCTCGAATGTTACTGGTACAGATAAAAAGAGTGGAGATGCTGAGGATCAACAGAAATCCTCCAAATTGAATTTTCCTAAATTTGGGGACGTATTCAGGGGCTTTGATATAGAATTTAATGTCCCCACATTAGAAGAAGTGGAAGAGTCTATGGCATCCCCAAGGGAAGAAGTTGCTAATTCTGGGGAAAATGAACAGAGCACTCACTTCACAAGTGCCGAAAAAGATTCTAACATCAAATATCAAAGCCAAACAGATCCAAGTCAGATTCAACTTAGTACATCACATCATGGTGCTGAAGTGTCAATTCAGGCTCCCACTATAACCAAAGAGGCAGAAACCAAAGAACAGTCAAAGTTTAAGTTTCGATTTCCCAGGCTAGGATTCACTGAGTCTTCAGAGCAAGACAATAAGACTGAGAGCATCAATGTGAAGGTTGGAGAAAAGGAAAAGTCGCTAGAGTCTCAAGAAGAAAAAGAAAAAGAAGATATGAAAGAAAAAGAAACAAATACTGACAAAGGCACCTGGTTTAAATTTCCCAAGTTTGGAATTACCTCGCCTTCTAAAACCATTAAAGATTCAGAGAAACATTCGAGCCAACCAAGTGAGGCCATTGACAAGAGTGTAGAAGGTGACATTGAGGAAGAGGAAGTTAGTTTGACCTCCTCTGTGAGATCATCAGATGCTTTCGCTGATATCAGTTCTGCGGTGACGACTGAACAACCTGGCCCTTCGGTCGTGTCCCCTACAAAAGTTAAAGTGAAAATCTCTGAACCTGCTGTTATTGTGGGTATCAGTGAAGTTAAAGTACCCACTGACATCATTACCTCTACAGCAAGGACTGAACTTATTCTTTTGGAACCTCACTTACCTGAAAAGGTTGACATGGTCACTATTCCTGTCTCATCTGAGGCCACTTTGACATCTCCTGATGAGCTAACACAGGTGACAGAAGGAAACATACATATTGTAACATCAAACATACAAGCAACACCAAGCAGTGAACATGCTACGGTCATCACAAAATATGAAACTCACTCAGTTCAGGCTTTGTCCATGCATACAATGGCAGTAAAAGTAGGCTCTGGACCTTGGACTGGAGAAGGGCTTGGTGAATCCTCTGAAGAGAACATATTGGTGGAGAAGCACGTAGTGAAAGAGAAGTCAGGTGATGACAAAGGAGCTGTCATCATAGCCCAGAGAGTTACAAAAATTGTTGGCGCAACCTCCGGGGAACCCATCATGGACGACACAGCCTCTGCCATAAAAAAACTCAGAGACACAATGCATTCAGAAAAAATGAAGTTCTTTGAAGATTCAGAAACATCTACAATAACTGTCAGCACTCATAAGATTGAGAAACATGTGTTAGAAACCACCACTGAAAAGAAATGTGTGTGAGGTGAAGTTAGTAGCCAGTGTACAGCCATCTTATCATTTATACCATACTGTACTCACTTATTTGATATTTTTATGTTCAGTTACATACTTATACCTGCTACTAGATTTGATAGCTTGTAATCCACAATGTAAAACTTGGTTGTATCGCTAAGTCATACACAGCTAAATACATGAATTTGTTTGATTAGTCATTAGTAAAAGACAACCTAAATAATTTACAAATCCACTGCCAGAACATAGACAGATTATGCAAGCAGTCATATTAATTATCTTGGAGAAAAGCACTTTCTGTATTTCTATTTTTTGTTTTTGTAGAGGCACTTTTGGGAAAACAAATTATTGAACAGGTTTATTGTTTTTAATGTTTATAAGCTTAAAGATATAATATTATAAACTCACAATGATAACGGAAACTAACATCTTATATGACAATATACATTGTAAAATTATTGAAAAACGATTCAGCGTGGTTATTTAATTGTTTAAGGTTTTGCCTGAGATTGATTGGTTTGGTGGTTTTAAAGCTCAAAATGAAGACATGGGTATGGAATAGTTTAAGCTTGCAATTATATGGACTATATAAAAATAAAACTAACAACTAAAGAATTAATGTTGATAATACCCTGCTACATGTAAAGTGTGAAAATATGGTGTAAATATATTGTTTTATTAATCTTTTGCAGGCCTCTTTAGTTGTGGCTTCTACTGTTTGTTCTGTCTTTCTGTCTTGCCTCTGTCTCGTGTAATCAGTGTATGTACAATATAGCATATAATAAATTCAAAAAAATAAAAGTTTAAGTGAATCTTATTTGTTTTTACATTTTTATACATGCATTTCAATACTAAGTGACTCATCATTCAAACACAATACACATTTTCACAATTTCATGTATTAAGAGTTTTTGAGGTAATTGTCAAATGGCAGGAAGACTCAAGAAGATTACATGTGAGTACTCTTGGATTTGAGCACAGACAGAAATCAGTTGTGAATCAGATTATATGAACAGTATATTTTGCATGCAAATATTCTCCTTTCTTCTTTTCATTGGGGTCATTTTCATTGTCTTTAACAGCTTTTGTGTGTTGATAAAACTTCTAGAGCTTCTTTTTTCTGTTAATGTCCAAACATTTTCCAATTTGTTGACCAAATGGTGACCATTTTTCATATAACCATGGCAGCCATACTGTTTTCACTTCTTGAAGGGCATTCACTATATTCACATAGAGTTAAGGTTGTACCCTTGAATGTGTAGGTACCTGTATAAACATACAGGGATTTCAGGTGTCCAATGTCCTGTCCCTACATGTGGTGCAAAAAGGTTCAAATGCTCCCTTGCTAAACCTTAGCATCCTTCCCTCAAGACTGAATTTTACCAGTTGCAGGAGTTAAAATCAGGGCTTTAATTAACGTACAGGTGCGTATATGCGAGTGGATGGTAAACATCAGTTAGACATCACGATGGGAGCTCAAGTACGAGCAAATACAATGTTTAACACCACAAGCAGTGTTGTTTATTATACAATCACCTATACTGTATGTAAATCAGAAGAGACCGACGAGACCTAACCCCGAAAGAAACGTGGACACGGCTAGCCCGCAATGGGGACCTGCTAGTCCCCCAGCCACTTAGCCAGACCTAGAGCAAAACAAAGTAAATTGATATGCAGCAAAATCACTGTCAGACATCTAACCCAATATAGATTAGTTTTAAGAATATAAGCTTGAGGAGAACGGCAGCTACCTGTTTGCATGGCGATGAGTAGGTTGGAGTGATGACGCCTGCCTCCTTTAACCCTTGAATCTTGGCAGCACTTCTGTAGCTGTTCAACTTCCAAGGACCACAATGGGCAAGTAGACACACAGGAAATAACATCAGTAATAATAATGTGTGTGCCGCCAGAGCTTAAACTTTTTTTTGTGCAACCTTCGATTACAAATGTGTCAGTCTGATGTATATGCCTACTTTAGTTCATGTACACAGGTGTGACTGTCACAAAAAAGACATGCGTTGTAGTTCGAAATATTATTTTAGGAAGAGTGGTGTAGGTTACATATGCTACTGTATCTGTCGCTTTGTCACGTTTTCTTTCTCTATGTTTATAAAGTATAATGACTATATTGCTTTCAAATATAGATTACTTTTTGTTGAACTCTTGTTTGATTTAACTGCTAATCTCCTCGTTTTACCATAATAATCATTCATTTCAGGTTCACAAACGGGATGAAGGCACGTATCACTCGGCTACTATTTTAAAAGCAGTGTGCGTTGGTAAACACGATCAAGTAATGGAATTGGAATGTCTGGAATTTCCTTCTTTTCCTGCATTGTCAACGCTTAGTAGCCTAGCCTATTGCTTGAAAGTTTTTTTTTCTTCTGGAAAATATATGTAAGGAATGAACCAGGACAAGTCGTGCGATTCTTATGATATATGGGCAGGTGTGGAGTGTAAGTTTCCATGGCAAACAGACGGGACGTGAAATTCCAGCCCATTTGACCTGCGAACGGCCGAGAACATAGGCTACGCTTTGCATTTTAAAATTGCATTTAACATATAAACCGTCTGCATTGCAATCCTATAATAATACCCGTACTGTTCTTTGTGGTAGCCCATGCAAGCGTGGGCCTACATCCCGTTAGCTGCACCGTCTTCCTTTACATCTTTCTCTCTGCCGTGATGCACTAGGCCTTCAGGTGAAATTAACGTGCGGAAGTTCAGCTGAACCTGGGTACGATACTTGAGGTTGATAAAAGGAGATGAAATTGGGGTTCAGTCAAAATCCAGTGTCACATTTCACAGAACGTATAAGGGGAGATGAAATCCAGAGTTTGAGATTGTTTGATAACTGGGACTTGAAGTTACAGCTGCCCATTTTCCAGTTGAATTGACTGCTAGCCGACATTCATGTGCGGTAACGCAGCTGCGTCCATCTCAAAAAGGGAAAGAACCGCCCCTTTACTTGTTTTTCAGCATGCTAACCGATTATTGCTCCAGGTCAATCTCAATGTTGGGCAACCCTTTACAGAAGAATTTGCACGAGTACACTACTCACTGTTACCTTCCCCCTCCAACCCACGTGATTGTCAACCACAACTCAAATGCGTGGTTAAAATTAAACGGGTGTACTGTATTTTCATTTACTGTTAAAATAACTGGTCCCTCTACAGTCTACACAGACATCTTCCCAATTTTCAGTCCAAACAAAATCTCTACAGGAAACACCTTTAGGCTTCTGACGGTCAATATTTCAGTTTTAGCTAAGTTTCAATGGGAGATTCAACGTAGGCCTACACAATTGAATTATTAGATAAAAAAAATATATTTCACGTCTAAATCAGGTCTTTGTCGTAACTTAGAAATAAAAACAGACCTGTGGAATTCCCACAGACCCCCCATTACACCTAGAATTTTGCTGCCAGGAAAACAGTCGTTTCGACTAATGCAACTGTAGGCCTACGTGGAACGCTGTAGTCAGTGAATTTGCACGGTCTGTGGCGTAAGAACACCCCGTCTTGTTGGAAAGACCAAAATCCCAGCGAAATGGTCTTAACAGAAGGGAAATAGCTGTAGTTTTGGGATTCTATATTTGTGTCCAATTTGCTAGTTTTACGGTGTATAGTATGTCCCAGAAGACAGCGTGTATGTACATATTTCAAATGCTATTGCCTCAGTTTAGTGTGACGGAATCTTTCATTTGGATATGCATTGCTGCAAGTACAACGAATACACTGAGATAATTACATGGTTAAAAAATGATTGCCTATAAATTATCCGGAATACAGATCAATTATGTGACTGCTTTTAGTTAACTGAATAGGGCAGAATAAGTGCAGTTGCTTGAATTAGTGTTGCTACGCAAAGGCAGTACACGGGGGCTAAAAAGCGAGAAGTAGTGCAGCCAATAATAGAAGAACTGGAATGGGACATTGAGAAGATCAAGAATCGCATTTTCTGACTCGCAAATTAAGTTACTGATAGCAGTTTAAGTGGAACCCACATAATTAATGTTACATTTACATTAGGTTTCAGTAATTTCTGTATAACATGTCTTCACACAAATGCTATTGTGGCTGTCATTCCACCATAGCTTAAAATACATTAGCACAGGAGCTAATTCAAAATGCAGCACTCCCGGCTACTTTCCCTCCTCACTCTCCTGAACACACGTTATTTCCACCCCTAGCATGACTAAATCCAGCTCACGGCTGGGCTTTAAGGCTTTCTGTGAAACTGCTTACTCAAGCAACACAACTCAAAGAGAACGTGTACCATCTGAGCTTTGAAGAACAAAAATTACGCAACATTAGGATCTTTAAAAACACAGCAACAAGTACCTCCCTCTTTTTTTATTGTCTGTTCAAACATTTGCTCACAATTCAATAATTACAAAGATTTCAACTTTTGATTAAAAAAAGCAGTAGTGTTTTGACAAACGAAGCCCCGTTTTCAGAGGCTGAACAGAGAGTGGGGAAAATAAAAATACAGATTACTGTGACAGGTATTAAGATGACAAACTCAAGAGGTTTCCTTAAACTAATAAAATGTGCAAGTTTGATACAGTGTTTCTGAGAAAACAACAACCACCATTTGTAGTATGCAACTGGTTAGCTTGTAAAGTTAAGATACTGAAGTATAGATCTGCTGTGGTATGGTCATATAAAATGGCACTGAAGGCACTCCAGAGTGACAAAGTGGATATGCCAGCCAAGTCCTTAAATTACATGTGTCTGTACTGAAATATAGTCACAAACATCTGGATTGAATTTATAATACATGACAGAGAAAAATATACACAAAACGGTACCACCAGGTGGAAAGGTGGACAAAATGGCTGCACAGTGCACGGGAGCTAGTCTGCGCCACATTTTTCCTATGTAATTAATACATTAACAACAGAAGAGAGATTGAGCGTCATGGTGAGTGGGGCCTCCATGCATTTCTACATAAACAAAAGCAGCAGCAGCTTGTGGTGAGCTGTAATAACCCCTATGAATAAACCTGTCTTTAACGCCGTGTGACACTAGTTCCGTTTAAGCACTACTGACACAATTGGGCAGCCTTTTATCTACAGTAGGCTGCCGCAAAGACAGACTGAAATATGAATATTACACAGCCTTACTGAAAAAGATTGCTGAAAGTGCCCAATGGTGTAGCCGGACCCCTACCAAGCCATGTATGACAAGTCCATCCTTTAACAAACTAACTCTCCCATCATCACACGACTGTGGTGGGAGAATACAGAGAAGGAAGAAAGCTAGCTCACTGTCCAGGAAAAGGTCACTTTCTTTACAAATGCGGCTCTACCCCGATACCCACTGTGACAGGTTAACATTTGCATATGTGTGCTATACATTTAAAAAGAAGAAAATATGCCTTTATAATTATCTATGATTAGGGCATTTCATCGTCATTGTTATCATAATTTTATTTTGCCTCCCTTACTCGATGATCCCAAGGTTAATTCAGCTCCTTGCAGCTCTATGTATACATTATGTATCAATGTAAAAAAGAAAGAAATCACTTGTGGGTACAAGGATATGGAGAAATCCACTCAGCTCCAACAAACTGAAGATTTTACCCTGTAGCTATAATACCTCTTGGTTGCCTGAAGAGGGCACTGTTTCACATGTTGACCAAGTCTGAATCTGGCTCGCTTGAAAAGCATGGCGTCAATACAGTGTCCGTGGTTTGGCCACGCCAAAACTCCTGTCCCAGTCCCATCACACTGACAGACTCACTGTCACATCCTGGCAGCTGCTTTTTCACAGCAAGAAATAAAAACAATAACGTTTAAAAGCAAGGTGGAGCTAGGATTCTGTCTGTGACCCCTGACTGCATTGTCCGTCACCAGTGCGCGAAGAGTACAGACACAAAAGATAGAAATGGCTGCCAAATGACAGTTCCTCAATGGGTCTGATTAGAAGGGGACTGGCATTTACAAATGACGGCACTGGCCCCTGATTTAACAAAGCAACACTCCTCAAGGTTAGAGAACGTAAAATTAAATTAGTGGGAAGGACCCGGGGGGTGGGGGGGGGAGATGGTGAGTCTGCTTGGCACTATGCAGCAATATAAGTTCAAGTTGCGTAGATGTGGGTGCGTCCTGTGCTCTGTGTGGCGGGGACGCGGTGTCAGGCGTCGAAGGTGGTGTGGTCGAGCCCGTCCAGGGTCAGCTGGCTGCGATGGGGTGAGTTGGGGCTGGGCGGGCTGCTGGGGTTGGAGCTGTTGGAGGGCGTTGAGTGTTTGGTGGAGTCCGAGTCCGGCTGGAAGAGAAACACACAGGAGGTGGGACTTCAGTTTCATATTCCTTCTCATCGTCGCTGTGATTACTTTGCAGCCAATGCATTATGTTGGATAATGTTGCACAACTGTAGCAATATTAAACTTGCTAAAAGCCCAGAGAGGAAGAGGGGCCCGGGGGTGTTACCTCTCTATCAAAGTCCGGGTCAGGATCAGAGATATGGCGGGACGACACTGCGCCACTGAAGTCCCCACCCCCTGCAGGGTAAGAACATACATACAGAACAGTGTTACCACCAGTACTGTGCCACTGGCCTTACTGAACACAAACGCTAAATCTACCATGCTCACTCACTGCAATATTCTGTAGGCCTGTGTGATCTTACAACAGGGATTACCACAAGAATCTGGCAACCTAGAACTTTCCAAAATAATTATTGTTTTGAAATAAAAAATCTTTTAGGATAACCAGAAAATATATATCAGAAATCATAATGTATCACCTATGGCTACTGGTATGTACAATTCCAGAAACCAAGTACATTAGCTTCTATGCCACTATTGTCATTTTTCTTTCGCTTCAGGAAGTGGTAACACTTTTACAAAGCACAACAAAATTAGATTTTTTATTTATAAATTCCCAAGAGTGAATGATCTTTGCTGCAAGATAAAATACGCATTTCCAATTGCAATGCAAAAGAACGCAAATGTTTACAATATATGTATGTATTACGCAATATGCAATATTTCCAAACAGAAAACATCATGGAAAGTTAACATCTATACATTACATTTACCTCACCTGATTATGTCACATAAATCAAATTAATCTCAAATGACTCGCAGAGTTAATATTTGAAAAATATTTTCCCCGAACCACTACTTGGCACTCACCTGAGGCAGTGCGCGTGATGTAAGTCTTACTTCTCTGTTGCCTGGAGATGCCAGAGACCGGGCGTGTTCTCTCTTTCACAGACTCGTCCTGGGATGACGGCAGCACGCTCTGTACCGACACGCAGAGACATGCCGTGAGGTACCAACCAAAAGACACAAACTCAAGCAGTCTAGAAATGCAGTCGCACAAAGAGCCAAGCACCCATAAGCGATGCTTCACAAATTGACCTCACTCCGTCCAAATTCCCTGTTCCAACCAAGGTATGAGGACGACAGATGTCTATAAAAGACAGTGGATGCTATTCAAGAATGTTTGCATCATCTTGCTCTTGTAAATGACCATGACCACGCTAACATGTACCACATTGAAGACTAAATTAAATGATATTGTCAGGTGACAAATCTGCAATGTAGTCAGGAGCATGTGCCAAGAAGATATCAGATAATATACACTCAACCTTCAGCAAAATATCAGGAACAAAGACAGATGTGTAGTGGTGCACAGGCTCCCCCTATTGGCCACATGTGATTCAGCAACCAGTTATTTAGTCCTGAGCCTAGCCTGACCTGACATCAGAAGAACTGAATCTGAATACGCGCCGTTTAAATTTAAAGCGCCTTAAATTACCACTCAGGGGAAACGAGTGATCAAAAAAAAAAACTTAAATGTATATTCTCATAGCTATCACCTCCGCTCTAGTGATACTTTTTAAAGTCCCCCGTCCCTATACTGAACTTGGAAAGCTGGGTTTCAGTTATTCTGCACCTTTTAGTTGGAATGATCTGCAAAATAAATCTTAAACTTGACTAATTGATTTCAATTCCTGGTTATAAACATGTAATTGATGAACCAGTGACTAAAGTACGCTACTGCTTTTAACCCCTGCTCTGCTCATTAGTTTAGTGGCTATATTACCGTCTCATTCTCTATATGATGTTTGTAGCTTCATTGTGAACCGTCTTGTAAGGAAACTTGTTTCATGTCAGGTCCCCCTTATAAAAAGATTTCCACCCAATGTTACAACCCTGTTTCACACACTTCACTCTGTTCAGTATCGTTTACATCACTACATTTCTTACCTAGTTAAGGCTGTCAAAGAAGGATTCATTTTAAACACCTTGCTTGCTAGATAATGTGTGAAAAGGTGATTAGCTTTCAAGGTGTCATATGCTCAAATATGTTTAGTGCACTGCCATTTCTTCAATTAGCTTACCTAAATTAGTAAGTAGACTTTAGCTGCGTTGTTCACGAGCAAATAATTCTGTTACTTCCCCTAATAATGTACCTATGCCTACAGAGAATTGTGATATTTACTCAATTATCACTTTCAAGTGTGTCATTCTCCTGTCTGGATGAAACAAACGTGCTGGCTAAGTATGAAGAAAAGCTAATTTTCCTGATGCTAGGCAACCTGGGCTCATCCAACTGCTACTTGAACACGGAACTTTCTGGCAAGTTTAGGGCTAGGCTATTTCTGTCTGGTAGGCTACTAAAGTACGTCGCAATATCAATTAACAGAGAAAGCAAAAGTTTCTAACTGAAAATTGACCAATAAGAGAAACCATGGTACCTGCAGAGATAAGGTTTTTAATACTACCTCACCATTTTTTGGATGACTGAAGACCACAATGCGTCTGCCTAACCCATACTAACCCACCCACTCCTACCAGAAATGAATACGTATTGCTTTTCAAACTGAATACACCCAGACCACAGATTTAGGGCTGATCCGCGCATCACTGCTGTGAAAACACATTTAGGAACATTGACCAAACTGCCTCGCCCCTTTGATAGTTACACTACTTAGACAGGAGAAAAAGAAACAGCACAAATGAGAGGTGGTCACAAAAAGAGAGGAGGCAGGCAAGAGGGAGGGAGGGAGGGGGTAGTGAGGGAGTGCTAGAGCCTACCCTTCCTAAGGAGGAGGTGGAAGGAGAGGAGGAAGAGGAGGAGGAGATCTGAGGCAGGCTCTGCAGAGAGGAAGGCTCTTTCTGGAGATAGATTTCTGCAGAAATAGGACTCATGTGATAGACGTGCTCAAAGTTGGTTGGAGGAGATATCAAAGCATGGTGTCGGGAAGATGAGGGGGAAGGAATTTCACTCTGCTACGTCACCAGAGGAGAGAAAATAGAACAAAGAGAAGAGAAAGTGAAGTGAGAGGTACTAGTTAAGTCTAAAAAAAAAAAGGGAAAGACGAGAAAAGACAACAAAAAAGAAAAAAAGAAAAAGTAACATCAAGGAGCTTGGACTGCAGTGCTGCTCTATTGCCTAAGCATGCATTGTGACTGAGACCACTAAATGTTCTGCCTTCCCTACAAACACAGCTCAGAACATCTCTGCCTCACGGTAATAACACCCAGAAGCCTCTAAGCCTACAGTCACCCTACAGTGCAGAGGTACACTCCCCTCCCTACCCCTGGCCAGCAGGTATTACCAGAGGCAGATCCATTAGGACTTGCATGCCGTCTCCTGGGCCCATGTGCGCCACGTGGTTGAAGTTGATTGGGTTGGAGATCATCTTGGACCTCAGCTCTGGGTCCCTCAGCATCTCTCTGTCAAATGCAGAAATTAAGCCAAAGTTTGCAACATGTTCAATTAATTTCCCCCGTGTAACTGACTCATATAATGAGTATTTATTGAATTGCAATTGGGTGAGCCAAAGTCAGTGACAGGGTGAGAGTAAGCTTGTGTACGTCAGTGACGGGGTAACTAAGTTAGTAAGAGGGTGAGAATACCATGTGTAAGTGAACAACAGAGTGAGTGTAAGCGAGTGTAAGACAGTGAAAGGATGAGTCAGTGTAAGTCAGTAACAGGGTGAGTGTAAGCGAGTGTAAGACAGTGAAAGGATGAGTCAGTGTAAGTTAGTAAGAGGGTGAGTGTAAGACAGTGAAAGGATGAGTCAGTGTAAGTTAGTAAGAGGGTGAGTGTAAGCGAGTGTAAGACAGTGAAAGGATGAGTCAGTGTAAGTTAGTAAGAGGGTGAGTGTAAGACAGTGAAAGGATGAGTCAGTGTAAGTTAGTAAGAGGGTGAGTGTAAGACAGTGAAAGGATGAGTCAGTGTAAGTTAGTAAGAGGGTGAGTGTAAGACAGTGAAAGGATGAGTCAGTGTAAGTTAGTAAGAGGGTGAGTGTAAGTGAGTGTAAGACAGTGAAAGGATGAGTCAGTGTAAGTTAGTAAGAGGGTGAGTGTAAGACAGTGAAAGGATGAGTCAGTGTAAGTTAGTAAGAGGGTGAGTGTAAGTGAGTGTAAGACAGTGAAAGGATGAGTCAGTGTAAGTTAGTAAGAGGGTGAGTGTAAGACAGTGAAAGGATGAGTCAGTGTAAGTTAGTAAGAGGGTGAGTGTAAGCGAGTGTAAGACAGTGAAAGGATGAGTCAGTGTAAGTTAGTAAGAGGGTGATTGTTGCTCACCTCCTCTGCTGCAGTCGCTCCTCCTCTGGCACTTTGAAGAGGAACTTCCTCTTGCTACGCGTCCTGACCATCAGCTTCTTGCTGTTGTCAGATGTTTCAGGGATGGCCAGGTCTGAGCTCTCTGCAGAGAGAAAGAACAGTGTTACAGTCACGCCCTGAAATCTCATCCAGGCACGCTGGACACCAGGGCTGCCAACTTCGGTCAATTTTAGACTGTCTCGTAAACTGGGGGGCCGAGGGGCTTGCAAGCTTGCAATCCTGGACCAGAGGGGATTAGGATTGAGGGGGGACATCACATAGGCCTGACTCTGGCATAATATTTCTTGAGGGAGAGCATGAGATTAAGGCCGAGTCACACGCCAGATGAGAGTTGGCAGCCCTGCTGGGCACCATCACATCAAAGCCATTCACAAAATCAAGCAGCAATTTTCTATGGCAAACCCTTGTTTGCTAAATTTCTCCCATCACTAAAATTTTTTCATCTTCCAAGAGTTTTGTTAGTTCAAATAAGTATAATAATTGCATGGCAATAATTCCATCGACTTTATGAAGCTCTATGCAGTCCTGCTTCAGTGCTGAGGAGGTGTGCTGCCTGAGATTTGATTTAACAGAATAAAACACATCTCTCAATGCAGGATGTGCCAGTTCTTGGCAGATAATGTGATGAAGTAGGCAGGCAGGCAGTGGAAGTGCAGCTGCTGTCCAAAAGACAGACGTGAGAGCAGAGGCGGTACCTGAGGAGCTGTTGTTGAAAAAAATGAGGCGAGGTTGCTCTGAGCCAAGCAGGTTAAGGCTGCCCTCCACATTCAGAGGACGGATCTGCGGGAGAGGGAATAGAAATAGGTTAGAAAGAACATACAAAACACGAATGCACGCACAGGCGAGAGCACATACACGGCAAACACGCAAAACATTCACTTTATCACTTATTTTATGTCAATAGCCTGCGCTCAATGTTTGTACCCACTTTTCTGAGGGAAATGGTCTGGATCCAGTCGATGGTGTTCACATCAAAGACGTCAATGCCATAGTCACTGTAGACGGTCAGATAGGAAGGGTTCGAGCCTGAAAAGGGATAATAAATGCTTGGCTTTTAAAAAAGTAGAGATATCAAACAGTATATTTCAAATCCTTGCACAAGAATACTTTCTGTTCTTATGAGAACACCTTTGTAAACCAACTGAGTCAGGAAAGAACATCACAGATTTGAATGAACAATTACCCCTATACTGAAAAGAAAGCACCTCCATTTAGCCAGAGTGCTTTCAGATCTTTTTATATTCAGTTGCAATGCTCTCGTATACTGACTATATGTAATATTAGTACAGTAATTACTATATGTAAACATTTCAGCAAAAACATGGGTTGCATCACGCAAATGAAGCATCATTTCACACTAAATCTGCAATGTGCTCTCCAACCTACATCTCTGCGCTTCCAGACCTGCCTCTAGCTTTATTAAGTGAATTAATTCTGCACATGCACATCCTGTCTGTCTCAGACCTCTGCTTTCTCTGCATTCTGTATAGCACTGCGACCCTGATGCTGGAGCTGCAAGGCTGAGGAAACTGAAGTCCTGCGTTAGCAATTTAAAAACGGCAATGCATTTTCCCAACCCCCCCGAAAAAAAGGCAACAGTCAGCACACGTGAAGGGAACGAGAGCGTACTGCAGGCGATGGGGCTGGCGGGCCACATGAGCTCCTGGGTGCGAGAGCGCCGGCCCTGATGGTCCACGTACACGCCCAGCTGGCTGAAGCACAGCAGGAACTCCTCGGCCCCCACCTCCATGGC
This sequence comes from Ilyophis sp. 1 JC-2022, assembly GCA_022702515.1. Taxonomy (NCBI): domain Eukaryota; kingdom Metazoa; phylum Chordata; class Actinopteri; order Anguilliformes; family Synaphobranchidae; genus Ilyophis; species Ilyophis sp. 1 JC-2022. Next base: position 37,523,504 of record CM040406.1, read on the forward strand.
GTGCAGGGCGTCCAGCGGCTGCTGGCTCAGGAAGGACAGGGAGGGGTCCGAGGGGCTGACCAGGCTGACGGGGGACGACTCCCCCAGGAGGCTGAGCAGGGCGAAGCCGGAGGGGTAGCCCATGCACAGGCGATCCCGGACGATCCCCAGCCACTGCACCACGCCCGGGGCCTGGACCTCCCACAGCCTCTTGTGGTGCGGCTTGGTGCGGGTGATCTCGTAGCACAGCACCTGCCTCTTGACGGCGGCCAGGAGGCAGGGGGGCCCGCCGGGGCGCAGGTTGCCCGTGGTCAGGGCCTGGCAGCCCTTAGTGTCCGGCAGCTTGATGTCGAAGCTGCCCTCGGCCCCGTCTAGCGCCCCCCAGGGGTGGAGGTGCACGTGGCGGTTGCGGCCGCACAGCAGCACGACGATCTTCTCTTTGGGAATCAGCTCGATCTGATGCACCTTTTTACAGTCTGCCGCTCGCACGATTACTGGAGGCACAGAAGCGCAGGGTAAGACCGGAGCACACATTACAGACACACACATTACAGACACACTGTACCCTTTTATCTGGGCTCTCCTTCTCCTTATTAACACTGAGTGAGAGAACAAAAACTAGCACTGTATGCTCATAAACATTCTGGACAAGTGATAAAATAAATGTCAAGACACACTTAGAAAAAACCATCATCTTTACAACTTGCGAAATGGCGTCTGACTGACAAGGTACTGAGAACGTGTACAGTTTTGACACTTACCATCTCTGGTGAGTTCCACCACATACAGCCCTTCCTCAGTGCCCAAGGCTAGGCGCTCTCGGTCTGTGGGGACGGAGCGGAGAAAGACATCAATGTGGCTCCTCAAGAGACAGCCTCCCACACACTGACTGAGGTGGAACAGTGGAGCTACATCACTGTCACACACTGTGAGGCTATGAGGGGATGGATGGCAGGTACAGCTCTCCTACAGCGCTAACGCAATGCCACAAAAGTTTCAAGATGGCTGCTGCATTAAAGGTTTTCCTGGTATTCTGAGGGACGCAATCCCTTCGTCTGCAATTTTGAATTATGGCTATTATTTTTGGATTCAAAGACGGTACAACTAGGTAGGAAAATAGTATTTATTCTCAGAAATAATGTGAGCAATGGGGTCACCTGGGATAAGGCGCTTAGATACACGTGGTACTGTGCAGTGAGCGGAAAGAGCCATCACCCTCGCACCTTGATTTGTAACTAATTTAAATTGAACCGGCACACAACTCAAGTTGGACCGGTTGTCTTAAAGCACCGTTCAGGATAATTGAACTGAGCTGCAATGGGAATACGAGTCTGCAGCTTGTTTACCCACAGCTTCTGAGACTCATAGGTTCCTTCTCGTGTGCGGCAGTGCAAAACTGCAGCGTCTCCCTCTCTTTCACGGGAAATAATCACTGAATTGCTTCTGTCGGGTGTCACCTTGCCCGGCTCGACTGCCAACAAATTTATAATCTCATCAAGTGCCGCAGTGAATATGAATTGTGCTTTTTATTCAAAGTGATTGCATTACTTTAATGAGACCAAGGCACAGCCCTGACAGGAAGTGGTACCGACCTGTATTTATGCCATTCTTAAAAATAATCAGCACTACAATTCTATGGATTAAATGGCAAACACGAAACTGCAAAAAACCAAGATAAACTAGTTCAAACCACAGTATCCATAAATATAATCTTGAATCTAATTCCCATTACTAGAAAGTTAAGGACAGTTTGAATTGGTTCCTTTGCAGCAAAAAAAGGATGTTACTCCTTTCCTCCTTGGACACATATTTTCTCTATTTGGGTCCCATAGAATGTTTCCTAGATTACTCAATTTTTCCCCACATGAGGCATGGGTTCCAGACTTCTGGTATTTAAGGTATTTAAATAGACTTCCTTCCTTCCAAATATGGCCACTATTTATTCTGCATTCAGAAGGTTCATGTGTGTGAAACAGTTTCTGAAATAAAACAATTTGTATCTACCAAAATAGCAGCTAAACAAGCTTGCCAATCTGAGTCATGAAGACATTCACCCAGGTTGCTCTTTCAAAATTTGTATCCCATTGATATTTCCTGTTTAAAAAGAAAATGCAATTTAGTAAGCCGCTATGACTAAGAACATCTGCTAAATTCCAAAACGGAGAAAAGGATAATTAAATTAAAATTAAAAAACGGATTTGACCACATATACAGTATGCATTCGGCATCTGCAAGCATTCCGGCTTAGTTCCCAAAACCTCATGAGTCAACAGAAAGCCTCTTCTCAACACCATTCAAGTCAGGGTATAAAAATACTGATCACCAGGGTATAAATGAATACCCTTCTTAAAAAACCAAAAGTAAACTAACAAAATAATAGTTGTACAAACACAATCACTCTTCACTTTAGTACTGGTCACATCAATAGTGTTGTTTTAACAATGTTTCACAGTTTTGGTTTGTCAAGGGTATGTAAGCAAATAATTTGAGGGCACTGTATGTGCCGTCAGAGTTGCAGGCTCTCTGGGGCTCAATGAAGCTCCAACAGAGTAATATTTTGTGCACATATTCCTCAAACAGCAAACAGCCAGCCATACCAACCAGCTAATAGCTTTTTGTAATTTATCTGACACTTATTTCTGTTACCACACACACAGATCTTTATTTTATATCAATGACACTGGGGCAACATATTTAGTCACAGTTTTTATACTGTGTGCAGGACACTGCATAAAAGCATGGTAATAGTATTGGTCCTAGTGAAGGCAGGGTGGTCTTATGCCTACGCTTTAGACTGCTAAAACGGTCGGAAACAAACTCCGAAGTGCAAAGCCAGATTAGGGCTTTCTCCCAGGCACAGACAGGTCCCTGAGGGCTGTCTCCGTACGTGGAGCCCTTACCCACGATGGCAGCGGACAGCGTGGTCTTGATAGCGGGCAGGCTGCTGTCGTAGGCCTCCTGCAGCACGTGCACCACGCGGTTCCTCAGCTTGTTCTTGTACAGGATGTTTTGCAGGCCTTCCAGGATTCCCACCCACTTTCTCTTCTCCGCCTCGCTCTCGGCCAGCACCAGCAGGGACACGGTGCGCGCCGGCGAGCTCAGCAAGGATGATGTCACCTAGGACGTGTCACAGGGAGATGAGTCAGGGCTACGGAGCCTGCAGGGAAACTTCTGCCACTTCAATTCACTGGCTATTCGACTGTGTGGCTCTATTCAGATAGACACGACAGCCAGAAACACTCCCACTGAAAAAAGAGAATTTCTACCACAACAACATCATCGGACCCCAGCGGCCAACTTACCCTGAATATACAGGGAACGTCTTTGCGAGTGGCGTGGATCACGTCTGAGGCAAGGACTGAGCTCACAGAAAACTCCTCATCCCTGCAGAACACAGAAACACAGTCGGTGCAAGAGCTCTCTTTACTATCACCATCCCATGGGGCCCTACATGCATGCACTATGTATTAACATGACGACTGCACTTAACCGTGATCCATGTCTAAAAGCTTTAGGGGAAAGGGTGCATGAGGCTCACCTGAGGTCCAACACCTGGCTGGCCACGACACCCGGCTGAGTGGACTTGCCCTCAGGCACGTCGTACAGGAAGAGCTTGCAGTCGCACACCACTGCATACGCCCGCTGCCACCCCTTCTTCACCCCTGTGGGCTTTGGAATCTGAAACCCAAGAAAAACGTGCTTCTCAAATACCCTGCATGGGAAAGCATCTACAATGAACTCTAATAACTAAGAGTACTTCAAAGGGACAATGTGACAAATTCAAGGTATGTTCGAACAAGCAAAGCAACACATAGCTCACTTACACAGTCCAGGAATAGTTACCTTTTCCATATAGAGTAAAACAGAAACTCAAGCACACTTGTGAGCTTATAAACAATCGGACACCCCCAAGCTTTGCATTCCAATTTAAAGGGCTACAAAGAAAGAAAAAGAAAAAAAAACACACCCTGACATGTGATATGATCTTCCTTCATAGATACAATTAGCACAATGTTTTAATGAAGACAAAAATGTTAATTCTATGTCCAGTCAGAGCCTAACCATGCCATAGCGCCCTCAAATTCCACAACCCACTACTCTGACATCTCCTGTTACGGAAAATAAAATCTGGATAAAACTTTGTATGTAGCCATTTGCTCTGTGGGGTCAACCAGTTGCTGGTTGGTATCTTACTGGAACGATGCAGAAAGTTTATCACAACAGTTTATAACAAACTACAAATTGGAGAGGAGTACACATCCTGAGGATTGGAGGGAAACTGTAAAAGACAAGTAGTAAAAAAAACTGAATGTATATAAACACTGTTTTCAATAAAAGAAATACTGAAACGGTTCAGAACATACACCTGTACACGCTTTGAAGGCTCACATTGAGATAAAAACTGGACTGTGACAAAGGTGGAGAAATGTCAGTTAATCACGCATTAAACAAACGGGCGTCTTCAGAGTGTGACGTTACAGTTGGAAGAAAATTTGAGATGACAGTTCTCTGCCCTGAGATCCATTCCTTAGTCCTGAATAGTCTACAGGCTAGTTTCCTATATGACTGAGAAACACTCTGCAGCAGAAAACCTTTATATGACACCCCAGTGCAAGGCCTCCTGGGAAATGGGGTCAAGAAGCAGGCAGCCTCATTACACATCTCAGTGAGTGATCCACAGCTACACACAACACAGCAGGGTCGATTCTCACCCTGACAAACCCTTTGTATGCCGTCCCGATGCCTCTCTGCACATCGATGCCCAGCGGCCTTTTGGCCTGCTCCGGTGGGATGGGGCACACCAGGGGTGCGTTGTCTTTGCAGGACACATGGCAGATGAAGGAGCACACTGGGGGCGAAAGGCCGTCAATTCACACAGTGGTCCCCCAAAAATCGTTTACATCAGTAGCACCAACAACACTGCTGCATTCAGATATACTGCTGTCAGTTCCAAAAATGACTTTAGTCCTACTTTTTTCTATTTCTAAAGCTTTGGGAATTAGTCCCTCTACCCCAGGATATGGAAACACAACAACTATGACCAGTACTGATGAAGAGGGCAACCTTAAAACCAGTTTAGTGGGGAGCTAAAGACACGGAGGGCCTTTTAGCACAGGTAAAACCAATGACATTACCAATGATTGGTTACGGTATTTGTTTTGCACCAATCATTGGTTGTGTTATTCATTTTGTGGGCGCTAAAAGGTTTTTCACACGCTAAAGGTCTTAGTAAATCAGGCCCCGAGTGTTTATTTTGAACTAAACAGATTTATCCACATGTATCTACACGTATATCTCAGCTGAGAGAATCCAATGGGGATCATGGGGTGCTTTGAGTAAGACTCACCTTCGCAGGCGTAGCCCTGGCGGATGAGGCCAACCATCAGAGAAGTGCAGTGGGTGCACTGGGTGGGGCTGGAGAAGGTCTTTATGCTCAGCTGGTGAGCTTTAGGCTGGAGGCACAGACAAGGCCGTTAAAAAGAGAAACGCAAAGCTGCCGCAGCTGCGCGAGAATTTACAAGACTAATGAGCAGACATGGCTGCCCAGGCAGAGCAGTACTGTGAAAGATAGGACAGCACCAGCATGGAGAAAAGACACGGCGCTGTCCCGGTGGTGTACGCTCCCTAACGCGCCGCCGTGCCTAAAGTCATTCTCCACCCACATCTGGGGACACACAAAGGCTACTGACGGACCAGTGATGATGTCACAATGGCCACGACACAGGCGTACCTTTGGCGCTGTCAGCAGCGATGACTGATACACAGGGGAGGCGGCAACAGGAGCAGCTGGTGGGGGCTTGACTGGCTCCTGTGTGAGAGAACAGACCTCGATACAATGAGCTCGCAGCTGCAGCATTGGGGCACGGCGATACTCAACAGCTCAACGACTGATAAGGTACAGCGGAGGGCAGGAAGTGTTTGGACAGAGACAAAGAGACATGATTGGGGGCTGTAGTGTGACAGGGTGCGGCATGACGCAACAAGCACTCACGTCCTGCTCCATGGATACTGACGGGGAAGAGGGGACATCTGGCTTCAGGTCTGGGGGGTCAAACTCGCTGATAGAGCTGGTCTGGAGGGGAGAGACAGACATTGTGAGGCGGGGGAGACTGCGTTTTTGAGTGGACTGGCCGACACAAACTGGGCCACTGTTTCTGAGGTGACCGAGGCATGCAGCTAATGTTATCAAGGGCTGGTGCAAAGATTCAAGTGGTAGTTTGTGCCATTACCTCATTTTACCAAAAAGAAGCATCAGTTAACCCACTTCTGTCGATACCGCTTCGACAAGAACACACAGCGAAGTTAGTTTCCACTTCTGAAAATGCAACTTACCTGAATTACCATGAATATTCTCAGACATTATTTCAAAGCTTTGGTAGATTTTGGTTTACAATATGGATTCTTGTCCAAAAATAATTCCTTAATCTGAAGTGAAAAAATGTGTCCTGCCACACAGTAACTGAGAATATTCATCTAACCAGTCATTCACTGGCATTGTCCTCAAGGAGCAGGCTGTGTCAATAAATGTTCTAAATGAATTTGCTTTATTTCCCATGATTAATATTGATATCATAAATCGTGTATTAGTTATTAGTCATTAAGTGCTACCATAATTGGTCAACACTAAGGGCCACAGCAGTAATTAATGCATGTTATTAACTGTTAGACCCAATGAAGTGTGACTTGATACAAAATTGTATCGTTTTTCTTAGGGGTTAATGGCCGGGGTACTTACAGTAAATGCCAGCACCAATAGTGAACCGATCCAACTGACTATTCTACCCATTAGCGTCTAAAGATCACTGTGCCAGGCTGGCGGGAGGCGGGGGTATGGGTAGTGGACAACAGATTATTCTGTCAGGAATAGTACTACAGCATGTGGAGGGAGGGGTTACTGCAGGGGGAGGGGCTCTGTTTAACAAACTTACTTCATCCCAAAACGCTAGCAGAGAGGACGCAGACGAGGAAGAGACAGAGTCCTTTTTTGGTAACAGATGCGAGGGACAAAAATAAAGTCATGTTGCTTTGTGTGAACAGAACACTGGAGCAAGAGGAAATCAGGGAAAGGAGATGTAGTCAGTGATTCCCATAAAAGGCCACTCCAGTACAGTCCAAAAGGGACCACTCACAACCTCTTATCTGTTTCAGGTGAACCTCCAGGAATAAATCAAATCCGTGGAGACTTTCAGTAAAGGAGGTTACTTGAGGCCAGAATTACTTAACAATGGAGGGGCTGGAAAACGATGCGCATCAGAAGAACTTAAATGAGTTCTGCGTTAGGCTCAGAGCTGACCAATCCCGTTCTCCCATGACGCAGCTTGCTTCCAACCAATTAGCCCAGCCTTGCCTCCCCATTACACACAAACAACTTGCAAACCACAGATAATCTAGTTTATGAGAAAGGGAAACCGTTAGTAGTTCAGACACAAAACAAGCTATCCATGTAATGTCTGAACTGTGGTTATGAATATTGGTGTAGTAGTGCCTGGAGAAGTGGGTATACTCTAATTTAACAAATAGATAAGGACTAATTGATATGAGCACCAGTGGGGATTAAGAAGTGAGTATACTCTATGCCCACTAAGAGGTGGGTATACTGTGTATATCCGCGTATACCCTCCACTACACTACTGGTTATGAATGCTTAAGAGTACTTACCAGGCACCCACCCCACCCCATCCCTCCAAAAAAATGGTTTCGACAGCATCAGGGGGTAACTGATAGAACCCTTGGGACAAAAAGTGCTTGCTTCCCCTGTTAGAAAGCAGTACAGGGGGCACTTCTCCCATTTCTCATATACAGAGTAGTTTAAAGTTTGAAGAGCACATTTTCTTTGATCTTATACATAATATGCATGTCAGGGGAACTGCTGGTATTGCAAGAATCTCTCTTTTATAAACATAGTGTGTTGCATTGAACCATCAGAGTAACCCCAATTATCCTAATTATCCATGCCTCTCTGAAGTGTATGCAAATGTGAGAATAATTAGATTGTGCGAGAGAGCAACGGAGGAGGGAGCAGGGACCAAACCAGACTTACTCTGAAAGTGAGGTCGTGGGCAAGTGGGGAGGTGTTGAAGTACTCAAAAATGGAGTCCTGGAAGTCTGGGAGTTTCAAACCTAGATGTGAAAACACAGCGGTTATGACAGCGCCGCCAGCTGAAAATCACGGCCGTTCATTCACGCAGGATCCGTCACGCCTGACTAAGAGGCCGAGCCGTGATGCCTTATACTGCATGTACATCGCGTGAGCAGCAGGGTTTTCACTCACAGTCCCCACAGTGAGCAGAGCCTCTGCTTACCTTTGTCTGTCCGAGAGAGGCTCTCCTCCAGGTCCTTCTTCATGCCCTCCATCTGCTCGGCCATCTCTCGGTTCTTAGCTTCAGAGTCCTTCAACTTGCTGAAAGGGGCCAAGGAGGGGTCAAGGGTCAAAACTATCAATGAATTCTGAGAAATAACCTCTCTCACTCTCACACTCGCACACTCGCACACGTAAATGTACGTTTACTCTGCGCTGACCTCTCATAAGAGATGTTGGCCGCCTTAACCTTGCGCAGCTCCTCCTGCACGAGCTGCTTTGCCCTGATCTCAGCATCCAGCGCAGACTGCAGCTCCAGCCGGGCTGACATGTCCAGCTTCTGACTGCGACGCACTTTCCACAAGGGGTCCTGGGTAAGGTGAGGGAAATACGGTGTGTCATAGGGCTGCAGTGTATCAAACCCACCCAAGAGCTACAACATCAGACCCACTTCTTCAAAGAAACCAATGTAGTCCACTCGTATTAGTGGTAACGTACGTTACATAGGGAGCGTAGTGCGTATTTATGTTACATAGGGCATGCATAGTGTCCATGTGTTACATAGAAACTGCGTATAGAGTGCATATAGAGTGTGCACATGTGACATAGGCAGCAGTATGTGTACATGTTACATAGGGAGTGCAGTGTCTCTAGGATGCGTATAGGTTTCACTCTGGTGGCATGTGACCCGGATCCTGCTTCTTTCAGGAAGCAGGGCTGAACACAGCTCCAAATCTGACGCATTTCCTCTCGACCGCCTTTGGAAGCACGACAGCATCTTTCAGTTTGAATGTTATTCCCACACAACATGCCACATTTTTTTTTAAAAGAGCTATATTTAAAGCTTATTTTCTTCCATGGGTTCTGAGGGCTGTGAGAGCTCCACTGTTGTAGAGGCCATGGTGAATGGTGAGCTGGAAAGCTGGTATGGCACGAATCCAGCGGCTGCTATTGCTGCAAACCACGCATGCACAAAATTCGAACCAGTACATCACAGCTGATGAGGAGGACATCTTGGATCATCATCACATACTTCCCGACAAATGATCTTACTACCCAAGAGAAGACAAATCACCAACAGAGGGCCAGAAATCAACGGCTTCGTTCTCACACACCTCTTCTGGCTCAACAATTTTCGATAACAAACTGCACTCAGAGTGCAATGTGTTTGGAAGAACCCAGTTTACAAAAATATATTGAGCACCTTTTAGATAAATCCTAACAGAACATGTATCTTCAGAGACTATATATAGATTTTTCTTCTATAACCAGTCTTTAGAAAACAGGCTGGATTTTTCAAGTTTAGTCCCCTAATAAAACGACTTGAAAGTGGAGCTCCATATTTTGGTGCAGTGTGAACGAGACCTTTGTTATCCCGGAATAGATTTTTCAGCACGTCAGCATCACTCAACTGGCACATTGAATGAATTCTGCAAATAAACAGGCGATCTTGTACAGAAAAATCAGACGACATTCGAACTCTGGCAGTTATTCATTCAGCCCACAGAGGCTTCCCTTCATGGGAGCTGCAGATGTCACGGACTTCAGGTGCCACCGCATGCGATTCTGCGGCTGGTCAGGGGGAATGTCAGGCCTCAGGAGTGTCCAATGCTGGACACACCACTTTTCCAATTGGCCTGACAGACTGACTGGCAGCCAGCACCTTCATCTCACATGCACAGCTGCCAATGAGAATCAAGCAATGTTGTTGTAGCCATGCTGACGGCAGATCTGCCCCATGCCTGCTACCGAAAGCGCGTTCAAGACTTCTTATCTCAGATACATACTTTGTGTTTCTGATAAACTGTGGTCAGGCCCCGACAGAACAAAAACAACATTCAAATAATACTATGATATCTTTGCCATTTTGAAATTTATATTCTGATACCCTGTCAGAGTTAAATATCTGAGCTGAATGAACATCTATATCATGCATGAAATCTAATCTCTGAAGGCAGGAGGGCACACTATAAAGAGTGTGGGCTTCAATATTCTCCGTCGTCTGCATTTTCGTGGAATTAAACAACTTAAGAACAGGAAACCCTGTTGAGATATGATTCACAAAAATGTTGGAAATTCTTTTTTAAAAGCAGATTTACACTCCACCCTTGGTAGAGTGTCATAATTCTTTGAGACGACAGCTTGTTTTGTTTCAACAAAAAGCGCTGCTAACTGGAAATCCTTGGCAAAGGTAATCGTTTGAGCGCTAATGATTGGGATGGGAATTCAGTGAAGTGCCAAGCAGCAGACATCAGTGTCCCGCGGTGAGACACTGCCCGGCCCATGGAGAATCAGGCTTTCCCGCCCTCCTGCCAGGCTGATTTTAGGAGGCAGGTTTGAGGCACACTCACCAGCTTGTCCCCGCCATGGGGGACCAAGGACCTCTGAAAGGGGCAGTTTACTCCTGAGCCTTGCTGGGGTGGCAATCGAGATAACAAATGTTTAAAAGCACGCACACAAGTCTGGGTCAAACAAAATGCACCAAGGAAGATATCAGGCAGATGAGCGTGTACAAGTGGCTGTGCGATTCCACTGCGCACCTCACCAGGTGAAGGTTTTTAAATAAAAACAAAAACTTCCTCAAGTACTTCCTACATCAGAAGCGACCTTACATTAAGCACATTCAGTTCAACCAACCAGTTTTGGGGCTCCTATAAGTTATTATATTCTGACTGGACGATGTAATATGTTGAGTTTTCGGGAGCTCGGTCGTCTCCTTTCTGATCTGACAATTTTCATGCAGTCGATGTATACATATTAACATTCAACTAGGAAACTATCCTTCACCTCTAACTCTACATAAATCAGCATTTCTACAAGGGAGACCAAGAACTGTGAGAAATAAATCCTTTTTCCCCATAGCCCCCCCTCCATGAGGTCTGTGCTTCCCCTTATATACCCCACTCTCCTCCAGTCCCTCACAGACACCCATGACCACAGGGCACGGCACACTCATGGACCTCATGCTGAAAACACAGATTCATGGAAAGGAGGAGGTGTGGATATCTCACCATGGTTCTGGAGCCCAGGCTGGAGCTGCGGAGTGACTCCAGCTCCTCGGTCATCTTGGAGGCCAGGGCCTGCAGGTAGCCGCGTGCGTCCTTCTCATCGCTCACCCTGCAGGGCCACACAACACACACACACATCACAGACCTGCAGGGCCACACAACACACACACATCACATCACAGACCTGCAGGGCCACACAACACACACATCCCATCACTGACCTGCAGGGCCACACAACACACACATCCCATCACTGACCTGCAGGGCCACACAACACACACATCACATCACTGACCTGCAGGGCCACACAACACACACATCCCATCACAGACCTGCAGGGCCACACAACACACACATCGCTCACCCTGCAGAGCCACACAACACACACACACACACACACACACACACACACACACACACACACACACACATACATACATCACACACCTGCAAGGCCACACAACACACACATCACAGACCTGCAGGGCCACACAACACACACATCACATCACACACACTCTGCAAGGCCACACAACACACACATCACACACACTCTGCAAGGCCACACAACACACACATCACATCACACACACTCTGCAGGGCCACACAACACACACATCACACACACTCTGCAGGGCCACACAACACACACATCACACACACTCTGCAGGGCCACACAACACACAACTGCACTCAAAACCTGCGCTACAAAACACACATCAGCTACAGAAATAGCAGCAGAGGATTTGATTTTAAAGCAGTGAATAAAGTAGTATGAGTGAAGACACTTGGAATGATAACTATAAATATAATCATTTTTTTTTTTTAAAGTCTCATCCAACCTCATTGTCTTATTACATTTCAGTCATTATATTAGTTATTAATACTAATGGTATGAACCTCACCTAAAATGGTCCTGAACATGGTCACAATAGCTATTGCAATCTTTCACAGTAATATTTGTTGTTATCATTTGCAGTGTGACTACATTCATTTGAAGAGCGATTACATAAAAATAAAAATAAAAATAAATGTTAGTTAGTTATCCCAAGTGTAACTATTTTGGTGCTATGTGCACCATTGTTTTAGCTACAGTACCAAGCCTATTTTTTCCAATGCTATATCCTGTAGAACAATTAAGTGTCATCTACATAAAATTCCCTAAAATAAGCCATGTTATTATATTATTCTATTTTTATATCTATTGCTTCATCCTAGCATATATGAGCATCACATTAGCACATATAATTATAGATTACAGTGTTTCCCCCGGTTGTCTTTGTAGGCGGGGTGGTGCGATGGCATGACCGCAATTGTTGAAGGTATTTTATATTTTCAGACACCCGGCCTATTGCATGGTAGGAGAAACACTGGATTATTATAGTGTCTAAACAGGAATATAATAATTTATAAAGTAATACTTAATGTTTAATATTTAGTAATACACTTGAGGTAATGTATGGGGAAAACACAAAGCAGACCAACACTTTGAGTGAAAGCTCCCCCACACACATGCTAGCAAACTGCAGAAAGGCCAAGTTGCCAAGTATAAATCCTACATTGTGATACATTATCAGACCTTTTACAGAACATTTTAAAGGTCCATGTCATATTTCCATGATAAACAGTCAGATTAATGGGTACTCCCCAGCGTACTGATTGACAGGCTTATTAGAAAAAGTAGCTGAATATAACTGTGTGGTTACTTGTGCTAATAAGAAGAGAGAGCGAGAGCGGGAGAGAGAGAGAAATAAAGAAAGAAAGAAATAAAGAGAGAGAGAGAGAGCGTGCAACACTTGATGGGCAGCACAGACTGCATTCCATTGGAAATGGGATTTATGTTTTACCCGCAGGTCAATTTCACTCAAACCCCCCCTATGACGTCACCATGTGAGTCCCCCCCCCGTCGCTTCACCGTGCAATCTGTTTTTAGCATCAGGCTAATGCCCAGCAGTCTAAGATGTGTGAGAACAAGAGTTCCAGGTTAATCTGGGGACAGCAGTGTGGCGGTCGGTAGCCCTGGGTTAGCATGCAAAACGTCCTCATAATCAAAACAGTTTAACGAACGCAAATTCGGCAGAACACGCGCCACGTAGCTCAGGGCCCTTCCTCCCCGCTGCGGCAGCATTTGTTTGGAGGCTTGGGGGCGGGGCGACAGCAGTGGGACACGCCCAGGGGCGTGGCCCCCCCCCACACACACACTTACCACTGGATGATCTCGGCGATCTGCGCCTCCCAGTGCGCCACGCTCTCCTTCTTGGCGGCCAGATCCTGCAGCTCGTCCTCCAGCTGGCGGTTCTGCGCGGTCAGCTTGTCCACAAAGGTGCAAAGCTGAACGGTGCGAGATACATGGATGAGCGTGAGGATCAGCAACACCCCGCGTCTGGCGCGCTCTCCCTCACTCCCGCGCTGCCTGTAAACTCCCCGCCCCCGCGCGGTGGCTCACCTTTTCAGATTCGCCGGTCAGCTTGCGGTTCTCTTCGCTCAGCATGCTCCGCTCCCGCTCATACTTGTCCTTCAGAGTGCCCAGCGACTCGTCCATCTCGCTTTGCCTGCGGACACAGCGTCGGAGCTCTCACCACACGACAGCTCGCAGCACACAAACGCGACACACTCAGAGACACGGGACAATAACCCACCGGGACACAATGCTCCCTTTATAGCCTCTGTCAACATCTCATCTACGAATGCTTAACCATAAACCGTTGGTGTTAGCTGCGCTTTTTTCACGGCCGTATTTTTCACTGCCTTTTTCACGGTTGCATCTCTGTGTTTTTCACTGTCTAGTTGAGGCCAAAGACAATTCTAGAAAAGTTATATACTAATCCAGAGCTGCCCAACCCTATTACTGGAAATTACAACCCTTCCTTCCTGTAGGTTTTCATTTCAAGCCTAATTTGGCACACTTTTACTAATTCTACTAATTAGCAGCTGGACAGAATCTCTAGCTGTTGAATGAGGTGTGCTTTGTGAAAACCTACATGACGGTAGAGCTCCAGTAATAGGGTTGGCAGCCCTGCTCTATTCTATGATATTCCTGCTGAAAGGGCGCTCACCGCTCTCTCTTGGACTTCTCCAGCTTGTCCTTGAGCATGAGCAGCTCCTTGTGGAGAGAGAGCTGCTGGCCCTCAGAGTCATGCAGCTCCTTGCGAAGGTTCTTCAGCTCCGTGGAGTGGGAGGCCTCCACGCGCACCAGCTCCTCCTGGTAGAACAGGACCTTCTTGTCCAGCTCCGACTTCACCTTGGACAGCTCCTGCTGGGTCTCGGGGCTCGGGCCCACCGCTCGCCCGCTGCCCTGCTTCACCTGTGGGCACCGGCGAGAGACGGGTGTGACAGAGTCAGAATTTGACCTCACCACTTAAACACTGGCTCAGTTTCAGCCTGAGGGGGTAGAATGCCAGTGATCCTTTTCGAAGTCAAAGGCCACAAAAAGCAACAGACAGCTGCCCTTGAAAATGGGCGTGTCCTCCATCGTATTCTGAGTAGCGTGAGATGTTGGAATGGCGTGGCTTAAAGTGCTCTGGCTGCTGGGCAACCCCGGCGGTGTGTTTGCATTGCGGAGCGCATTACATGCAGCAGGGGCTGGACTCGGCCCACGCGCTCGCCCTGGCGAGCGCCACGCGCAGCCCCCCTGAGCACGACCCTCGCTCCAAACACGTGGCCATGGGGAGCAGCAAGCCCCATGTCAGCACTGGCCCTATACACTGGCTTTTCCACACGCCATTCATTTTTTAATGAATAACTGTTCTGTTGCGCTGCCAGCAGGTAGCGCACTTCACAACACACCTCTTGCTCAGGTTGCACCAGCCACAGCAATAAGGCCAGGAATAAACAGCAGCAGGAGTCACCCACAGGTCAGGTCTCTATCACATTCAAATCAGGACCGAGAGAATCCCTGTTGCAAACTAATCCAGTCTGTGACCCAACTACTTTGATCCAATTTCCAGTTTTCACGCTAAATTTGCCCAGCAGGGAGTGGGCTCTGGCTGATGAAACTCGCATACACACAGACACGCACACACACACAGATACTGAGCCTGTTAAAAAGGATGCATGGCCTTGTTTAACCGTTCTGTCCTTACTAAGTGGGGTCAGCTATAAAGCCTGGAATGCGCATATCCACTGCTACCGTAGCCAAATGGTTGCATTCCAATAGCTGCTTTATTGATTTCATTCCTCACATAGGGGATTACTGAAGTGATAATGGAATAGAGCTTTTTTATGGTTTGTTTTTAATGGAACAGTGTTGGATTTAATTATCACAGACAAAAAGCATAATAATTGCAAAATGCAGACAAAACCCAACTAGGAACTCCATACATATTTCATAAATATGTTCTCAGCTACTTTGTATTTCGCGACAGACTATCTTTCCCTTTGCCGACTATCATCCTGGCTGGGCTTCCACAGAACTGGGCTCATTAATTTACTGCCACAAGTAGCAAGACAGAAGCTGCTGTCCGTGGGTGATTTAAGACTGTCGATTCTCCATGGAAATACCATGTTCTCAAGTCCGTTTTCCTGTAGGGTGAGTGAGGCTCAAGACTGTGAATCGGACCAATTCAGGATAAACTGGTTTTCACTGCCAGTGGGAAAGCCGTTCCAGAGAGAATATGAGGAGAAGACTAGAGAGGAACGAAAGACCAGGGAATTAAATTAACCTTTTCACCAACTGGCCAGAGTGGCTTATGGATTCTAAAAATCACCAGCCATTTTCAACATTTTACCAGCCACAATACCTTTGGTTACCTGCCAAAGTGGCTGCTAGAGTAGTGGTGGTTGGTGTTAATTTCACACCCTGCAAAAGACCCAGGAATGCTGTGGCTTTGTGTTTACCCCCCCAATCTGCAATATGAGGGCGTTTTTAGGAGGGAGGGGCAGGGTCTCTAACCTTCAGCGTCTCCAGTTCGCTCTCCAGCTGCTTGGAGTAGGTCTCACTGTGTTCCCGCAGTTTGCGCTCCTTGGACGCTTCTGCCTTGGCGTCTTCCAGCTGAGCCTCCAGCTACAATGGACAACAGAGGAGTCACAGATTAGCATTAGCACACACCCTTTACACTGGGAAACAATGTCTGAATCTGCATATGGGACAGAGGAGCCTCTGTCCACCTACTGGATAGGGTAAACACACCTGTTACACCAGATGTGACCAAACTCAAGCACTTTGTCTAGCATTTTCTAAAAATCTGACAATCCTCTGAACATGATTATGTATGAAAATTGTACTGAATGAAGTCTAGGTTATAGCTATTGAAATTACGCATATTAGAGAGCCTTCTAAAAAACATCTCTTCTCATTCTCATGAAAACAGCTCCCACACAACTGCTCCTTAACTATGAAACCCTGTGTACAATGCCACACAAAGGCATCATTTTCCTCTGCTTTCTGTGCGTGTGTTTGTTGTGTAGGTGTGTGTGAGTGAGTGTGTGTCTGCATGCATGCGTGTGTGTGTATTGTGAATGTGAGTGCGTGTTGTGAGTGAGTGCGTGTTGTAAGTGCGAGTGCGTTGTGTCTGAATGCACGTGTGTGTGTGTTGTGAATGTGAGTGCGTGTTGTGAGTGTGTGTCTGCATGCGCATGTGTGTGTGTTGTGAATGTGAGTGTGTTGTGAGTCCGCATGTGCGCGCCTGTGTGTGTGTGTGTTGTGAATGTGAGTGCGTGTTGTGAGTGAGTGTTCTGAGTGAGTGTTGTGAGTGAGTGTTGTGAGTGAGTGTTGTGAGTGAGTGTTGTGAGTGAGTCTGTGTGTGTTGTGAATGTGAGTGTGTGTTGTGAGTGTGTGCGTGTGTGTGCGTGTGTGTATGTGTGTGTTGTGAATGTGAGTGCGTGTTGTGAGTGTGTCTGCATGCGCATGTGTGTGTTGTGAATGTGAGTGTGTGTTGTGAGTGAGTGTTCTGAGTGAGTGTGTGTGTGTGTGTGTGTGTGAGTGTGTGTTGTGAGTGAGTGCGTGTGTGTGTGTGTGTGTTGTGAATGTGAGTGCGTGTTGTGAGTGAGTGCGAGTATGCGTTGCCTCCTGTCACTAGCAAAAGGAGAGCAGGGGTTAACCCTCTTCCACGTCAAGGCAGCGCATTCCTGTCTGGCGTATCACTGCGAAGGTCAGTGTCGCCCATCTGGACATGGTTAGGTGTGGAGGTCCGGGGGGAGGTTGGGGTCTTTGGCCCAGCTCAAAAGGAGGGGAGAGAAGACTCTGCCACATTCCTCCTGTTGCCTCTGGAGACCCTATTGAGCACAGATGCCTCCCATCCCCTGGCAGGGCTCTCTCTCCCTCAGCGGTGTCAAAGCAACTGAAGGCAGCGCATTCCAAAGAGGGAGCACGCGCCTCGCTATTGTCTCTGCCGCGTCACTGGGAGCAGGAGATATGTGCCTGGGAGAACATCGCAACAAAAACCCCCCGAATCGTGCGAATGCGAGATGTTTGGGATTCCTGGATGCGGGAGAGCCCTTTCAGGAGCTAACGGGATTTCTGAGGCCGTAATCCACCCTGACGCAGAGAGCTTCCATTCCCCCCCAAATCAACACCCCCCCCCCCCCCCTGGAAGATTTACCTCCTTTCGGGCCTTCTCAGTCTTGCGGATTTCCTGGCGCATGGCGTCGATTTTCTGCATGACCACCTCCATCTCCTCCTCCTTGTCGCGGAGCTGGCGGGAGAGCCGCTGCTTGTGGGAGCGCAGCTCGGCCATGCGCTCGTTGAGCTCGGAGAACTCCTGCATGGCCAGCTTGCGCTGCTGGTGCGCGTCCTTCAGCTCCTTGGTCTGGGACTTGAGCCTCTCCAGGGACTCCACCAGTTGCTGGGCGGAAGAGAGCCAATGTCAGGACGGGAGGACAGAGAGAGAGAGGGGCCGACGCACGCTCGCGTCGGCTGCAGAGGCCTTGGGGTATTGCAGTGGTCCCCAACCCTGTTACGAGATCTACCATCCTGTACGTTTTCACTCCAACCCCAACAAAGCACACCTCATTCAACAGCTAGAGATCTCGTTGAATTGCCAATTAGTAGAATTAGTAGGCGTGTTAGGCATTAAAAGAAAACCGACAGGACTGTAGATCTCCAGGAACAGGGTTGGGGACCACTGGGTCAGAGGGTCAGTGCTCCCTACTTCCCAATACACCTTTGTAACCCACAAGTAACAAACCACAAGTGCACGCATTCTGAAATGCGGATAGAAGCGAAGTGAAGAAATCGCATGAAAGAAAAACAGGCCTTCCCTGATGAGTGCCACCATCTGTTACACAAATGTGAGTCTCCTGCTGTGCGATGTGGGGTTTCAAAAAAAAACCCAAAGCGCCTTAGAGTTGAGCAGAGTAACAAACTACAGTCGTACTGCAATCGGTACATTTGATATTAACGCAAATAAGGAGCTACACGGATATGCACACACAGTGGGACCCAGTGGCCATACAGGCGAATGAGGAAACAAAGCCTTAATAAGAGGTCAGCAGACAGACGGAAAGACTGACTCACAGGCACATACGGCAGTAGCAATTTAGACACAAGAAGGCGTATTAGCAAAAAGGGTGGAATGTAGAAATGCACATGGGCGCAGAACACAAAATAATTGATAAACGCTAAATCGTTGACTAGTCGCGGAGAAGAATGCACACAAATGAGCCAAACTCATAACAACCAAAAGCCTCACATCTACATTGAGCTAAAGCAAGGCAATATTTAGGTCGAATAGCTAGAGTAATCTTATTACCAAAACAGGCAATGTGGTGAATATTACTGCATTTAGGGCTAATGAAATGATGACGTGCACTTTTCATAAAGGGTTCCTTTTTCTCCAAACAGAACGATTAAATCTAATGAGCCCAAGACCAAGGATGTTTCCAACTAAGTTAATAAGAAAAGAAGTAACAAATCCAAGCCAAACCAGCACTCTTGTCTGGTTGCATTTGGATATTTTGGCAGCTGTCAATAAGGTATTCATACTATAATGAGTAAATACGATTGCATACCACAGTGAGTACCCAATACATTTAGAGCAGTCCGGATTTTTCTAGCTAGTCACAGGGAGAATTGGCCTTATAACAGTAGACCTCTAAAACCGAGTCAGTTGGTAGGACTGTTAAGCAGTTGGTGAAATGTACATATTCCATATTTTAGTCACACATTCATCATGTTCAATACTGTCTGTTGACTCCAACTTTACAATGAACCCTATATTTTCCTTAAAAACAGTACATGGGACACAATGCAGAGAGATCATACCTTGTGGATGTCTTCCTTCTCTTGCCTAAGTGCTTTGACCTGCTTGTCGAGAGCCTTCAGTTTGGTGGAGGAGGACTCGTAGTCCTGCCGAAGAGACACGGCCTCCTCCAGCTGGTGCTCCAGTCGGTCAGAGTCTGCAGGACGAAGAGCAGTAATGAGCGACACCGAGACTAATCAGAACCTCCTTTTCGGCTCCTCAAACCGTTACGCCGAGAGTTTGATGAACTTTTACTTCTCCCCTACGACCCCATAAAACAGCCCTCGGGGCCAGTTCAGCTCATGTGCGTGTTTTACGGTCGGTTCCTCTCGTGTGGGGCCTCTCACCCGCCAGCTTCTTCTTCAGTCGCTCGATTTCCTCGTTGAGCTTCTTCATCTCCTTGTCCCTGCTGGCCGTGCCCACCCCGCGGCCCGACCCATGGAGAGACTGCACTGCCTGGGTGGATTCTGAGAGGGAGGGAGGGGGATAACAGCATGTTACACAGAATAGGGGGCCAGAAAATGATGTGCCACCGGGGTCAGTGTGTGTGGAAGGTGCCTGGAGCATCATTTGGGTAGGGGGTAAATTTTAGAGATGGACTCTGCTTTGTGGTTGGGTGGGAGGGGCATGAGGTGAGAGTCCCATGATTGGGGTGTGGAGAGTAGAGGGGGTGGAGGTGTGAAGCACATGACTGAAGTGTGGAGAGTAAGCTCGGTCCAGAAGGTTGGTACCTTGCAGTTTGCGGCTGAGCTCCAGCTTCTCCTGCTCCAGCCTCTTGATCCTCCTCTCAAAGGCCTCCACCTGCAGGCTGCTCTCTGCGTCCCTGGGCACATCCCCCTCGGACACGGAGCCGTCCGCCGCCTGCTTCATGCTGCCGCGGTCAGAGAAGCAGCTGTCCGTGGTGTAAGTGAACCCCACGAAGGGCAGGTGCTGCCCAGAGAAGCCGGTGTGGGACATTGGAGGCACAATATCCTGGAGCACAGCACAGGTGGAGTCAGCCATGTTAACTGTACAGCCCTGTCAGAGGGACATACCTCGCCGATTCATAAACAAGTCAAAACTCACAAGTATAACTAGTCACAATTTATCCTGAACACTGAAAGTGGATAAATGAGGAAGTCACTTCAGTCAACATCACTAGGCTTTCCCTGGTGAGACAGCATTTGCTAAACAAGTGTGAATCTCCTGGTGTATCAATGTAGTCTTTCAGAAATCAAAGCGCCTCCAGTTAAGCTACATGACAAGAACTCAGGCTGCTTACAGTATGTTTGATTAGAAAACAAAAGCAATATTACCAGGGTCTGTCATCTCCCACACATACACAGAACCATTTTTATCTATACCTGGTCCATTTCTTGTATTTTGTGCCCTTCGTATGTGCTTTGTGATGGTTTTGCCCCCATTTTAAAATGTATAACGTTATATACGTATAACGTTAGCATTTTGTGAGGTGTCGATTCAGTAAATGGTATAATAGTTCACGGTGTTCATTTTTACAATTGGATGTGCGACCATTCTCTTTTTAGAGAACATAGTTGTATATTTTCTTTTGGATCAGCACTCCTCGTGGAATTCCACTAGGTGAAGCGCGACTTTTTCTCAATCTTCCGCACTGAATTCATAGTTGCATAAAAACAGAGAGATCGAGAGAGACACACCGGGTTTTTGAGGACGTCATCATCCACATCGAAGTTGGAGGTGTCAGAGGGGGAGCTGACGTCAGGAATGTAAGGCGCCCCTGTGTTGCGGATGTTGTCCCAGTCGATGCCGCTGAAGAAGGGGTGCTTCTTGAAGTCCTCGATGCCGTTTTGCCCGAGCCGCCGGTCCCGGCTGCAGATGAGCCTCTGGATCAGGTCCTTGGCGTCCTCAGAGACGTCCGCGATGTGTGAGGGGAACTGGAAGCGTTCCTGGGAGAGGCAGGGTGTGCGCGTGAAACCGAATATCTGCCTCCCTACTATTTTTCACGTTTTAAACTCAGTTTTCAGGCGTTCCCTCCACTCGGGCTCTCATTAAAATGGTTGCGGGCCACAGAGGAGAACAAGGAATCTGTCTGGGGAGTGGATTTCATTCTGCGTTCTTAAGAGCCGGCCAGCCTTGAAATACTGCTGGTGCCAACTGATTTTACCCGTGCTGCAAATAAACCCTCGAGCTGTAAAAAGAACCTTCCGAGGCTCATTGTGCACAGAGAGAAATATGCAGCTACACTGGAAACACTTTCACCGCTGTAATAAAATCCATTTACGTAAATAAGAAGTCAAGACAAATTCTCGGTTAACAGCAAATAATAGTTCTGTAAGAATCAGTTCACACTGCTTCATATCAGTAGTGGTGAGGCAGAGTAACGGCACACAGTTATTTCTGTGTGGATCACTGGCACAATCAAACTAAATATATATTTATGTTTCCATGAAACAAACCTCAAGAGGCTGAGTGTGGATGCAAACATGGAAGGTATGCCTAAAGCACAGTGCCTAAACCACAAAATAAACCAATCCTGGTTTGTAGGGTTACACTCCACTAAGAAAGGATTTTTTTTGGTCCTTTTTATAAAGAAGAGTGACACTAAATACAATAGGCCTGTGGTGCGGCACACATAATGAGCGCAAATGAGGACGTACTTCGTGGTTCATGATCTTGCCGTAGGTTTCCACCAAGGACTCTGCATAGAAGGGCGTCTCCCCGTAGAGCATCTCGTACATGCACACTCCCAGGGACCACCAGTCGCACTCGGGCCCGTATTTCCCCATGCCGTCCTCCATGGCCTGCAGGATCTCCGGGGAGATGTAGTCTGGCGTTCCCACGGCAACCGACGACTGCACCTGCACATGGCAAGACGAGACGTTAAACGGCAAAGCCACTCTTCGGCACACCCTTCACGCAACTTTAATTCAGTCTAGACAAGAGGGGTTTAAAAACATATGATTTTCTAGCGTAACATGGCCAGTCTGAGGAACTGAGATAGGGGTGTGGAGAAACAACGCTGTCTGGTAAATTGTCGGAATTGAAGTTGGCGCATATATCCATACACGTGCTTTTTAGTTCAATCAAGTTACTACCTTTGCAATGACATTATTCAAGACTTGAAACAGAACATTATATGTGAATATGGTTTCTGGGGTGTAATGATTGCTTTTCAGTTAATTTAAAGTAAGAAATGTAGGTAGTAAACTTAACCTCGATTGCTAAATAAATATACTGAAAAGATACCTAGCGAGCAGGCTAGCTAGCCTACCTGCAACCAATATCTAATCTCAACAAAGTATATAATAAAGTTGCTCCATTACAAAAAAAAAAGTTATCTACTAATCTAGCCATAATATTGAGGCAAACCGAATGCATTGACATTTATCCCTCATGCAGAAGCGCTGCCATTCATTCCCTTTAGTTAGCTCAGCAAGTTCCCACCATCTTGGGAAAGCCACGCAGGTGTTGAGGCTGCCTTTGAGCATGCTCTGTCTAATTGCCTTTTATTGCTTTGGATCGTCAACGACAAATTCCTTTTCTTCGGCTCAGATGCAGAGGAAGCCGGCGGGTCTACAGGAGCAGGTCACCGGCTAGGACTGTCCGCCATTACGAATGGACTGCTGAACATTACAGGCAGCTCGTTTGAGAGGCTTCGGGCAGGCCCCTGAATTTGTCCATCACAATCATGCCATTTTGTTTAGAAATAATGTTTCAGTAAAATGTAAATTTAGAAGACATAAGGTGCTGAATTTCTCACCAAATCTCATTCTCTGACGGTCATGATCATTAATATTTGACTGAAAAAAGTTGCATAGTACACCTTTATAATAAAAGTATTGAAAGGTATACAAAAATAATTTCATTAAAATAATCAGAATTTGATAAGGTAATAAATGTAAAGAAAAGGTCCCTAAACTTGGCCCTGGAGAGCCACATGGTCTGCTGGTTTCTGTTTTAATCGTTCAATTATGGGCCCATGAACAATGAAAACCTGCAGGCCCCGTGGCTGTCAATGACCAAAGTATCATAATAAAAGTGCTAAAATGGCTTATTGCTGGAGGACACAGATACAGCCCTGACCGCGCGGACTATGGCCGACAGCCCCGCAGGCTAGCGAGTGCACAACAGGCCCAAGTGTCACACGGAGCGCAGTCGTTCAACACGATGACTACACAGCTCAACTCTATAGAATGTAGTGCGCCTTACAACAACAACCCCACAGTCTCGCAAAGCCTTTGATGTCTACATCATATTAGTACAACAGAGAATACTGTTCGCTTTCATACCGATTAGAACCTTTAAATTATGAATGGGATTCCAAACGTACGCTATAAAAATGTGCCTTCCAGTGCTGTTCATCTTGCCAGAACGAACTGAGAACAGACTCGATCACAGAATCCCACACTGTTATTTGAGCCTTACGATGAGTTAGAAAATGATCTGCGGTCAAATTAATTCAATTAAATGCATTACGTTGACAATTTCCAGGCACTGACTATGAAGAGGTCAATGCATCTTACACTGTGATACTCAAATACGTTTATCGAATCATATGCAAGAAGTATAACCGATCTTGACACGCAGCTTTGAAATTAGAGCAGTCCGGAAAAGGTGACTACATCCACACTGAGAAAATTTACTCAAGCAGTTCTTCCCATTTCAAGGTCCTGGATGCTGCTCCTGGGAAACGGCTGTTCCGATTACTCCTTTGGAAAAGTCCCAGCAGGTAAGAACTGGCCATTTGTGTGGTCGGGGTGCTAAATCAGTGAACGGTCGGGGTTGACAGCTAGTCCTGTACAGAACGCAGAACACTAGCGTGGGGCGGAAGGGGCCGGACCTGGGTCAGCGAGAACACAATGCCCAAGCTCTCACATACTCTCTTCCCTGTAAAAACAGCTCCAAAATCAGGGTTTGAATACAGATCCATGCATTTCTCAAGGGGACAGCTTTATCTAGCTAATAGATTTTTTTTTTGCCTTGGCAAGACATCCTTTTAAAACTGCATCCACTGGATGAACAAAAATAAAGACTACTGCAGAATTTGTAATGAACATTCGCTATCGAAAACTCCTTACAAGGAGTATACAGGAAGATCATGTTGACCCCATATGAGCCAGTGCGCAGCCTTAGATCCTCAGCGGGGGCCCTCTGCTGTGTTCCAAAGTAAGTTAAAAAAAAAAAAAGAAGGTGTTTTCTTTTCCATCAGGCAGCCGGCTTTGGAACGACTGCCTGCCTGAGGGAGGGAAGGAGATAGCATCAGTGATTCTTTTTTAATCACTTTTTTAAAACAAATTTTTTTTTATTTTTGTTTTTTTTTTATGTTGTTTTTTTTTTTTTTTTCTTTTTTTTTTTGTCATTTTAATTGTTTTTTGTTTTTTTTTTGTTTTTTTTTTTTTTTTTTTTTTTAATTTTTTTTTATATTTTTATTAAATATGTTTATTTTTTATTTGTATATGTATTTTTATTTTTTTTATTATTTTTATTTTTATTTCTTTATTTGTAACTATTTGTTTTTTTTTTTTTTTTTTTTTGTGTTTTGTTCTGTTTTTTGACTTTTGAAAAGTGCTATACAAATAAAGTTTATTATTATTATTATTATCAGGAACAGCACACTACAGAATGGAAAACTTACATGTTATACCCCCATTATAATTTACGTCTTTCTTCTGCGGTTTTACACAGTCTGTAAACCGAATGAACCTTTACCTTACAATCCCATAACAATATCCCCTTTAAAGCTCTGCATTGGCTTGAAGTGTGAAGAGCTGCTGCAATGTGCCACGGTCACGTGACTCCATTGCGCCTCCTGCCCTTTCGCATCAAGACGAAATCTTGAATCTCCACTTTGCGTTGTGACATTCTCACGTTAAAACTAAATACAAGTACAACTGTAACTGACAAGGTACAGGTGATGTAAACCACAGATTTTCCAACATGTCACAGCTGAACATAACTACGGTTGTTTGGTTTCAACATCAAATTGCTTGGAGCCCATCTGGGGGTCAAAAATGTGAACGCAGATCATCATGAACTCTTCCGTGTGCAAATCAGCTCTTAGTACTGGGCTCAGCGTAAATCCTGCTAGCGCGGCCCGTCCACTAACTGACCAGCTACAGACTGTAAGAGGGAGGCGGCTTTCACCCACTCCATTCCTTGTTATCAGCCATGGGGGCTGACTCACAGCTGCCTTCAACATAACAACTGGCTTTTACATTAGTCCTTTAATGAAGTGAGTCTAAGGGAGTGGACTCAAACTAAGCCTGGACTTCCTCACTGTCACAAAAATATAAAAAATAACTGTGCTTTTAGTTGTATGTGGTTTACATTTGATGTAATTGTGTCATATCTGAAACTTTGTCTCCTTGCGTTTCTGTAAACAGAGCTAAAGGCTCATGTTTGCCAATCCTCAAAAGGTGAACTCTTCTCGGCCTCTCAGCGATGTCGGGGGGCAAAGAACCTCGGAGATACTCACTGTTCCATCATCCATCATCTTCAGACACGACCCAAAGTCAGCCAGGCGGATATGGCCGTTCATGTCCAGCAAAACGTTGTCTGGCTTTATGTCTCTGAAAGCACAGACACCAGCCCATCATCAAAAGAATACTCTTTTAGAGAAGAACAAAAAACAAATGTACCTTAACCGCAGTTCCAGGCTGGGGTATTTTAACAGGAATGCAAAACCGAGCGACGTTATACCACCATGGCACACCTATCAGTTAGCATGTAGAGTGGCTCTGACCTACTTTTGAATAAACAACTCTGAACCTCGCAGAACTAACTTGCTGCACGATTACTAGCCAGGAGCTCCTTTTTAAAAAATAAATAAATAAATCCCCCCGGCCCACAGCCAACGCTGAGAGGGCCACATTCCACACCGTCCGGGCCCGCGCGCCGCTCCAGGAGGGGGGGCAGTTTGGCATTGTTGCGCCCTCCCGTCTTCACACTCCCCGGCCGGGCAGGCAGCAGAGGAGGGCGTCCTGGCCGGAGGCCACACACAGACCCCTCTGTTGTGCGGCCCTGGCACAGCGCTCGGCAGTGGTGACAGGGCGGAAACAAACACGCCGCACGACGCTCCCCGGGCCAAGGGAGCTGGAGCCTGACCCAGGAGCAGGAACCTGCTGCACCGCAGTCAGCCATTACACACAAAGCAGCTCTAAAGCTTGTGCGGAAGGGTATCATTATCTTCAGTGACTACGTAACGTCTCTGAACGCGCTTGGTCTGGCCATGTGTGCGTATGTGTGTGTCTGTGCGTGGGTGTGTAAAAACATGGAGGAGGCGGCAGCAGTAAGCTGGCTGCTCTTCCTGCAGCTTCAGGATGTGCTGCCTTCCACTCTCGACAGGTAGTAGGAAGTGAGGATCCTCTGGTGTACACAGATGCCAAGGGCGACTCTTCCACTGTAAGTGCTTCAAGGAAGAGGCCTCTATGACCTCTCCAACCCCTTCTGTTGTCATAGCAACATCCATCACCAGTCCCTACTTTAGTCTGTACCACCCCCCCAACCCCCCAACCCAGAGTGGTCAGACTCCTCTGCCCTCTAGCGGACCTCACCTGTGCACATAGTGTTGTTGATGGATGGAATGCACAGCCAGAACCATCTCTGCCACATAGAACTTTGACATGTCCTCCGGAAGCCGGTCTTCAAACTTGCTGAGCAACGTCAGCAGGTCCCCTCCAACATAGTAGTCCATAACCAAGTACTGCAATAAAAAAAATTTAAGAATACATTGTCCAGGCTAACAAAACATCAGAACAAAGCATCTATTTTGGTTTGGTTTGATTTGTATCTGTCATGCGATAAAAAGACTTAATCAAAACACAATCATATTTTTACACTACTGAAGAAATATTCCCTAAAGCGAAACACAATTCAAGTTCATAACTTGAACAGAGATTGTTTAAGATTTATATATCTGTATATAACTTCAGAAAATTGTGCTCATATTTGCCTGAGGAGCACCACCATTTAAAAAAAAACAGATTTTAACACATACTTTTTACATTAACTTAGAATGCCTAATCTTATTTGTCAGCCACTCCCAGCACTGCAAAATTCTGCGTTAATTTCGGAATTTTGCAGAGCAGCGAGCGCGTCCTCCGATGCGTGTGCTGCCGCCGACACCCTTTCTCACTCCGCAGCCCAGCAGCTGATCTGCGCAGTCACTGCGCTGGAGGACCACACTTCATGAGCCGCCGGCGCAGGCAAGCTACAGTTCCCTGATCACCCACAGGAGGCGCTCTCAAGCAAAGAGGCGGCGACATTTGTTCTGAATGAATCCTTTCCTTATCGGACGGCCTTACGACTGATTACGCGCCAGGCTGTTGGTCACAGTACGCACTGGCGTGATCGCGATTGGATACCGGATGTGGACAAAAAGCACTTCAGATAGACACGCCCTGGGAGAGCCCCAGTGGTGCACAACTTGGAGATTTGCGTGACACAAATGACATGAGCAAAGCCATCCCTCATGACAAAGAGCAGGCTGCCGTCACTGTGGCAGCAGCATTCATACTTAATGACTGGATGCTACACAGCAGTCATGAGTCTGAACCGCCCAGGAGCGCAGTGACAGTACAGAGGAAGCTCTATTATTAGGCTGTTCTCCATAGGGACTGAGCACACCCCAATAATAACCGTACCCGTGAGCACAAGCCCCCTATCACAGGCATCTCGTGACTCAGACTGGCAGGGCACAAGGTCATCTCTAGACACAATCCCACAATCCCCCAGCCAGAGAAGGGAGGGAGGGAGATTCTGAATCTGCTTCTCTCAGATACCGTGATGTAATTTACCGTGAAGCTACCACACAGTAAACATTGCTGGACTCTGTTTTAGTGTGAGGGTAGGCTAGAGAGGAATAACTTAAATCTGAAGACACAAAGCTGAAAAAGGCATTAGCCTATCATCGTCATTTATCAGGAAGAGGCTCCCTGTCACAACATGCTAGGGCTACCTGCCGTGACAGTGAACAGCGAAAGGAGTTTCCAATGTACAATTTGACTGTGAAGAAAAAGCCATGTCATAGTCTTTCTGGATTCATGGTCCAGTCAATGTGGTGCATGCAGAAATTCAAATGATAAATTCATAGGATTGAGCAGTACAAACACTTCTTCTTATGCACCATTTATTCTTAATTGAGACAAATGATGTCACATGACTAAGCAGAGAGATGGACAACTTGGGCACTGAAAAATAACGGAGAGCCCCGACCATCGCTAAAGGGTAGCATTCACTGGCCCCAGGTCCTTACCAGGTAGTTGTCATCCTGGAAGGCGTAGTGCAGCGTGGTGATCCACTGGCAGTCCCCGTTCACCAGAACATTCCTCTCCTCCCGGAAGCAGGCGGTCTGGTGGGGAACAACAGCGAGTCACTTCACACGCACATGCGCTCGCCACAGCGCTGTCGCCTCGCGTGAGCCGGGTCTGGTCATGCGCGGCCGGGCCTCCTCGTCTACGTTTCCACTACCTCTCACTTCCCTCACCCAAACCCCCCGCAGGCCCAAACATCCCATTATCTCTGATCATATCAAAACTAATCCTGGTGGCGGGGAGGGTGGCTCTCTCACCTCATTTCATGCAAACCAGTAACAAACACGGAAGCGGTCCAGTGTTAATCTCTTTAATGTTACCATTACACTTTAGCCATTGCTGAGGGCAGCTCACAGGTCAGATTGGAATTCACTTATACATACTGCATTATGTGCTTTTCAGCAGTAAACTCAAGCGGAAAGACCCTTCCTAAAAGTTAATCTGGAACCCGCCGTTTATAAGCAGGGTTCCTTATCAACTGCTCTGCACTGACCTTGTCCCGGAAACTAGCTTTTTAATGCCTCCTCATCCAGATCTCCTATATGCTTAATCCATCAGTGCATTAGCCATACAGATGGGGGTACAGCCGACCACACTTGATCACTGTCCTCCCTTAACTGATAACATAAAAAGCTGGATCGCATTAGTCAGCGGCACTGTAAAGAAGCTAGGAGATCAAAAACACTGATGGGATGAATAACACGCAGGCACGCTGCTGCCGCTCTGCACTGTGCAATGGCAACGACAGAGGACTGAGGGATTAATGATCAACTTGTTGACAAAAGGTCTCCTGACATCACTGGAGCGGAGCAGCGGATGCCTACAAGCGCTGTCACACTGTCAGATCTAACGATAGAGAAACTAGGTCGAGTCGAGGAAAACTAAAATAAAGGCCGCCTGCGTCTCTGGCATTTGGCTTTGCCAGTGCACAGCAACACAGTTATAGACTTGTAAGAGCATCACATCGTACCTTTTAAATGTAAAATACGGAAAAATATTAAATATGAGGTCAATATTCAGAAACATCTGACATCTTAAGCCTTTCACGCATACAACCGTTTTTGTTTTTATACATATGATATACAAGTATTATTTCAAGATTTACTTTTGCTGTTTCTTACCCTAATAATGTACCGCTTAAAAATCTTCCAATTAGGTTGCAGGGAAAATAAGCATATACTATAACAGAAAATATGATTTATATCTAAAATGCGTTTAAATATATCATAGCATAACCATATAATATTTTCTAAAAAGCCCTGGACGAAACCCACATGACCACGATGATGAGCAGCGTGGGCCGAGGAGCAGACAGGCAGAGAGAGGGAGAAATAAAGCAGCCTTATTCTGCTCATCAGCCGCGCAGAGATTTTAAAAATAAATCTCACTCCCTTACTTCAGCCCTCTTCAGCATCTCCCATTTGTTCAGGATTTTCATTGCGTACACTCGCTCCGTGTTTTTCATTTTCACCACGGCAACCTAAAAAGGAGAGAAAGGGAGGAGGGGGAGGAGGGGAAGAAGGGGGGGGGGGGGGGAGCAAAAGGCTTGGGTCACGTGATGCACAAATGATCAGCGGTCTGCCATTTCTGGGCTTTAGATTAAGATGCAAAGGATTTGAGCTTCAATTTATTTTTATCCCGGCTTATTTCAGCCTGGTTTCCTCCGGTTTGTGAGTTTTTTTTTCTCAATGGCTCTCCAAAGACCACCGACAATGGTGACCAATAATAACCAGCATGCGGAGAAATATAGTATTTGCCATGTGCTAAAAAAGCCAATAAATCTCTGGCAAACTCAAACACCAGGGTCAATGTCATGCAAATTACATTTTTTACTGCTAAATTGCCCACAGCAATAACTTTTACGAACAACTCGCCAGTGCCAGAGTAATAACATTCTTTGTTGTGTAAGAGAAGCAGTATTGTGGCTGAAACTGTACTGTGATTGACAGAAATATAGGAGGGGGGGGACACAGTGAAAAGGACAGAGTCCGAGGAGGAGCGGCTGCACCTCCCACAGCAGTCAACAACTCGAACGCCACCGGCCTCCGCCCCTCGCACAGCGCCCACACCCATGTAGGCTCGATTTCAGTTTGCACAGACTGACACACCCACAGAAGGAGGCGGCAGATAGCTGCTCCTCATAAGGACTGAGACTGGGCGTCTCTTAATTAACCTCTCATACTCGCATAGCTACAGTCCCAGTTCTCCAGTCACCATATCAAAAGCATTTCACATAGCTTCCATTACCTGGGAAACAGGCAAAGCTTTCCAGTAAAAATGGAACGCGTGACGACAGAGACCCTTGCCACCCGGCAGTCTGAGCAGACGAACGGGCTCCGACTACCTATGACTACGACGTGACGACGGCCTATGGCCCAAGCCAGTGAACCCAAGTCCCAAAAATGTTAAATGAACCCCATGACCACAAAATGAGGGCGGGAGCTTGACCAGCCACCGGCAAGGTTGGCCGATTAGTCAAAGGGAGCAATTATCAGGACGCCGCAATACTCCGGCTAAATCACGTCAGGCAGGCGTTTGCTTCGTGGCCATGAGACTAAGAGACTAAGTGGCTTTTGTCATATTTATGACTCTGAAATTGCTGGAGGCGACCGGCGCAAATTCAAATGCAGCGCTGAGAGGCTCTGCTGTGCAGTGAGGACAGCAGACTGCCCACTCTGCATAGGGTCCACTCAGCCAGGGAGACAAACAGCTCATACAACATGGGTCTGATATGACAAACAGAGGCCTGACACTGGAAAAAAACTCAAAAGTCCTCTGCCACCTATTTGTATAGGCCAGTTCCCACAGCTCTGCATTCTCAAACGCCCCCTCGTTACCTGCAGCTGGCTGTAATGCTCTGAGAGCCATGTCCATCTCAGTGATGTCATCTGACTCACACCTACTCTTTTAAATGCTAGCAGCCATCAGCTCATGTCACCGCTGAATAATGCAGAGAGCAACTCATATCACCACTGAATAACATTTGTGAGTGCACTTTCCTCAATCTCTTTTAGTCTGATGGGGGTTTATGGAGGGACACAGTATCTCTACTGCCTATGGACATGAAGGCATCGCCCCATTTCCTGATACTGTTCAACAAGAGACTATGTTAATAGTCTGCTTCTTATCATTCTTACTCACTCAGTTCAATTTCCATCAACTGCACCAGAGGAGAACTGCTGACCAGTCTGTTGGTCAAACTTTAGCATACTAGTGCTGCCATGAGTGCAGGCAAATCTAGCTTAAGTAGGTATGTTTACCCTTAGTACAATAACACAGCTATAAAAACTAAGTCTAACCATTCTTACTCCGAGCCAAGCAGAACAGCCTCGTTCATATTTCACCGATAGCTTGTGCAAAAAAATAAACATTTCTTTGTGGTCCTGTACACTCAATCTGTATAAACACCTTCTAGATTTTGTTATTCCTTCAAGATAAAAACAAAAAATTACCAGAATCAGGGCTTCTGCCCAAATTTATCTTTATTTATTTAACCTTTATTTATACAGGGTAGGTTGACTGAACATGTATGCTCTTTTACAGCAACGCCCCCCCATTTAGCCTAACCTGCGTGTCTCGTCACATCATAAGCTAACAATTACTTCACACTTGTTGAGTGATATCACCTATCAATTAACATGTGGTATCATGCGAGGGTTTAGGGTAGGCAGTACCGCCACAGTTCACCTCAAAAGACGGTCCAGAGTCAGCAGAAATGCAGCAGCAGGCGAGGATATTGCGCAATCAAACTTTCACGGATGCGTGCGTGAACAAACACGCTCACAAGCATGCGTAAAATCAACTATCGCTGCAGTGCCTCCCCACACCAGATAACTGACCTCATTACGAAAACAAGCCCAACGCTGCTGTGAATCACGTTTTTTTTCCAGCACTCTTTTTCCTCCTTTCCTTTTTTAGACATAGGCTAAGACGGTGTCAGCCTGTCCTGATTGCGAGCCCAGAGCCGGTCGGAGAGGTCTGTCCGAGGCCCCGAGCGCCAGGAGACACGTCTCACGTGTTCTAGCAGCGAGCACACAGGGTCAACGGGCACATCCACTTAAAACGCAATTCATGCAGGGTTTAAAGGGGCGGTTTAACATTCAGAGCTAAGTAGCAGTTTAGCATTCAGTAAAGAGTGAAGCATTTGCAGTAAAGTGCCAGTGTGACAAACATTTGGAGTAAAAGCAGTTTAACAGAGTCTAATGTACGTCTCATATGACAGTCAGGCACAATGTTGCATTCCGTAAACCTGAAAATAACCTATAAGGAGGACAAGGAAATTGATATCCAAAACAGATGATAAAAAAACCATTCTGCAATAGGGAATTTCAACCAAAGGTTACAGGGCTTTTCAAACAACCGAGCGTGCCAACATCTATGAAAAGTACTTTGATTCAGCAGTAAAAGCGGACGCTAGTAAACTACAGGCAGGGTGCCGTACGAAATCTGCCAATCTGTGCAATAAGGCGCACGGGACAATGTAGTTCTCATCAACCTACAAAACAAGCTGGGCCAGGAAAGCCACTATCGGCCATTCAGTACAAACAGTACTGAGGGGAAGCAAATGCATTGTGTTGTGTTAAATTCAAACCTGCAGTCTTCGCATTAGGCATTGCGAAGTTTGGCTCGAGCGCTGTAGAATCGATTCACGGCGTGTTAGAACGGATACCGAGCAGCATAGGTAAGAAACAGCGTAATAAATTAAAGGGGTGTTTTATTTTTTTGGGTGGAAGGGCAAGGGCGGGAGGAAACAGTGCAGCGTAGTTGATTTTTCACAATGTCAGGATGTGGATCTGTGCAGTGCAGCGGCGGCCGGGCCTGGGACCGGGCTCTCTGCAGCGGCGGCGGCCCACAGGAGGGCCGTAAGGAAGCCCACCTCCCAGGGACCGCCGGCCGTGCTGGGCCTGACGGGGGAAGGAACTGAGACCCCCACTGATCCCCCATCCCTGCTGGGGTGCTCTAAATCAGTCAGCCCCCTGCAGAGAGGACCCTGTGCACCCCCTACCCCGGGCTGGGTGCTGAGAGACTGAACATTGCCCAAGAGCCTCATGCCGACACCAGCTTTCAGCTGTGCTCAGAAGTGCCACACCCGAACACCAGCGTTCAGAAGTGCCTCATGCTGACACCAGCGTTCAGCTGTGCTGTATTCAGTAGTGCCACACACCAACACAAGCGTTCAGCTGTACTGTGTTCCGAAGCGCCACACGTCAACACCAGCCTTCTACTGTACTGTGTTGAGTGTAGCAGGAGGCGGCCAAACCCCCGATGTTTCTTCCACGCGGTTTGGTGGCGTTTCGGTCTCGACATGATGATAAGAAACACTCCTCTGCCTCTCCTCTCTTCTCCCTCATCCGCATCCTTTCAGCAGGAAGACAACATCAGTCACAAACAGGATATTTGGACTGGACGCTTATCTGGGATATTTATCCTGTAACCGAAAGCCACAGGAACTCAGGGGAGGTGGAGCCGACAGACTCTGCATACATACTTTCTCCTGAATCAGATGGGCTGGACCAGGAGGAAACCAAACCCCAAGGACAAAAAGAAATGACAATGAGAAAGAAAAATGCGCAAGTCCCTTTCACCTACAAAACGGTTCTTCCATTCAGCGAGAGAGCAGGCTTGATGAAGAGATGTTTCTTCATCTAATGTTGTATTCCCCCCTCATTTCTCAAATATATATTTTGTCACAGAAACACATGCACAGGTACTCCAGTGACTCTGAAGTTTGGAATTTGTATCTGAAAAGTTTTTTTTATAAAAAACTATGATGCACATAAATTAAATAAATTATCAAAATAAAGCAGAGTGAATTATAAACAAACTGGTGAAATACTGTGTACAGTAGCTCCCTCTGTCAAGGGCACAAACTGCAGAGCCACGTTTTTCACAGCCAAACCACACAATGAGTGGAACTTAAAAATTAACTTTCCTCTCTGTTGTCACAGAGTGGTGTTTTTTCTCCCTTAATCTAAAGAAGCCTTTGACAGGGCGATACTCTCCCCAGCGTATGAGGACGTACATTAGACCCATCTGTGAAGGGAAATCCAATTTTGTCATTTCCCTCAAGTACAATATCCCTTTCCTGCACCTGGAAGAAGTGCTGTCTGCCTCCTCTGTTTGCAGCCCTCACTCGCCTCCTCCATAACTACAGCCTGCTAACGTAGCCCCGAGGGCTCAGCAGTGGGAACGGTATACTCCCCTCCACTTCCCCCAACAGATCAGCTACCAGAAAGCACTAAATAAAATCACAGCAAACTGTAGCTACCAAAACAACAAACTCACTGGAAACAGCGTATGAGTGCGCCAGTATTTATACCGCTGTCAGTATTGACACATGTGTGTATGTGCATAGACACCCACACAAACGCCAAGAACGTGGGGATTGAAAGCGACAGCCAGCACATGTCTGGCATACTCATGCAGCAGGTGTGCTGCTGTAGACTATTAAAAGCTTGTCGTCTCCCCTGCCACAGACAGCTCTGTGGTATTACCACAGTGATCCCTCAGGCCCACACCCTGCTCCTCACAGCTTCTGTAAGCCACAGTCAGCAGCCTGGCTACCTGTGCAGGTGAGGCTACACTGTTCCAATTATCTGGTAACGCCTCACAACAAGTCACACAATACTACAGAAGAGCCATCACCAAAAGGAGATCGCTACTGGTGGCAACTCTAAGGCACTTGGCATGTCAGGAGAAGCTAATGTCGTGGAACCCCTGAGGAACCCATTCTAGCAGTGGTGAGATTAAGCCAATTGTGTCCCACTGCTGTGTACTCCGGGTCATAGACCTCTGAAGACACAGAGTGGGCTCAAACCAGCAATGTCTAATTTGTAGGGCTTGGTCTTTACTCGAGGCGAGTGCCTTTTACAGGCTGGGCCACTCAGGAGCACCATTTTACAAAACAAGATGAAACATGAAACGCTGCTCAAGAAAAAGTACTGCCAAGCACAATGTGTCTTTTTCCAGAAAAGCTACGAGGCAGAGGCTTGTACAAACACCTTCTGAGCCAAGTCAGAAAGATTCAATTGCTTAACCTTTGCTGTGGATACTTCAGACGTGCCATGAGGGGCCTTTTGCAATCCATTGTGTAGAAAAATACAACAACACCCTACCAACTGGCAGACCTGTCAATTGTGTACAAATCACAGGAAGTGTAACAGGACTGAAACCAGGCCGAGCGAGAGAGAGCGAGCGAGCGCTGGCGTTGGGGAGAATAAAAGCCGAGTCGTGGGTGAGGAACAGGGCGCACAAATGAGAAATGACACCGTGGGATGAGGAGAAAGCAAAGGAACGAGGGACAGAGGAAGAGATAGATGGAGGGGCATCTTTTCATCCCACTCTAGACAGCAAGGCATGCGACATGCGTTCCTTATACCTCAATAAACATTCTGTAGGGGGAGGCAATGCACAATTCATTAACATAGAACAGAACCGCTACAACGTGGCATTAAATGGCACACTCGCACTAAGGGAGGGGTTCAGTCAGGTGAGCATTCCGGGGCAGGTTGATACACTGTAGAGGTAGCTGGGCGTGGCCCACGGGGCCTCAGTACAGTACTGCCTGTGCTGATTT
Organism: Ilyophis sp. 1 JC-2022; assembly: GCA_022702515.1. Lineage (NCBI taxonomy): Eukaryota > Metazoa > Chordata > Actinopteri > Anguilliformes > Synaphobranchidae > Ilyophis > Ilyophis sp. 1 JC-2022. Next base: position 37,559,815 of record CM040406.1, read on the forward strand.
CTGCCACGTGAAGCAACCAGGAGTACAATTAAGGCCCTGGAGACTGGTGCAATACCACCACACAAGCGGTCTGCCTGTGTGCCAAGGTGACAGGGGCTTGAACTAGTTTGTTTGTGCTGGCCAGGCTTCTTTTTTTTTTAATTTTAAGGACTGCTGTGCCCGGACAGATGTGGGCCAGACTGGTGATGTTCAGGATAATGCTTACCTCTCCAAACGCTCCCCTGCCGATCACCTTGAGCATCTCGAAGTCGTCCCTGTGCAAGCGCATCTCCTTCACCGTGGTGGTGAACGGCTTCACTGTGTGCAGGAGAGAGAGAGAGAAATTGCTTAACCTCTGTCCGCAGACAGGATGCAGTAGCATGAAACCAGAATATCTTGTTTCTCCGCAGTACCCTGTATATACCGCGCAGGTCTATTTTAGGTCAGATGACTTATTGGCGCAGAGAAAGGAAAACGCCGAGCGACAAGGACGGATCATGGTACGACAAATCGCTTACAAACAACTTTTTAACTTTTGCCATCTCAACAAATCAAGTCCTGACAAGTTCAGTATCAGGATCTAATGTAAATGCATGTCAGAAAAGACATGCGTTACATACAAATGTTTAGGTCACTCTCTCCTAATTCTAATTTAAGACACCAAAAATTTGACTTCTACACCACTGACTGCACAGTAAAAACCGAAATGTTGAGTGTCCACCTTGGTCAAAACAACAGGTTAGAAAAAGCGAGTCGGCACAGCCTGGTTCAGCTGAAGACTGAGTAGCACTGTAAAAACACTGCGCCCCCATCCCTGCATCCCAGACCCCCCCAGCCCAGGGCTCAGGTGAGAGGCCCGCGGGGCGCTGTGGGTGGGGGTTGGCAGAAGCCCAACGGACTGTCTGTACATGAGCAGAGCCCTGCGTGTTACCATATGAGGGCATGCAGACTGCACAGGCAGTGCGTTTATCACACAGCGGGTCTACTTTAAACACGGGCCTCGCTCGTATATAGAGAAACAGCCCGCCCGCCTGATCGCCACTGTCTGGAAAAAAAAACAAAAAAACAAAACCAAGAAAAGAGGTGCTTCTCCTAAATAAACGGCACGTCTCGGTTATTAGTTAAAAAAACATCTCGCCCGGGTCTTGCGCAACACCCGCAACGATTCAGACTCTTCTAATGAACTGCGCTGAGTTAGGCGCCCCCGCGTTAGGCGACACTTGAAGCTTAGCCAGGCCTATGCAGGCAGCCGGGGGCACACACTGTAAACAACGCCTCCAAAAACCTGTATCAGCCTGCACTTAAAACGAGAGCTTCGTCAGACGCCCAATCGGACATGCTTGTAGCCTCCTTTAGAAAGAGACCTGCATGTTTTTCCTCTGAAAACACAGGCGGGCGGCACGCCGCTGCTGGGCTCGGCGCACGTGAGGCGTGGGGCCACGTTGTAAAGTGAGGAAGAGCAGAGACTTGTCAGACAGGGACCACACACGAATAACACAAACACCGTACAGCCACCCCGCCCCCGCAGGGCCTTCGCCCACACTGCAGCTATGCCTGAGGAGCTAAGCCCCACCCAGCCACAACCACGTCCTGTACAGGAGCCCTGCTCCAGGAATACACTGCCTCCGTGTCCGTTAATCAATGCTGACCAATCACACGGAAGAGTGCAGAATGCGGGCACTGCAGCTCGTGAGACAGTCAGGTGAAACAAAAACGGTGTGGCACCAAGTTCTCTGGACTGTGGGGTTTAAACACCACAGCAACAGGGCGTGTAAGTCATAATGGCATCATACTGAGAAACTCCCTTAAAAACAAGGCAATTTTTTGGCCTCAAGGTATCATGAATATAGACAGCCTGACAGAAAATTTTGGTGAACACACAGACAGGCTAAAGGAAGAGCTGCCCCCATCAGATAAACGTGTTCGTTGGAGTTACGCAGCTAAACCCACAGCCAGAGTGCACCCAGTGGCATGTGTGGTTACAGGCAGAGCGGGGGATGGGGAGGCGCAGGGAGGTGGCTGCGGGGCCACACATAGAGCAGCTCACCACCTGTCACAGCCGGAACACACTGACAATGCTCCTCTACAAACGTCACATTTAACCTGGATTTCTCAATAAAAACAAGCTATGGGCTAATCATACCAATGAGTAAAACCACTGAACAAACCTGCTTGAGTACAAAGTCGGGGTGCAAGTTTATTTTAACTTAGTATTATCTTTTAACTACACTTAGTATTTGACCAAGATTTCTGAGTCATTCACTGTAACCGATTGATTTTAGCTCAAGCCCTGCCTATAGGCCTGACTTATGGTACATGCTGCTACAGTACTGACTAAAAGTTTAGTTCACCATTGTCCAGCGTAAGTTGCAGTGTCATGCTTTTTTGTTGTTGTTACATAATCATAATTTGTCCCTTCCAACATGCAATCTGATAGTGAAGAAAAAAATAGTCAGAAAGTGATGCGGTTTCATTTCCCCCCAGTTCAGAGGATTCAGAAAGTGATGCGGTTTCATTTTCCCCCAGTTCAGAGGATTCAGAAAGTTGAAGTGAGATTCTTCATATTCAGCAGGAAGAAAAGAGCTTCCTCACAGATTTCCAATTATGGTAACTAATGCAAATTCAGACATTCCCTCTGAAGAAAGTTCAATAGAATTTCTACAATTTATATGTTGAAGATGAGCTGGTAGATCATATTGAAAAGGAACAAAGATTGGACTAATTGCAATGAGATGAGTTGTTGGCTATAACTATGCTACAAGGGCTAGTTGTTAAGCCTAGTTATTATTTTAAAAAACACCTATGGACAGTCAATTTTTTTCAGAAGTCTCTGAAAAGATTTAAACTTTTGAAATAAAAACTTTAAAATTTATTTCTGTTGAACACTCAGATTTTCAGCCTATAATTGGAAGAAATTAAGTCACTGAGTTTAATGTGTTCCTTCAGCAAGCTATGTACTTTTAAAATATTAAATTACAAAAATAAATAATGTTTTACGGACTTTATCAAACAAAAAACTTGGCCAAGTGGTTAATGAAGCCAGCTCCTCAAAGACACCAAGATTTCTGAAGTCTGAACTTCATTTTCAATACCAAACATCATCTGTTATCAAAAACCTGTCCTCCCACTCACAAGTTTTTCTTGTTTACATTCTATATATAATATGTGGAAAAATATAACGCCAGCTGCAGGTCTTTTTCGGCATAAATGAGTTCGCCTAGCGATTTGTTTGATGTTGAAAGAAAAAAAAAAACAACAACTAAATAAACCAACAAAGCCCAGCTTATCCAAACCTTCTGGCTCAAAGGAGAGAAAATGCCGCAACTACACCGGAGGGGATTTCAATCATTTAAACGTCTCTGAAGAATTGTTTGTGCCGCCGTTTCAAAGGGCTAGCGGCTCTCGTGTGCCCCGTCTCATGTACCCCCTGCTCTTTGGAGCTGTGATAAACACGAGGGTTCTGGACCAGCGCTGTCCTTCTTGGAAAAAACGCCGCGTGCCGCGACTAAGAGAGTTTCCAAATCCCAGAGCCGCTGGCCCAAAAGCAAAGACCTACATCTCGGATTGCACACTACGGCAGAGCACGCCCGGCCTGCCGCTTTAACAAGCTGCGGCTTTGCACTTTGCATCCGAGCTGCAGGTCCGCTGAGCGTTTGGCACCGGATTAAACCCGCTGAATGAGAGATGGGAAATGCGCTGGCAGAGGCCCAGGCGACATGAGACCGCTTTCTCTGATGAGTGGAGAGAGTCTGCTGGTGACAGTAACAGGAACAACCTGTTATATACAAAAATAAACAAAAAACAAACAGAGCAAACGTGAACACAAAGGAAAGTGCTTTGTGCCGGAGCGAGACAGCTACCATGCTTTCCTGGTGAATGGTCTCCAAAAAATTATTGGTGTCATCTATGCGAGCCCATCTACCAATGCTCGTTTTGTATTTTGTATTGCATCTGAGAAATTTATCAGATACAGCATTTAAAGGGCGTTACTATTCACTGAATTACATTTTCAAAAAGACGGTGTTAAAACATGCCTTTAGCAAGCAATTAAATATGCATGTCATTAAATTATAATGGACATATTTTTCATTTTATTAGATTAGCCCCATGTGTCCTAATCTATTGAGACAATCTTTCTTGGCAAGGCAACTTTTAAATTCCATTCAAAAAATAGTTTGTTTATTGCTACAAGTTGATTGATGCATAGCGTAAGAGGAGAATATTTTGGCAGCTTAATCTAATTGCCCAGGGTACAAATGAATAATTTGTTTTTAAGTCTGCATACTGCATTCATGTTTTTGTAAACTAAAGGCATGAGCAATGGAACTAAAAAGTAGACACCCATCTGCTATTACACAATCTCTCATGTATTTTCTGTTATTTTTAAATTATCCAAGAGAATGAATTTAGTTCATTTAGAAGGGAGGGCACTTGACAGGCATGCCTGAAACAAGTGTGATTCACATAGAATACGCAGCACCCCGCTTAAGACCATTTTGCGGGGGTTTTTCCGACAAACTGTTTTGACTCTGCTCATGTGAGATATGCGTTTTTAAAAACTCACCAAAATAATCTGTTCAAACCAAATAAATTATACTGGAATTACACAGCATCGCCATAGGTGAATAACACGCTTAAATGCAGATGAAATCGCAGCAGAAAGCGCCATGGCGGGGAATTGAGCTCGACTACACGTGGGGATTCGCACATGGAGACCACGCTACATGGCCTCCCTGTTACACTCCATTTTAACTGAACAAAGGCAGATCTTCATGTGACTTCCAGTTATGGCTGAGGAAAAAAATACATTAAATATAGATATGAAATACTATGAAAAAGTACAGCCTTCACCTTTGGTGTGCCTTGAAGCATATTATGTATGGCATTGAATTCTATAAGGTCAAAGCCCTTTCAAAACCATAATAGTACCAAGAAACAGACCGCTGCTGTTGCTGGCATTTCAAAAATGTTCTAGGTTTTACGAGTGTCAAAGCAGAGGTTTTAGAGGAAGTGGGATTCAAAACATTTCGAGCGGAGTTCCCCTGTTGCCTTATACAGCAAAATAAATAGTGATAGTGTAGAGTAGCGGTTTGGGAAAAGGCCCTGTAGCCAGAAAGATGCTTATTCAAAACCTGCTTGCTGTTGTAGCACTGAGTAAGCTACTTGACCTGAATTGTGTCAGTACACATTCAGCTGTAAAAAAGGATATGCAGTATTTATGTGATTTTCACTGGATAAGGGCGTCTTCTAAGTAAAAGAAAATTAATAATTAATGCATTTCCTTTGCATATGCAATCTTCATTATCCAATAACACATGCACATGTAGTGCGCTTCTGCAAAGAACATCTCCCTGGGCCCAACAGTCATTCCACAGGATAAACAACACCTGTTGGCTAAAATGCAGCTGCCAGACTGACAATAAAAATGGAGCCATGCTCGTCCAAATGCTCTTACAATGGCTTCCAGTGCGTTTTTGGATCCAGCGCAAATCACTTTTTACTGGTTCTTAAAATGACAAAAACAGACGTATTCTGTGGGAACCTGGGCAATGAGAATTCAGACATGCTCAAAAGGCCTTCCTTTGCACAACACAAAGGTGACCCAAAAAAAAGGGGTCAGGCCAATTAGTTTTTGCATTACTGCCGCTTCATACAGGTACGCGCCACCCCAATATGACACCTGCCCGTTACGATTGCTTTAAATTTAAACACTGGCATATATTTATAATGTGAACAATCAGTCAGACCTGTTCATCCGCCTCAAACAAACAGCCTACAAAACCGCAAATAGGGCACCACCGCCTTTTCATAATAGCATTACTGTTAACAAATTGTATTTACACAGTAATCACTTGAGCCATAAAATGAGCAACAGAGCATTTCAATAAAACTCCACCTGCCAACCTGCAACATAACTCCAGGGCCGGTTCTAAATGAACTTCAGGTAAGCACGCCACTACACACCTGCGCACTCTGTCACTTCCATACTGCATATGCCTGGTGACATAATAGGCTTCCATCAAACACATTCACTTTTAAGGCTCCTTTGTCCTCATATTTCTCCCATTTGTCATCATTGATTATACTGTGCAGTTGCATCATCACTATGGCACCCCTATAAAAGCCTGTGCGCTCTTACACACTCTACACTACGAGCAACACTGCAATCTCACAGGCAATCTAGCACAGCGGCCTAGGCTACAGTCGAGGGTAATCGCCTGTACCGATTGAGCCACTCGGAAGCCAATTTGCTTTTGGGCCTTTTCTCTTAAGGGGTTTTAGTGTTATATCTTGCTCTAAATGGTACCATCAGTTTTTTTTTTCTGTCACATTTTAACAGTTATGTTTTGTGCAATACCTAATCCCACTAAAACATAAGAGGCTGTAAGAAGCCACGATTGAGCGAAGCACCAGTGTATCCCCAATCCAGCATAAATCTAAGTGAAAAAGAGGCTGCTGCCCTTTGCGCTCCTGCGGAAAATCACGGGCTTTTAATAATGCTTTTTGTCTTCACGTTGCACACCATGGAGTGTGAGGGACTTGGTCCTCCAGTGACCAGCATAGATTCAGCCTTGCAACACTGGCCAGAAGCATGACGCACGAATAGAGGTCCGTTGTTTGCCATCGCTTACAACAATAGAAAGGGCTCTGGCAGTACTGGCTAAAGCCCTGACTGATGTGCCCATAGACCCATATTTCATTAAACCAAATGCCGACCGGGACAGTCGCAGCCGACGCGCGCTATTTTTACCCTAATCATTTTTGTACAATACGAACGTCAGACGATCTTATTGGGCTCGGATTACTGTCCCAAAATAGCAGGAGCCGTCACCGTAACTCTAACGGCTCCTCTTTATTCTCCGTGTCTGCCCCCCCAGACAGCATCTCACGGGCCTACACTTCGCCTCACCAGGTATACTGGACTCCCTGGGAGTTTGCACAGTTGGTGTCCTCCTAAAGCAGTCTGGGTAAGGCTTTACACCCACAGGGTAAGACTGTGCCCAACAGCACAGAAGCAAAGCTTCACTCTCAACCTCACTCTTAAACATAGCGCTCTACATTGTAAGTGGCTCTGTTAAATTAATGTAATATAATGTCCTCTGAACCCAACTACTTTCCCTAAAAGGAATCCAGTGCCCACACGGCAACTTTGCTTCCCAAAATAAATTCAACTGGCATATTACATCCTGTGCGTTTAAGAATTAAATGATCATTCTTACTCCTTCGTGCATTCTCCTCTCTTTCAGTCAGGCATTGATGACGGTTAACTAACCAACACTAGCATATGTAACTGAAAACAACTAGTTTGCCAACAACTAGTTTACAACACTATTTCATTATCCAGCAATCATCAGCGTGAGACACACACTAGTTTTCTCCCAATGTAAAATGGATCACTTGTATTTTATTCCCCAACATTAATGAAGGTGCCTTTTGTTTCACAGTGGTTTACTGCACAACCCAAACTCAGCAGTTTCTACATGCTGAAGGGCACAGTGTACAGCGGGCACAAAGCTCCCTCCGCTCTCAACCCGTCCAATATTCAATGAAAATTAAACCGCATTAATTACCAGATTCAGACGATAAAAATACAGTTCCCTCAGAGCAGTGTGTCTGTTCCCCGAAGCGAACCTCGTGACAGACAGTCGCAGCACCCAAGGTGACCGTGAGAGAATGGGGCTCATTGTTTCCCGGCTGCAACCATAAATATGACGCTTCCTGTTAAAAAACAAACGGTTGAAACCAAACCTCATTCATAACTGTGACCGGATGAATCATAAACTACTACTGTAGACATGAGAGGCCCCTTGTTGTCTTGTGTTCGCAGGGGTTAAGGCCAGCGCTCTCAGTTATACTACGCCAACACTGGCGCGACTGTTCTTCCTTTTCATTGGGTCAATGGTTCAGAATTCTGCAGAGGAAGAGGGTATTATGAGCCGCATTGAATCAGAACAATATTTTGCAGTCAGGGATTGAAGCCCTCGTCAGGCCAGCCCTGACTATCAGTTCAAAGTGAGAGAAGTAAAAAGGACAAACTGTAACGGATCCCGCCGGCTACAGGCCACAGCTGGACAAACACAGTGCCCACACTTAAACACCGCTGCTTTGCTACTGCTGCCACTGTCTACTGTGGAATCAAGCTTTCATTACAGAGCAATTCACAATTCATATAGACGATTCATTACAGCACGAGAGAACCTGACTGCTGCGATGCTTTCTGATCCACATACAATCATCAGTAGGGAATTTCAAAAGCTTTATTACCAATGAAGGCCAGCAATGATGAATGCCACTTTTACTCAGGAGCTTCTAGGCATTACGAAGCGTCAAAACAAGGATGTGTGACTTTGTTTAGCCAACTGTTCTTACATGTTCTTGTCTCTCGAGGTCAGGGCTGACGAACCCCGTTCCTGAAGACCCATCGTCCTGTAGGTTTTTTCGCTCCAACCCTAACAAAGCGCACCTCATTCAACAGCTAGAGATCTCCTTCAGCTGCTAATTAGCAGAATCAGGTGTGCCAAATTACGGTTGAAATGAAAACCTACAGGACAGTAGATCTCCAAGAACAGGGTTGGGCTGTTGACCTGACTCTTCCTTAGCGTTTCAGGCATTCAGGTAGGCTTGAACGACACACCTCGGGTTAGCAAGGCAACCGCTCGCTTAGTTACAGGGTAGGTGTTCATGCACGTTTTTCCCCCCCTTTAGTCTGCGTTTCACAAGTACAAGCTTGTCGCTAGAAAAATGCTAAATGTTGCGTTCATGCCGATACCTGCTGCATGCTTCAGAGTGGAAAATAGAGGGAAAGATTAATTATGAAACAAATTGCTTAAAAAAATGTATTTAAGAAAAAAACAAAAAAAACAGCCAGGCATTCCAAAACAAGTACCTGGAGGTTACAGAAACATAGGCACCATTAGAATTCCCTGAATATCCAGCTGATTGGTTGGGAATCGGGTTTCCTGCTGAGCCTGCAGTGGAATGCCAAAGGAATGAGCGACTGGCTGTTCAGAAGAATTGGGGGTGGGTGGTGTGAGCGGGGAGAGGAGAAGAGCACAGGCAGGGAAACCGCTCCGCTGATTTGAGAGCTGAAATGCGGCCGTATCTTCAGGTGTACAGACCTTTGCATGACAGACCAATACTGACAACATCCTAAAAATATGCACATGCTACAAGCATATTCACTACCACCAAGCACTTTTAGAATGAGGGAAACCTGACTTTTCTGCTCACAAATTAAATATTTTTATTTCTTCCTTTCCAGTAGAAAGTACACAGAAACTATTAGAAGGCATTGCGGATTCTTTATTTTATTTCAAGTCAATGAACAAATGAAGACGTAAGCAAGACAGCGAGAACTGCACTAGAACACCAACAAGCTTTCTAACTAATGCATATCATTAGCCAATTCATTAGCTACAATTGAGCACAGTGTTATTGATGATTTTTTTAGCAGACACTGAAGATGCCCTTTAGCTAGCATGTAAACAAAATATTCTGAGAATGAACAGCCTACTTAAGCTGATTATGCAAACAGAGAATGATGCAGTTTGGCTGGCTATTGTGAGCAGTGAACAACCTCATCACTAAAAGATATGTGAAGGCAAAACCATGAAAAGACTAACAAATTGGATTTTCTTGAACATTGTTCTTATCAGATGCAAGCCATTACCATTCCACCCTTTTAGCTGCTCAGATGATCAAAAATAAAGCAGGTTTAAAATAAAAAATGACCAGATACATCCTGTACGTTAAAACTGAATCCATAGAAGCCCACCTTTCCGGAGTGTTTAATCCCACAAGCTGAAAAATGCCCATTGTATACGAGTCTGTAAACATCATTGAAATAGTTACAGGTTAGTCTGTTTTTTTCATGATGGATTTCTGAAATCCTTGAAGTAACCCCAGTGGATCCTGCAATCAACGTCAGCCAATTTCTTTCAATCCAGTGATCAGAGGAAATGATGTCCCAAAGCACGTATATGGCGCGATTGAGAGTAGCTGTTATAGAACTAGGTATGTAAAAGGAATGTTGATTTCTAAGTGGGGCACTGCCGTGGGACCCTCGAGCAAGGTGCTTAACCTGAACTACTTGAGCAACTAGGTTATCCAGGTGCAATAGAATGTAAACCATATCTATTGACCGCCCACACTGTCAACATTGACAAGCTATTCAATTAGATACACAACTCGGACTGTAAACTGATCTAGATTACGTTATAATGACTGAAAGTATCTGCCAGGCAAACTGAATTTATGTTTGGATACTTCACGGTGATAAGAGGGTCAGATTGAAGCGGGTTGAATACATGGTAGTTTAAGGAAGAAATATCAGTAAACGATTGCAATACATTCATACATTTAGACTCAATATAAGGCTATATACAATAAAACAACCTAAATCACTGAAACAATCTTAATTATTAATTTCCCCTTGTAATAATGACAACAAAGAATCAACTTCAAAAAGGACACATCAAACTTCCAACAGATACTTAAAGAATTGCAGTTATTGTATTTTGCATGTGTGTGGCCACAAGGCTGAATTAAAATACTCAGTAACCAGAGCAGATGGAGGTGGCAGCAGCTGCTGCTGGCGCGAGGCTTCCCTGGGTGGAGGCCCTGCATGGTCCTAGAGCCTGTTTTGTTGACAAATAGTTTTGTGGAAACAAAAAGCTAGAAAAGCTACATTGCCCGGCCACAGTAGATTGTGTCTTTCAGAAATGTGAGGCTCCATAATTTCGGAAGCTTTTCGTCGCCTGGCGCCCACCCAGGGTCACAGAACAGTAGGGGAAATTCTTCTAGGGCCTGCATATGAAGTGCAGAGGAGGGGACGCAGAATTGAGGAATCTTAGAGCCTTTGCTTGGGGGGTTAAATGTGTAGGCCTACATCTTGGCAGTGGCGGTATTTATGCAAGTCACTGGAGTCCAGAGTACTTTAAAACAACACCTGTGCTTAACGAGCTTAACGAGTTTTAATCCATCCCTAGGATATATTAACTATAATCACCAGTTCTCACTGTAAGTCTAGTTTATCAAGAACAGCGCTAAACTTCAAGACATCTCTGGGCCATGTGTGCATTGGCTGTAGTTGAGATAAACCCTGCCGATACTGCAATATTATCTTCAGAGCCAGCGTTGAGCGTTACACTGTTTCTCTTTAGGAGCTGTTTTTGTTCCACGCCTAAAATGCATGACTTCACCAGCACAGGTGGGAACTTTGAGGTTTCTCAGTGGAAATGATTTGGATGCACTTCTGAAAACTCGGTTCAGCATTAGCCTATTTTCTGAGGAAGAAACCTTGACCTTCAGAACAGTTGTGATTGGTGACTTATTTGTATGGGTTATGATGAGACACCAAGGTGGGAGAGGGATGGAAACGATCAATACATTTATTGAATGGAAATGATTATAAACATGTGGTGTAAGGCCAGCATCTAGTGACGTCAAAGGAAAAGCTGAAAGGACTTTAGACCTAGTGCCACACTATATTTCATAAATACAATGGGGGAAATAAGTATTGGACACGTCAACAATTTTATTATCAAACATATTTCCAATGTAGCTATTCACATGAGATTTTGACCAGACATTGGTATTAACTCAATAAAACTACACAGCTAAAGAAATTGTAACGTTCCAATTCTTTAAAAAAGTTATGTGCAATAAAGTGAAATGACACAGGAAAAAAGTATTGAACACGCTAAATTAAATGTATTTAATACTTGGTAGAAAAGCCATATTTTTTATATTTGGTTGCATATCCTTTGCATGCCATGACTTTATGATGTCTATGACCCAACAACATCAAAAGGCTCTTGATATCTTATTTGCTGGTACTCTTACAAGCGATACTATAACAGCTCTGCATTTGAATGGATCTCTATGGGAATTGGGGGGTGAGACAAGATTCAGCTGAAAATTACACTGGAACAGTATAGAACACATGGTTGGCTAAGTGGCTCTACGTCATCAAGGGTCTGATGTATTAAACAAGCCTTTAACCATCACTCTGCTGCCAGAAATACAGTAGATATGGAAGGATCACTTTAAGGGTTGTTTCTCCTGACAGATGTTCCTATTGAACTCTATGGAAAAATAAGTCAGGAGAAGAAACCCTTCAAGTTATCCCATTAGCCCATTAGCCAACCATGTGTTCTATACTGTTCCAGTGTAATTTACAGCTAAATCTTGTCTCACCCCCCAATTCCCATAGAGATCCATTCAAATGCAGAGCTGTTATAGTATCGATTGTAAGAGTACCAGCAAATAAGATATCAAGAGCCTTTTGATGTTGTTGGGTCACAGACATGATAAAGTCATCGCATGCAAAGGATATGCAACCAAATATAAAAAATATGGCTTTTCTACCAAGTATTAAATACATTTAATTTAGCGTGTTCAATACTTTTTTCCTGTGTCATTTCACTTTATTGCACATAACTTTTTTTAAAGAATTGGAACGTTACAATTTCTTTAGCTGTGTAGTTTTATTGAGTTAATACCAATGTCTGGTCAAAATCTCATGTGAATAGCTACATTGGAAATATGTTTGATAATAAAATTGTTGACGTGTCCAATACTTATTTCCCCCATTGTATATACAATTCGAACATCACATTCTTATTGTTTCTGGTGAGTACAACAGACAGCAGTATAAAAGCAATCACAACATGATCATGTCACCACAACATGAAGTGTTCGTAATCAGAGATGTATCACATTCGGTTACATTAAGCAGAACCACATTTTTAGCACCATTACTTTACACTACAGATTTGTACATATGTTAGGCCTGTAGTGATTTTTTAGAGGAACACAATCTACCATAATGCACGGCCCGCGCAAACGTAGCTATACCCCACAAGAGAAAGGACACTCCTTGTCACAACATGCAAGGCATTGCTGGAAAATGCAGCTGTGGAGGTCTTTGATTTTAGCCCAGCTAAAGTTACTGCATTCTCCATCTGACCACAGCTCTCATTGCATGTTTGTCCTCCCCTGAGAGGAATAGCCCTGTGGTCACACTGAGAACAACTGCACCTTACAGCGACCGCACCCTGGGACTGGAATACGGCTGGGGGGAGGGGGAGGGGGGGGGGGGGGGGGAATGCCTGCGGGGGCCACCACGGTGGCTTTTAAAAACAAAATGCAGCCGATGCACTGCAACGCTCAGTAAAAATGAAAAGGTATGACGTAGGCAAAGACGAGCGTTTAACTTCCCGAGCCGCCTCCAGCGTATGACATGGGCTGCCTACATTTGAAGTGGTGCTCATTACAGTCGAGGCCCTATTGTAACTGATGGGTAAACTACACTTCCCGTCTTTGACCTCGTTATCCAGGAGGAGGGGGAATAAAACAAAAAAAACAAAAAACAAAGACTCTTCAGTTTTACCCAAGCACAACCCACTACTCTTTTTAAAGCACTCTGAACTCATCAATACATGAACCCTGACCTCTGAGTCAGCGGAGGCTGTCAGCACACATTGGCGGGGGCCGGGGTTCATGTCTGCACTGTAAATGATGTGCAATTGCAATTAACCAGCTCCTTTCCCAGTCAATGATGTCTGCATGACACAAATGGGTTATTAAACATTGATGGAGATGTCAATTTGCGCCGAGGGTGATGGGAACCGGGCTCAGTGCACTCTTAAGCAGGAGGGATGGCTGGTGGCTGGAGTTTAAAAGCGGCGGGGCCCAATCCTCTCGCCCCGGGTTAATCCATTATCCCGCACCAGCTGCCATATGCATCCCCAGCCCCCACAAAGCCAGTCATTTAGCAGCTTCCTGCTGGGCTCGCAGCACACCGGCAGCTCTCCCCCCTGCGCCCGGGCTCCATTTGCGCTTTCCTGGACCCGCACGCCTCTCCTACACCCGCCCAGGGTCCAGGGTCAGGAGGCACACGGAGTGTCACGTGGGGTAAAGCAGGGCACTGATTGGACAGGCATTCTGCTCCAAGGAAGTGTCTGGCTGCGAGTTCCCTGCGAGAGGATGTGTGCGTTCACATTACTGCCGTGTGTTGAGACAGCGAGGCTCCTGAGCACCACAGGGGATCATAATTTCAGGAAACTGGCATCAAAACAAGAGCAATCCTCAGGAGGCTCCGTCTCGAATAGTCAACCTTATGTTAAGAATGCTATTAAGAAAATGTATCCCAATTTTAAGTGAAAATGTTTTTTATCCCAATTTTAACCTTCGTATGGTATTCGTCTTTTAGTCACACCCAGGGCCTTCGGGTCAATTTGACCCGGCTCGTGTGTGTGTGTGCGTGCGTGCGTGCGTGCGTGCGTGTGTGGTGTGTGTGTGTGTTGTTGTGTGTGTGTGTGTGTGTGTGTGTGTGTGTGTGTGTGTGTGTGTTGTGTGTGTGTGTGTGTGTGTGTGTGTGTGTGGTGTGTGTGTGTGGTGTGTGTGTGTGTGTGTGTGTGTGGTGTGTGTGTGTGTTTGTTGTGTGTGTGTTGTGTGTGTGTGTGTGTGTAGTGTGTGTGTGTGTGTGTGTGTGTGTTTATGTGTGTGTGTGTGTGTGTGCGTGCGTGTGCATGTGTGTGTGGTGTGTGTGTGTGTGTGTGTGTGTGTGTGTGTGTGTGTGTATGTGTGTGTGGTGCATCGCCCGTCGCATCCGATGCAATGATGTGAATGCACTCGATCGATCAAGATACGAATCTCGAATCGATCGAAAATTATTCGATCTGCAAAAATATCGATTAAATTCGCATTTAATAAAATTATTTTAAATATATATTTAAAATTATATAATACTTTTTTTTTTGTAATTATGTTTATTTACTATTTTCCCCCCTTACTTTTTACTTTTGTTGTTTTTTTCTTTGTTTGTTTTTCCCCTTACTTTGGTGCTCCCGGGGTGAATAGGCAAAAGGCAGCTTTTATAAATATATATACTATGAAATTTTAAATTAAATTTTATGTAAAAAACATATAAGAAAAAATAAATATAACTATTGAAACTTTATAGTTTGTTATTATATTAAAAATTTATGTTTATTTTTAAAAATATTATGTTTTTTATTATATATCCATACAAATCAGAATAAACATTGGATGATGCCCATCCAAAAGTTTTTTTATCCCAATTTTAAGCACTAACTCAATGAACTTTTGTCAGAAGGGATTGTGAAAATAATATTTTATCATCCCACATATTGAGGATAAATTCTACAGTCATAAAAAAAAAATTTTTTTCGCCAGGTTTTTTTTAAAAAAAAAATGTTTAATCAAAATCAGGCTATATATCACACAACCCAAAAAAAAAGAAGAAGGGTATATGGTATAGGAAGAAAGAAAAGTATGTGGTGTGTGGTGGTGATAGGAAATGGGAGAATTTCAAACTGGGCTGTAAGAAAAAAAAATATAAAAAAATTTTAAATTTGAAAAAAATTTTATTTGGAATTGTATGTAAAAATGGTATGACAGATGTGTGGTGTGGTGTGGGTGTGGTGTGTGGGTGTGTGGTTGTTGTTTGTGTATGTTTTGTTGTTACAAAACAATGACAGGACACCCATTAGGGTGGTGTCATTGGTGTTTTTGGACACAGGTTTTTTGTTGTACAACACTGACTAAACCAAAAAAAAATGACAACACTCAAAATTTCATCAAAGTGTAAATTTTGAATTTTGTGTTGCAATAATGTACATATTGAGACAATCAAATGTAAAACAAAAACAAAAATGAAATGATATATTTGTGAAATGTCAAATTTATGAATGACACGACAGACAGAAACAAGAAAGAAAAACCTTAAAAACTCTTTTCCAGAGCAACCCCCAAACGTAGCGTGAAGAACCCAAGTAAACACTATGAGACGGACAAAACGACCAGAAAAAAGAATCTGCGTTTGAATGCTGGCTAGCTGCGGAGAGTGCTAAGAAAAGAGAAAGAGACATGAACAGACAGACAGTGGGTATGAAGCATTGTGGGTTGAGAATGAAGGGGTGTGTACACAAAACCGCTGCAACATGCAATGACTGCTCTCTATCTCAGAGCTGCCAGATAACTCACAAAAAAACTACAAAGAAGGTTTAACAAACAAAACCACAACAATACACACACAGCAAAACATTTAGAAAGCAGTGCCAAAAGCAAGCTAGCAAGCTGCTGATGTGGACAAGGGAAAATAAAAAAATGGAGAAAGTTTTTTTTGTATTAAGTTTTTTTTTTTTTTTTTTGTTTAATATTTTTTTTTTCAATTTAAAAAGTTCATTCTGAATTTAAATTTTATTCTTTTTTTTATTTTTAATCTTTTTCTTTTTTATTACAAATTTTAAAAAAGTAAAAAATAGTTAACATAAAGAAAAAAAAATTTCCATTTAACTTTTTTTACTTATTAATTACTAATTCGTTAATTTATGAAAAAACAAATGGTCTATGAAATGAACAAAAAAAAAAGAAAATATTTGTATAAAAATTAATATTAAAGAAAAATGAAAAACTGAAACCTGGAAAACGACCAAAACATGCAGAAAAAAATGCACTAGAAACAAATTACGGATGGATCCAATAAAGTACTAGACTGTATTCTGATCTGTACTAAGATTTAGTAAGCAAATTTCTACTACAACTAATTTTTTATCTTGTTTTGGTAACTTAATTTTTCTTGGCCCAGTTTATTGATTTTTTTAAGTTTTTATTATTGTTATTAATTTAAGGAAAAAAGCCAAATTAGGTAACCATGTCCAATGAAAATTTTATAACATACTAAATTAGTTTTACTTATTTTAAATTTATAGCATTTAGAAATGTTGTACATTTGCATTAAATGCAGATTTGAATAAAATGTATGGCATGCCTTAACAATAATGGTAATCATTGACATTGAAATTTTAAATGCTAATTAATAATTGCATTAATATTTAATGTAATCAAATCAATATATGTATCAAATCTCATTAAATGTCAAATTGAAAATCGGGTTATCGAATCGAATGATAATCGAATCGAAATGAATTATCGAGAATCGAAAAAGAATCTCATCGTAATCGAACCTAATCGATTAATCGAAATGGAAAATCGTGTATGGGATTGTGATGTGTATACCGTGGTATATTGTGTGTGTGTTGTGTGTGTTGTGTGTGTGGTGTGTGTGTGCTATATGTCTCTCTCTCTGCTCTCTCTCTCTCTCTCTCTCTCTCTCTCTCTCTCTCTCTCTTCTCTCTCTCCTCTCTCTCTCCTCTCTCTCTCTCTCTCTATGTCTCTCTCTCTCTCTTCTCTCTCTCTCTCTCTCTCTCTCTCTCTCTCTCTCTCTCTCTCTTCTCTCACTCTCTCTCTCTGTTCTCTCTCTCTCTCTCTCTCTCTCTCTCTTAGAAGAAAAATATAAAAAAAATATTTCATTATTATGTTTTTTAATAATAAGGGGGGGGGGGGGGAAACGTAAAAAGAAAAAAAAACACCATTTTCACATTGTTAATATAATTTTTGTTTAGTTTGAAAGAGAGAAAGAAATTTTCACTACTAACTCAACTCTCAGTATTAGAACCACTGGAGTGCAGATAATCCATTTCTGAGAGAGATTCTGGGAAGTGTGCTATTAAGACAATATAGGCCAAAACCAGGCATTGCTCCGGCAGACACAGCCACCACTGCCCATAATCCCCTTTGAAACTGTGACACTGAGGAACGGAGGTGGGGGTCCTGTGGGCGTTCTACCCACATTAGCACCTGTAAACCGTCATTTAGCCACTTCAGTTTCCTCCTCCCCCACCTCCTCTCCGGAGCTGCAGGACAGGTGGAGCCAGGTGGATGGGGGCCCAGTGACCCAACTGCAGGTTAGAGGAAGCGCCAGCGCAGTGAAGAGTCGCAGCCAGCCACATTCAAAAATGTCACCACGGTTTCACTTCCCGGCATTTTACAATGGTCATTACCACCGACACCTAGCACCGCTGCAGATAAACACACCATTCGGCTAGGCCCGTCGGCTGGGCCCAAACGTCTCTGAAACGGAATTAAAGCCCGCGTTAGCCTTTCTTTGTTTCTCCTTTGTGAGAGCTGCAGGGTCCGCAGCAGAGCCGCCCTCCACGTCAGCACTTCCCTTTCTGCGGTCGGCCTCGTACACAAAGCCAGAAGCGAGAGTTCATAATCAAAGCGCTGGGGAAACCTCTATGGCGACCGCAGCACTTCCTAACCCCAGTCACATCATTCAATTTACTGACACAGAGTGAAAGTGAGGGGGGGGTGGGGGGGGACACGCCCCCTTCTAACGCTGTCACAGAAGGTCTCCACCCTCATACGAGGCGGCCATATTAGAGGATGACTCGTTTACTTCAGCGGCACAGGTAAGCTGCGCTCCTCTTTCTGATAGAGGCTTAGGGTGTGGCACAAAATAGTTTTTTATATTCTGCAGAGGAAAACGGTGCTGACAACGGTGATTAATATGGCCAGTAAATCGAGCTAAAGTGTGTGGAAACGGAATCCTTTGATGCTCCCTTTCAGCATTAGTTATGGAAATCCACCAGGACAAATGTAATGATGTAGAGGAAAATGCTCTGTAAATATACACTGCAGCCCTGTAAACAAGCCGTTCCAAACCAGCGTTTTTCTCTGGGCGTGACAACCAGCGCAGCAACAAGAGCGTTATCGCCCCCTTCATCGCGTTCCAGAGACTGGAAGCTGGGCCGGCGCAGAGGGGTACACCTAAATTGCATATGTCAACAACACAGCAATTGCAATAAGCGCCAATTACATCAAGTGCCGTTTACATCGCGCCGAGTCAGCAATTTTCGAGACTAGCGTGGGAGAACGGCAAAATTAAGACTTGCAGCATGACAAGGGAGACCTTCATCTCATTCTGGATACATTTAATCCAAAACAAACACAGACTGGGGTTTTCCCCCTTGCTCTGGACCACAAAAAAAATAGTTTGGAGGTCTAGGTTCAGAGGAGTCTGTCTGTCTGTCTGTCTGTCTGTCATGCCTTTAGCCTGAATGGCTGGAGCTGATGGGCACTCTGTGGCGATTGGTCCCTTCCTGTGAGCACGTCTAAAGTGCAGCTGCCACTTCCTGCCCTCCCTGGAACACAGGAAGACAACCTGTGACCAAGCAAGAAGCTGCAGACAGCTTCTCGGAAGGGGAGCTCCAAAATGACTCAAACGATGCACGAGGTACGCGAGGCAATTTGCTCTGAGGAATCAGCAGGCTAGCCCTTGCGCTAACAAAGTGACACTGCCTTTGCAGGAGTTGCTCATCAGCGTTTAGTAACAGTAAAACCAGCTCTTTGTGCTGCAGCCTGAGATAAACTCTGGGCTGTGATGGAAATTTGAGTCTTCTTTAAAGACTTTAAGAGGTCTGTTATGTTTCCCTGAATCTTCCCTTCCTTGTGCAACAGAAGTTAGCGATGATCGACTAAAGTTCCCTTATTTTTTACCTTTGAGGAGTGCGCCACTGGAAGAGACACTCAAATGATTAAAGGAAGCGGATGTGGATGATAAAGGAACAAAGTATTTCCACTAGTGCAGCTTGGATATCTGTGGAAGACCAGACGCGAGGCGCTGCCAGCGATTCCACGGACTTTGAGCGCCAGCTGCTTCCTGAGAGCGTCTGTGCGTCAAGAGAAGGCCTCTGTGAAATTTCAGCAGGGCGTGCCAAAACGAGACCGCCACCAAATCGGCCCCCTCTCCCCAGCCAGGGAGCATCGCGCACGGCCGCTTCAACCCTCGACGCGCCTGACAAACAGCTGAGCAAAGGTTAGATGGAGAGTGGAGGGGCAAGCGATCCGACACCACGTGGCTGGCGGTGACCTTGAGAGAGACAAGACCTCACCCGGCGCCTGGCAACTAGAACACAGGCAGAAAAAAAAAACCCAGCCCTGCCCATTCTGGCATGCGGGCCTAATAATAAACGCGCGCACTATGAAGAAAACTAAGCAGTCCTGAGACATTTTCCACTGAAGAGACCCAGCATCCGACAGGAGACTTACACGGGGTGCTGTGCGATTCAGGCAGTGCATTGTGCTGCTAATCTGTGTCATGCCTGTGTCCCAACACTCAGGCAACAAGGAAAGGAGGGGGGGAAACAACATAGGCCTGGTGTTGTGGGAGGAAATTAGCCGGAATGAATGGAATTCTCTTCGGTCATGCTATCGCGGCGCAGTCAGGTGACTCCCGTTCCCGAAGAAACACAGGAACTAGCCGTGAATCACAAACCTATCCAATACAAACTTAGCAACAGCCTCCCAAAAAGGAAATGGAGGACAAAAAAAAAAAAAAAAAAAAACATCAGGGCAAAGAGAGTGCCTTTTACACTCCCCTTCTTGTATATGACCCCCCTCCCCCCTGACTTAATGGGCATTCCTGACAAGCTCTATCCTGCTCCTCATCTTTCCTTGCCTGTGATGCATTGCCATATTGTGGATATGATTCAGAGGACTGTCAGCCGCGCCTTGAGCTACAACAATTCAGCCTGTGTAAGGGACCCGATGTGTGAGGAAAACACAATATTTTTGTAATATGAAGCCTTGCGCACGACGCGCAGAGCGAACGGCCACGGACACACGATACGTTCGAGAAGTTGGGAGCCAGTAACCCCCATTTTGATTTGTACATTTCCTTTCTGTAAGGCAGGAACACTGAGGAGGAGTGGCCTTCGGCTCGACTGTTGTGAAATGTGAGGAACAGGCAGCGAGGGGGCAGCCAAATCCATTCACTCTTTTCGCTGAATGTCGCCAGGGAGCCAAGAAACGTAATCTTCACAGCAGAATATATTTTCCCTATCAGCATTCCAACTTCATAACTTTGTATATCCTAGTGAGCTTCGCTTTTTTTGCATGGAGGAATTTTGCTGAGATTTCAAGGCGGGCTTCTTTGATGCATGACAGTTAAATTGAACTGAACCATCTACTCCCCTGTACAGAGTAACGTTAGAGTGCGTCTGAAGCCAAACTGCATATTTTCGTTGCTCGGACTGTGATGTATTCTTGCTGCGCTGCCTGCCACATTAAGCTTAGCGTTTAAGATTAAACAGTGTAGCATTCTGAAAGGTAAGCAGTAAAATGGAATTGCACACTACTCCACACCAGCACAGTGATCCATAGTGGTAAACAAGGTCAGATCAAACACCTTCAAACACCCATGCAAAATAGTACAAAATATAATCAGTGTATATTTTTAAAAAATAATTTAAAAAATAAAATAAATCTAATTTCCCCTTTTTTTAAATGTAATACATGTTGATCTCACGATAAAAGCCCACCACAATCAAGCTCTGAAAACAATTTAGAGAGTTTACTGTCGTTATAAAGGCAATAACATTACGAATGTGGAGAACAACATCTGGAATCACAAATACTACAATGATGCAATAACACAGGGCCAATACTTTAAGCTCTGTAAAGAACTTGAACCAGACGGACTGATACACATACGAATATAAAAGAATATACATTTAGTGCATTGCTCCGAGGCATTATTGGAACACAAGTGGACTCCCCTGGCTCTCCCGCCTCAGAGAACGGGAAGTGGAGAACAGCTGCCTGACAGACAGAGGAACTGCAGACGAAGACGCAAACCCTAACGCATTTCCCACAAATTAACTGCCCTTTAAGGAATCTAAAAAAGAATTTGCTGAAGGCCCCAGTACTGTGTCTTACAACAGCATGTATTAACGCAGGAATAAAAACCATGCTGACATGTAATATTAACACTTTTTCCATATGAAACCTGATCTTAATTATTCAGGCAAATCCAACAGCGGGAGGTCTCCCTGTGCTGAAATTATCCACTTCGGCTGAGCCGGTATATATGAACCATGTTCTTAGCTGTGTTAAACTTGCAAAGATAACCCTTCATTCTTAAGTACAAATGCAGCGGGCACCTTATGTTCTGCTGTGATGACAGTCTGAATGTATGCCCTTCTTCAACTCTTCAATTGTCAAAGAATTGAATTACAGTCCAATTTGCATTGACAGACACCAACAGCCATTACTAAAGTACTGTTCTATGGGCTATATGTAAACACTGGTACAGCAATAATCTCTCCACAGACATGGAGATAGACATCTGCTTATTTTGTTCCTCACCAGCACCACTGTTAACTTTATGGACAGTCCATATCGGACAACTTAGGAACTAGCAGTGCCTATATGGGCAGGGATCCCTGATGTCTTTCTAACATATAAAGTAATGGCATTTCATCAGGTCACATCTACAATGAAGAAAAACACAGTTTAAGGAAAAGACCAGGAAGGTACCAGGGCAGAAGGGATCTAACCGGCTGAGTACTGAAAAACAAGAAATGCTGGCTGCAACAATTTTGCTAATTGGCCTAAAGACAAATTTATGAGACAACAAAAGCTTGCTGCGGTGGCTTGCTTGAGTAATACAAAAATGCAAACTTCTGTTGCAACAGCATTTGACAACAAATAAAAGGCACACACTTGATACATTATGTTATTTAAAGGCTAATATTTTAAATATTAGGTTAAGGTATATGGATTGCAGGTGATTTATTTAGCTTGACATAATATGAGCTTTCTAAGTTCCGGTCTAAAACAGGTTGGGGTGATAAATGTTCCGACAACATAAAGATTTAATTTCTGATTGCTTGCTCTTTAGACGTAATCATGTGTGTGCTTGCATTTCTTTTAAAAGTATATTAGCCTATATAAAGTATAAAACTACCCACACCTTAGAAAAGTAGCAAGCTTCTATTGACTAAAGTCTACAAGGCGGTGACAGATTCAATAAGATTTTGAAGACCGTTTGAAATGTTAATGTATTAGTTGGGTGTATGTCTGGCTAAGCAATTAGCAAAATGCATTTGGAGGACAACATATAATTAAAAATACATTTTACAAAGTAACAAAGTACCTGAAGTTAGTTGAGAAAACCATATTTTACAGCGTACACATTGTATTTCAATGCAGTTTTTTTTCTTATTTTATAAATCACTCAATGGGCTTTCAGTTCCATTTGTGATAAGGCAATATACTGCCTTTATGTTGGATCATTAGGCCATAAGCCTTATTCACCATGAAAGCAAACCACCTCATTCTCCAAATAAAGGCAGGCTGAACTGGACAGGAAAAAGTTTCGATGACATCACTTGCGGAAAGTCGGAAAACTTTCATGACATCATGACATCACTCCACACCTGGCGTGTACTGCGTATACTGTACTCAACATTGGTACCATCTTAAAATTAGATGAAGGACTATTCACTACCACTGAAAAATGGTACAGATCAGCAAGCACGGCTCTCCAGTACTGGGTTCAAATACCAAAGCCAAAGGTCTGGTTACAGCATTGACTTTATATCCAATACTCCCCACACCCACTGACTTCAGTTAGCCGTTCACTGGGACTAAATTATGACTGACTGATAACAACACTAGTATCACAGAAATTAATAAATATTAAAGCGGATGGGGAATGGCAAGGTAAATTATTCTGATGGTACAGCATTTGTTAGCAGAAACTGAGCGTGAGAGGTAGTCAGTAAGCCTACTGCTACAAAGAGTACTAAAATAAAAAAAGGCTTCTCTCTTCAGTTATCTACTCTGGATTGAGTAGGGGTGAATTGTCATTGATATTCTACAGCTCTCCATCTATCGACAATCCTGAGAGAATCCAATGCCTATTTCTGGCCCAATGAGCTAAGTGGCTGAATGAGAGGAGTGACCCAACACAGCCTAATCTTCCCCAACTTTTCATATGTTCTCATGCTCTACTTCGCAGGAGAAATGTGTGGCCACTTTCATCTTCACCAGGGACATTAAAGAGATTACATCAAACCATGCTTTGGCTTCTACTGTGGCCTTCAGCTAGAGAGAAGCTAGGAGGAGTCAGGTTAGAAGCAGCCACTGAGAAACACGGTGCCATCCTGCCCACCTTCCCTCACCACACAGACCATACACCTATATAACTGTCCAAAGCCTACATACTCAGCAAGAGGATTAGAGAAACAGAGCACAGCAAGCAGATCCACTCCAAGTTTTCAACCTACGATGCAATTTGTCCTGCCTCAGTCTCCTCCTAACAGGTATCTGACACCTTCCAGCTTGAAAGAATACAAGAACAAGCACACACCTTAAAAAGGCAGTGTTGACGTGTGCGTTATGTGAATGTTTGAACCATATTTTGAGGTAGACAGGTCTAGCCTAGACAACACGGCACACATTTTCTCCACACACAGTCTAAGTAATCCTGTTGACTACCACCCCTCTAAGAGCAGCTCCTAGCAGTATGAGAATGGACAGGTCTTGGGAGGACACAAGAAGCAGATGCGATTCAATAGTTAACTACCCAGGTTGTAATCTTGTTACTGACGTCAATAAAACACTCCAGGAAGTGAATCCTCTAGTTAATGTGTAACTGGGGTCCGGAGGCCTGCTCAGACACAGCCAGACACCCCATCAGGTGGGAGGAAGATAGTATTGGATGAAGTAAAGGTGGGACCAGCAAATATTCTGGGAAACATTATACTTGTGTCAACTGCTCTATGTACACGGGCAAAGTGCTAAGCCAATATTGAAAAAAAGTGTGTGGGGGGGGGGGGGGGGAAATACATTTGAAAAGTGAAAGGGGGTTTCACTATAAAGATTCCCTCAAATTCCTAAAGATGAAAGACTACACTAGCTTTAACGAGCTGCCACTGCTTTCATCCATCTTTTTTGACCCAGAAAATGCAAACCTAAAGGTTCGCAGGCCATTGCCTCAAAGATATTTTTCCTCAACATTTCTGCGCCATGCAACTGTTCACCTACCCGTCTCAAACCATCTCATTGTTGAATGAGGGATATGAGCGATTCGTATGACCGACATAATCTCCAGAAGCGAAGAATTCCTGTAATCTGAACCCCACGTTTCACAACGGCTTTGAACAGTATGCACTACCAGTTTATTGCGGTAGCAACGAACAGGCATAACACCCTGTGATAAAGTGGCCAGGGTGTGCCTCATGTTTCTCGGAACATTTCAGAGAATATGTAAATCATGATACAGAATGGTAAAGTCCAAGGTGGGTAGACAAGTCAGAATGTGATGACCAATGCTGGCATTTACAGCATGTAAAGACATCCAAACACAAGAACATGGAGCTAGGTAGCTTGTGCAACTTAATAAAAACGAAATGGGTGGACACACCAAGCACCTTAAAATAATTAACGATACCACTTTCAATTGTCACTGTAAGATGAATTTATATTTACTAATACGACGCCAATGTGTGTTAGCTAACGTTATTCAAATCCTATCCATATCTTTCATTTTGGAATTTTCACAATTAAGCTGTCGTTATCCTAGACAGCTAATAGCCTTTACCTTGCCATTTCTTACAACGATAGCAGCTAACGTTACATTGTGGTCTTTGGCTGGCTAGGTCGCAAATTTACAGCCAAATCAATGAGCATAGGCGTATATTAGTGAAAAATGCTGCTACCCAGCTTGAAAAGGTTCGACTATGTCGATGGGCGGAAGAAACTATGTAGCAAGCTAGCTAACTATCTTAGCTATAGCAGGTCGAAGTGATGAATTGCTACAGCCTGAGAAATACTTACCCCATTCCAGAAATTCTGACACATTTTTCTCCCTTCTTAGAGGCGAGTTGCTGCATTCGTTGTATAAACATATTAAAATATCCAGAAGTGTTTCGACGCTCAGTGAACTTTCATTCTGCTGATGGCCATCCAGGAGCAACTGCTCCAACTTCTTCAGTCTCACCTTCGCTGACATTTTCTTCTAACCAAGTTACCACTCCCTCCCCCAGAACGAGCACCCCAAAAATTCCTCTCGAGCCGACGGGTGACCCTGCCTCCCCCTCCTCGCGCAAACAAAAAACAGAGGATTTATCTGGCCGAGGTGGAGAGCTGAACTCCCAGACTCCTTCAACTAACAGCTACAAACCCGACATTTTGTTAAAATGCTATTTTACGGTCCTGATGCGTTATTTGGGTTGTTCCCGTAGCCACCATGTTACTTTCCCTCAGATTTGAGATCCAGCTGGTCCCATTTGCTCTAATCCTAAACAAATCTCTACTTTCCACTTTAAAAAATGGGTTGTCTCAGGCTGTTTTTCCGTCGATCAAGGCTCAACCTCATGCGTCGTCCATTCGCCGTAGTTTGGAATGCTCACTATGGTGTTCCCATGACTATCCAAATATATTGGTAGCTTAATTTGAAATTATATTGAAGGATTGTAGTTTCGCTTTGTATGTGGGTTCTCCAATTAAACCAGCTCCCACTGGCCGGTTATAGTACTCTGGAATATGGCTGAAGTCCCGTCCAGCCCTGTCTCTCTTGCTCGCTATGCATCCAGACCGGGATCATGGAGCCCCGCCCACCCACACCGGAAACGCCGTCAACAACTATGACGTCATGCAATGATTGACAAGCACCGGGAGATAGCTGGCACTGACTTCATCCACAGAAGACACCAAGCACATTGAAACACACTTCCATTAGTAAATGAGTAGGCTACATCATTCCACATTCACTGGATATAAAAGGATTGCATTAATTATTGTCCGTCTCGGAATTTAACTGCCAGGTTTATATTGCGCTTGTCGTAGCAGTATGCTATGTGAGGTAAAAATTTATATTAAAAAAATAAATAAAAGCACACGAATAATGGGAACAGGCTATGTGAAATGATTGCTGAAGTGGCATAGTGATAATCGTTTCCCTTGCAGCCAGAGGAAGTGCGGTGCAGTCTGCTCCCAACCTTGACTGTCCTTATTATTTAATTCAAGCCCTAACTGAACCTCAGTTATCTCTATAGTGGTTGTTTTAAATAAAAAAAAGAATGATTGATGTGGCCACAGGCTGCTATCACATTATACAGTCAAGCCGGAAAGTCTGCCCACCCCTTTCACATTCTCCACGTTTTATTACATTACAAACATATTCTACAATAAATTGAGTTAATTTTTTGTCTCAAAATTCTACACAAAGTAGCCCATAATGACAAAGTGAAAACATGTTTTTAGAATTTTTTTGCAAATGTATTAAAAATCGAAAATTGAAATTTCTCATTTACATAAGTATTCATACCCTTTGATTTTTAAAGTATCATATTTAATATTTGGTCGCATATCCTTTGCATGCTATTACTTCCTGAAGTCTGTGACCCATCAACATCAAAGACTCTCGATATCTTATTTCCAGGTACTGTTACAAGCGATACTATAAGCTCTCTGCATTTTAATGGATCTCTATGGGAATTGGGGGGTGAGACTAGATTCAGCTGTAATTTTCAGGGTAAATTACAACCTTTAAGGGTTGTTTCTCCTGACTTTTTCCCCCATAGAGTTCTATAGGAAAATGAGTCAGGAGAAATAACCCTTGCAGTGATCCATCCACATCTACTCAATATCTGGCAACAGAGTGATGGTTTGGGGCTCGTTCGATAGCTCAGACCCTTGATAACTTACAGCCATTTAGCCAGCCATGTGTTCCATACTGTACCAGTGTAATTTACAGCTGAATCTAGTCTCACCCCCCAATTCCCATAGAGATCCATTAAAATGCAGAGAGGTTATAGTATCGCTTGTAACAGTACCTGGAAATAAGATATCGAGAGTCTTTGATGTTGATGGGTCACAGACTTCAGGACGTAATAGAATGCGGAAGTAAAAGGATATGCGACCAAATATGAAATATGATACTTTAAAAATATGTTAAAGCAAAGGGTATGAATACTTATGTAAATGAAAAATGTCCGTTTTTGATTTTTAATACATTTTCAAAAATTTCTAAAAACATGTTTTCACTTTGTCATTATGGGCTATTTTGTGTAGAATTTTGAGACAAAAAATGAGCTCAATCTATTGTAGAATATGTCTGTAATGTAATAAAACGTGGAGAAGGTGAAAGGGGTGTTCAGACTTTCCGGCTTGACTGTATGGGTCATTTTAATAAAGTCAGTGTTGTATTTACACCCCAGGCTATGCTTTGGAACTGAGAAGCTTAAATTGAAATTTGGCCTCTACTAGTCAGACAGATTGTTTTATTTGTTAAACTGAAAAAACCCAAACACTTTCAATAACCAAAGACAAGAGCAATGCATTTATGCCTCAGATGAAATCTTCTTTAATTTTACTTGAAGATATTTACAACGAATTGCTTGCCCTATTGTTCAAGCAGTTCAAGGAACAAATACAGTTCCTTCGGTTATATTACATGTGTACTCAACTTGTCAAGAATCTGTTCCAACAAACCACACCAAATTTACTCCATACCATCTTGAGCAGGGCTCTCAAAGTCTGTCGGTTCATGGTGTATTTACACACTTATACGATGAATTAAAATAAAAAATTCCATGCATCTTGTTTCTAATGCCTAAATTGGCATGAAAACAAGACTGAAAGAGAACTATAAAACATACAGACACTGCAGCCCAACGGGACTTTTGAGTTTAGTATTCCTGAACTACACGAAGGACAAACTTGGAAATACTACAATTGGCTTGCAAAAAAACAGAGAAAGTTCCTTGGCAATCTACTAGCCCGTCTGCTGAAAACAATCTGCATCCTGTTTTCCTCTCCTTATCTTAGGTGTGCATTGTTGAAAAAAAAAATCCTGGTATGCGGGTGTATCGTGTGGTAATAGGTCTGATGAAATGATCCATGCACAAAGTTTACAAACATCCACATAGTGTTTTGCTTCATAGCTACAGCCCTTATAGACAAGCCAAAGGTTTTTTTCTGGGGATCAGTAAGCACAATAGCACACAACAATATGTTCAGTGTTAAATCAGTTCTGAGTCAATTTTTCTCTGATTATATGTAGAGTAGGCCTACATATGATCCCATTTTGACTCGTGAACTCTGTTAGAGTAGAATTAACACTGAACTTTTTTTTTGTTGTTGTTATTTTTCAAGCTCACTGAAACCCTAATGTGTCTGTACCTCATTTCCTTTAGAATGTAGCTTGAGAAAGCTATTTGTTGATAAAGTACAATGTGTATTGCAGCTGGCTGCTTGATACCACGTTTTCCTAGCAGGTTGAAACTGATATGACATAAGAATAAAGAGTCTGAAACCTCCCACATGCAGTCCCTGCTGTTCATTCTCGGAAGAGTTGTCTTTCCCAATGTTAGGACTGTTCTGTTCCTACAGGGCAGAGCTGTTGTTTCCTCACAAGAGGAGAGAAGCAGGATGTCCTGGGCAGCGCAGCTGGACGGCAGGACGCGCTGGAGCAGTGACCTTGGTACGACCCCCCTCCCCCAAAAGACCAGCTCTTTGCCCCCCTCCACCCTAAGTCCACTCTCAGCCCCCATCTCAGATCTTTTTCAATCACATGTGCTGTCACTCACATGCAGTATTTTTTTATCTGGGGTGTAAAACATGATTATCACATTAATTTGCTGTTCTGAAGAGTTATAGTTGTAATGTTACGCAATGCATATTGTTGCTCAGCATATCTAGTAATAATGTGCACTGCCCAGGGACAAATGACAATATATTCTAATGTATTTAAACACTACTAATAAAACACATTTAATCGGTTTATGATATAGTCAAAAGCATCATGCATCATGAAAGGGGGGGGGTAGTACTGCAAGCAACGGGATCTCTTCCGGACAAGCCCAATGGCACAATAAACAGATAGCTTGTGGACTCATACCCAGTGCATCAGTGTGAGAAAGGGTTTATGGTAAGCCAGGGGATGACGCTCTGAGTCAGTATGTCTGAACAATGCTCTCTGTATATGTGTGTGTCTTCTTCTGTGGCCTGGAATTCCCTTCTCCTCACATGGCATTAATACCACAGCATTCCCAGAGACAAAGTGATACAACTGCATGCGTGCATGTTTAGGTGGGAATGTGTGTGTGAGCGTGTACGTGTTTGTGTGGGTTCGGGGCTGTAGATTGCATGTTGTTTCTGGCTGCTTCCGAGAAGTCTGTAAACACTTCCATGCCTTCTGTGATGACACTGCACAGACTCCCTATTCCACACTCTCAGTCATTGTCAAGGCCTTTTTTTCAGGCTACAGGGCCAAAAAGTAGAACATATCAACTATCAAACCTACAGAGTGCAGCTCTTCTCATCTTTTCAAAGAACGCAAGCAAGAGAGATCATAGCGTGACATGTGCTTGGAAAGAGGAGCAGCAATGTGCAATGATACTTGATACAAGCAGGAAAATAAAGTCCTGGAAATGGCTTGAATAGATAGGAGTTAAAGGGATGACTGGAGGCACTCTGACAAACGCAGCCAGCACGTCGCAGCAAAGTAGTGCCTCCACAGACAGAAAGACTAAAAGAATAATCGATATCAGTGCTGATTCAATCAAAGGTTCAAAAATATTTATCAGACATATCAGCTGTGTCTGCTGACTGGGGTCAGGCTCTTGCACTGCAAACCAACAGATCCTGACATCAGTCAATGCAGGACCTGAGTGGCCAATGCAGTAGGGCATTTGTAAGAAAATGGAGACCACCAGACCAGTCTTACTAAGATTCTACTTGATCACCTGTCAGTCAGTTGAAGATGAGAAGTAGCATGACATGGGGGTGAGGCCCACCAGTTAGGGTTAGGCCCACAGAAACACTGAGCTGTAGGGGAGCACTTCACGTGTAATTTTTGTGCAGGCAGACTGTGGGCACCTGTCTGACCAGATGGGGTCTCTCGTGAACAATGAGACTCGGGCCTCCTGCCAAATGAGATCTCTTAACATGACACCTAGCAGGGCAGCTGGTCATGGCTGGCATTGTATGGTCCAGATTTGATACCAAACCGTGGGCCCATCAAACACACTGGAATAGTGGTTTACAGAGTGAGACACTCAAGCAACTTCTGAAAATCTCATTCATCTAAACAAATTGGAATCTGAAGGAGAATCCACTGGCCGGCTTGACCGGAACCGTAAAAGCTCCATGTATTACACCGCGTTCTTTTACTTTGTTGCCCCGGAAGCCTTATTTGAGTGCTGTTGTATTTCTGCCTGTCTCATAATCTTTTTGTTGGTTTGGCAGTGTCGTTGTCTATCTATCAGCCTCTCTGTGAACCCTCTCTCTGATACAAAGCTTGTCTGATTTTCTGTCAGTGCAGGCTTTCAGAGTCCTCTGACTATCTTGCTATAGTCATTCATTTTACATTAAGGCATTTCAGCATTTTAAAGTTGACCATTCTGGTCACACTATAAATTATATTTGTTATCTGTTTAGATATTTTAGCATTATTTGCACCCCTTTTTATTTTTGCAATATTATCTATATTTTCAAATAAATTAATCTTCACCCAATTTATTTTATACAGACTGCTCATTCTATATTTGCATAACTTATTGGTTTAACACAATGTTATCACTATGATATGGTATTTTTGATTTGATTATTGATTTGATATGTGTGTAATGACAAAAGACTTAATCTGATTGAGTTTTATTGCCTGTGATTGTTTTTTCCATCTTTGCTTTTCTGTCTTAATTCATAATATCCTCTAAAATCCTGTTATCAAGATGATTGGTCTTTATAATCCTCACTGCACTCACAACATGGAAATGAAACAACATTTGCTCGAGGAGGGAAATTGGATGTTATAGATTATCACACTGACTCAGGGGTCTTTCCTGGAAATGGAAGATTAATGGATGTACTCACATTGGTTGAGGAAATATTATTTAAATTAATACTTATACTTAATTACTTATATTATGGATCCATAAACCATACTAGTTATTGACAAAACACAAAACCACAGAGAAAAATCATACCTCACTTTTGCTTAAGTTTGAAGGGGGCGTCCTCTACTGGGCATAGTTGTCTTGCAATTACGGCCGCAATGTCAGAGGAGCAGTTGGGTTTAGCGCCCTCTAGCGGATTTTTTATAATAGCGAAGTCTCTGTGGCTGAATTATGACAACGGTATAACTTTGTACATTTCATTATATCACTTCCATCGATGAGGGTAAAGCCCAAATGAGTTGGTAAGGGCCCAGCATATTATACAACTCTTTACATTTTCTGGATGTGTATGTATATTCAGCCTTTGATGAGTGATGTGGCCATGCTGAAATCTGGAATTAAACACAACAAAACCAACACTAAATTATTTCCTCTGCCATGGCTCAGATTTGAGGACATTGAGCCCATTAGAATCTTAGCTTAATATTTTATTAAAGCATCAGATGAAAAAAACTATGTAAAAATGTTTTTATGCAATTAATTATTTGTTTATTTGTTTGTGAATAAGAACAGTGCATTTTGTTACTTTATTGATTGCAAAAATGTTATGTTAATTAATATTTTTTAAATAATAAAAAAAAACATTATCTTTAGCATACTAACTCAGTCAGATAACCAAGTGTGAAACTCTGACATTAAATACTAAATTGAATAGAGCCACAATTTATAATTGGATTTAATGTGTACTTATGCTAGAATGATGAAAAGATGTGTATCATTTCATACATTTTTTAAAGGCAAACTTTACATCTACCAATTAATTCTAGCTATTGTAACCAGAAACTGAGCTATCAGTTATTTGAAAGTTATATGAGGTATTTTTAAAACAGGTGAACTAAAGTTGAATACTTCAGCCTCACTAGAAGAAAAGTCTCTTTAGCTGAATGATGCTGTCCACTTTAAGCATTTAAAAATCGTAGTGAAAAGAAGAAAAAACAATATCAATGCAGATACATTTTTATCTACCTATTTACAAAAAGCTTCCCTGAAGGGACACGGAGGAGTTGTGGGGAAGCTGGTGTTTCTGTTCAGGGGTAAACTGGATTTGATTTTTCTGCACACCTGACAGGAGCTGTTGCAGTCACATCCCAATGAAATGGGAAAAAACACACTACAGGATAAGAGCCCCCATTATAATTCCCAGCACAAATACTGTGCTGTGCATTAAAGGGAAAAACAAACCCTTCCTATGTCTAGCAACAGAATACATACTGGTGACCATATACAAGCAGTCAAAGTTTTTGATCATTTGGCTGGATTAAGCTAAATGATTTTGGAAAATTAAAAATAAAATGTTTGGAATGTGTTGAATTCTGAGGTCATATCTAACTAAGTCTTGCTGACCATAGAGCAAGGCAGTTAAACAGCAGCAGTGTCTTTAGGTTTATGATTTGGAAATAAAGTTAGCAAACTATTTAGCCACTTAATTATTTAAATAAAGAACTTCAGTTTTGGAGAAAAAAAACAGCAAACACTGTGCCCTTCAGGATTTGAGTTTCTCTATCTCTGAGTTTTAAAGTGATGGACAAGGGATTCTAAAAACTTGAAATAACCACAACATATCACAGAGGGATGTATCCACTACACACCCACCAAATATCTTTTCAAGAAAATGTCAATAGGTATATTAATATACATTTCGACTCCACCCTTTTTTCAGCATACAGGAATAAAGAAATATTCTATAAAGATATATTCCTTGTGCTTTATTGGTGCTCAATACATACCTTAATAGCTATAAATAACGTTTATATTACATAATATTACGGATTTTCCTTGCCCCTCACTTTAAAGTAAGTCTATTGAAGGTGTTATATAGTACACTACACAATTTCCCCACCAGAGGAAGCAATGAGCCATCTTTGATTGAGTCAGGTCCGTTTCTGTGCTGCTGTTGGCAGGATCTGGGTTTATCGCCTCAATTTCAGCTACCAGTGGATGGATTTGGAGGATTGTAAAAATACAAAATTTAATTTCCTGTAAAAAACTAAACATATATTACTGTTAATAAGTCCCTGCAAATGGGCATATATTGATTTGCTGAGGAATTAGTTGTTTTTCCATTTTGATTGTATCCCCAGAGCTCAATTAAGACCACAATCTCTTTAATGGTTAGCTATATGTGATTCAACTGGTATTCCAAGATTGTCGTCTTCTAGAGATATGACATGAACATGAATCTCAGTAAAAAATCACTTCTGTGTGATTGCATCCATGGGTAGTTCTTGAAGCAAAGACAAGCACATGAACTTCTGGACCAGAAGCTTTATTCCTGGGAATAGGAATTAGATGTGATCTATTGCACTCTATATATTGACATCACGTGGCATATCCCCACATTTCCATAGTGGTCTTTTTAAAAATGGAATGCTGTATGCTATTGGTGTTGTAAACAGCCTATGGAAGTGGTAATGCTCTCATAATAATAATAATAATAATAATAATAATAATAATAATAATAATAATAATAATCTTCCCTTGCAGTATTCCAGTGGGATGAGTGATGTTGATAGGGAATATCAATTAGTTTCCCCTCAGTATTATGTGATCAATAAAATTACATATTTTAAAGTAAAGAAGAGCACATTAATGTTATCAGTCACATTGTAAACAATTCTGAAATGTAAATAACTGTATTATTTAGGTAAAACACCGTGATATAAGTAGGTATACAAGCCTGCCTAACATATTTATTTATGAAAAAAATCATACAATATAATATACTTTCTGCATATTGGTGAGCATCGAGCGCATTTGGTAAACAAAGCAAATTTTATCCAGAATTCTTTCTTCATGTTAATTGAGGGTGTCACTAATAGCTGAGGGGGCTGTATATAATAGGGGTGTATCAAAATTGGATTGAAATACTTTTCTTCATTTGACTAAGCTTGCCTGGTGTACTGGAACAAATGAGTTATCCCAAATGTGTAAAGCTGCTCCTCCTAACAAGTTGAAGTGCACCTGGCAAGAATAGAGTACAGAAAAGTATTTGAACAAAATACACAAGAAAATTTGTGGACAGCCTACATAGGCTACATCATGAACAGTAAGAATATTTTAATCATGAAGCAAATCGAGTTACAGAATACAAGCAATACAACACAAACAAGCAATACTATGTCTATTATAACAAACAATGAATAACAAGCAAATCAAAACTTTATAAAAAATAAAACCCATGATCAAATGGAAATAGTTATCATCATTTCAGTCCTGACAAAAATCTGTAAGTCCCGGCAGAAACGAAGACATCCAATAAAACCATTTGTTATAAACCGCCAGCTCGTTCAGTGTAACAGTAGCCTATACCTTGACCTACACTGTAAAAGAAATTCCATAAAAACGGCAACATTTTCCATGCATTTAAGGTAGGCTACTATTATAGCAAAATTTGCTGTTTTAATTTTATGCTTGGAGAAAAGAGATAAAAATGTATTATTAACCAAACCCACCCATAGTTATGACGTTGGAAATGACGTTGGGAAACTAACTCGTGATTTCAATGATTGGTGCATGCATTTGAAAGAATATTGGATTCATATTGACCAATTGAGCATCGGGAATCTTTTACTGACAACAAACAAAAAATCAGGAATGGAAATATATGGAAGGAACATTGTAAAATCCAGCATTTAAAATATATATTTTTATGGTACCTATCCTGGGTACGTACCATACCAACCACTGTCGTAGAAGATTACTCTGGTATGATTTGGTCAGACAAAATTCTGCTGAAGCTTGTTCCCAAAAAATTATAAAAATAAAAATGCCACACTCTTGGTTGACCAATAAGTATCTTGGTCGACCAAAGAAGGTGAGCCCTAATTTAGAAAATCAAATACAACTGGACAATACAAGGGACCAATTGTGTGACAGATGACACGCAGTTCTGTCTGCACACCCGCAGTATGTGGCTTCCAATTTAAAAAACATTTAGTATTAATTTTAGCTGAACTAGACAAAGCATGTTTGTGAATGGGGGGGGTTGCTTTTAATTATTAGTCAAAGTTAAGGACAAAATGTTGATTGAATCCTGGCCACTGTCTGTTGCAAATAGTACTTAGCATTAGAAATGAGAACTGCTCTTTTTTATATAACCCTCATTTTATTTTATGTTGTCATTTATTTTGCTCATAATAGCTTTTGCTTCAGCTGCTCTGTTTATTACTTCATCTATGGTTTTAATTATGGCTTCTTTAGGGGTCGTTGCATCCTCTGCTACTTCTGCCCCAATTTTGGCCCCTACTGCTGCACACGCAGCAGTAAAGACTGCTTTAGCTTGTAATCCTTTCGGTGTAGTTGACGATGCTGAAGTAATCGCATTCATTAAAGCATTTATAGCTGGAGATCCACATACAGCACCAAGAAACGCACCCAACAGAGCCCCTGTTGCTATGCCTAATGCCTTGATTAAAAGCCATTCCAGTACTCTGTGTTTTGCCGTTTCTAGATTTCTTCCCTGCGCCACGTCCTCTAAAATGACTTCAGATATAGCTTTGAGCATCTCGTTGGTATAGTGCTCTCCTCCGTTCTGTTTCACCATCTGATCAATCGTCTTCAGCAGCTTTTTGATTTGAACGGCATTGCTTCTCTCATCACTGTGGCCTTCAGCATGAATATTCCACTCTGTGTTATCAACAACATGAAGCCGGTTTCCACACTCTTTGACAAGTTTTTTCAGGTGCTTGCTTTTTTCCACAAACTGTTGGATGGTCATGCCTTCAAGTTGTTTTCCATGAGTAAACAGGACAACAGAGTACTTCAGAGTCTCCTTTCCAAACATCTTCAGAATCTCTTCCACCACTTTCTGCTCCTCCGCTGTTTGCCTCCTCACAGGCAGCACTATAAGAAAGGCATGAGGTCCAGGAGAACATTCTATGATACACTTTAATATTTCATCTTTCAGCTTTTTATCAGAGTTTTCATCAAAGCAGTCAGTAGAACAAAAGCCTGGTGTGTCAATCACAGTGATGCTCCTCCCATCAACAGTGTCTGTTTTAGCCTCACATTGAGATGTATCAGAGTTTGCCTCAGATGAAGTTCTGAACAGCTTCTGTCCCAGAATGCTGTTGCCTACGCTGCTCTTCCCAGCTCCTGTCTTACCCAACAGGACAATCCTCAGATCAGCTGACCCTATAGGATAAAAAGAATAGTTCAGAATATGCAAAAAATCAATAAACACCATTCCTGACAAAACACACCATGATTGAGATCACAGTGCAGTCTTTGTGATTTCCAAATCATTGTGCAAGAAAAAGCGATACATCTCATGCTCTATGTAGTTATTCAGTATCTTTTGGCAGAAACCGACACACGCCGTGTCGATTACTGAGTTAGCTGATAACTTAACTGCACTGAGTAAAACCCGGAACAGCTTTTTTTACTTCAGTGCATGCATACTTCCATATTCCCTACAACTGTACTCCAAGTACATACTCCAGTTAAAGCTTGGGAGTACACAGTACACAACAGTATAAATATATTCATTGCAACATTGGATAACAGTGAATAATCAACCCCATAATAAAGTTGTCAATGCATTGGCCAAATGAAGTATGTATCCAGGTACTTTATCCGTGCTCCCTACTACCCACAGAACAGGGCTGTGTCCCATGTTCGAATCAGTACCCTTCCATACTATTGAGTATGCTTGTTGAGTAAACAATACAAGAAATAGTACTAAGCAAAATTTTCTGTAAATGTAGTTACTTAAAACCCCCAGATGATATAATTACTTCCGGGGTTTCGCTGAGTGAGTAGATTAAGTAGGTAGCATACTTTTTCATGAAGTATGCAAACATTTTGGTCGCATAAATACAAGGCGCAGCTTCGTTATCCTTCTCAGTAACAACAAAAACAACAAGTGACATGGCCGCACAATGGTGAGTTGTCTTACAACCACTTTTGAAACTTCCACAGTAGCCTACGGTTCAAAAATAGTATGGAGGATTTTTTTTAATGTACTGCACGTCACATACAAAACAGTACACAGTAAACAGTACACAGCACAAGGGAGACAGGACGCAGTAGATAGTGCTCTGATTCGGACACAGCCCAGTTCTGTGGTACTACTGTACTTCGGTTTGGTCCAACATGGATGCATGCTCGCCATGTGCACTCAAGAGCACGGAAGTATGTGGTTTGAGGCAAAGTCCATTTGGGAGGATTCCGGGTTTTACTTATCCAGCTAACTATCCTGCAATTATAGTTTGGGTTATATTGTCTCAAAACCAAAACATTCTTTTAATTTTGATCAATACCATTTCATATTGCATATAGTGATTATAATTGACACAAAACAAACTGAAAAATATCAATGTATATATGCATTTTCAAATGTAGATTTGTGAAAATCTGGCTCTCTCTTACATCAATTTAGGATCACCCTTACGATAAGTTACACCAACAAGAAAACACAATAAAATATCTTGATTTACTGAAAAAATGAAAAATGTATCTGAGCTCTATACATAGGTGACCATACTCCAGGTGCAGGTATATTAGTCCATGAGCCAGACCCTCACATTTTGGCCATCATGCCCACTTGGTGGGACGATGTCTCATAGTGATTGTTTGGATGGTATATGTCCCGAGTATTAGAAAATGTATGATAGCATTGCGGCATTGGTAGCTTTCTATGTGCTATCACTCATTTTTCATCCCTCCATCATTATTTGTTCTTGATTTTTTTTCATAATTTTTCAATGAAGTCATATATGTATGGAAAGCTTACAATCTCATCTAGTCAATAGTGTTATTTCACCTCTTATGATGTAATAAGGCAATTTCGCAATGCCCGTATAAAAAGCTTAATAACTATCTACAGGTTTGTCTCGTGCTACCCATATTAGTGTAAGTTAAAAAAACACAAAATAAGTTTTAAAATGATGTATGATATGTATATCAATAAAAATAACCCTCTTCATGAGAAGAATTGTAACTTGAGGCTTCAGAATTTTGATGGAATGCTTGGGGAGCTGCATTGGAATATACATATCATACATCATTTAAAACTTATTTAGTGTTTTTTCAACTTACACTACTATGGGTAGCGCACCAGACACAACTGTAGATAGTTATTAAGCTTTTTATTCAGGCATTGCGATACAATACATCATAAGAGGTGAAAGGTCAAGTTCTATTGATCTATTGATAATACTATAAGATAGATGAGATTATAAGCTTTCCAGACATATATGAGTTCATCATATTCTGCATTGGTTAAAAGCTACCATTGCCGCAATGCTATCATACATTTTCTAATACTAGGGACATATACCATCCAAATAATTGTCCCTCCAAGTGGGCAATATCCCCCCCGGCTCATGGACTATATAAAATCAGGTGGCCAACATGTATGGTATGGTACTGGCCTTTTTATAGAAGGCTTTCACGCTGACAGAAACCCCCAACAACTTCTGAAATCAGAACTACACCCTTGAGCTACACGGCCAGCATCTGAAACCACAGTTCTAGATCATCTTTAAACATTTATTAGAATTCCCTTTACAAATATAGGCATGGATACATGTTATCTGCACACAATATAACTGTCTCGAAATCAGTTTTCCACTAAAACACAATACGAAAGTTAAACATTTTTTTACTGACCTTCCATCATACTTTCCTGGTATTGTTTTACGAGTTGAGGAACTTGAAAAGGGTAGTGCAAATGATCAGTACAAGCACGAACGTCAAGGAAGTCAATTATTTATGGTAAATCACGTGTTTAGCAGAAACATGACACCACCTGCCATTCTGCCAATGAGATTCCACTGCACAGGTTATGCCTTCATCAAATAACTCCATGTGTTCAAAGTTGCCGCTTAAAGTGAAAGTTAGTCTGCACATGAAAACCTGTTCCTGCATCCTGTTTCTTTCTTCAAGAGTATTTGGTTGACTTACTAGTCAGTAACTAAAGGCATCTGTCATGGATTCCGGCTGTTGTCTATGCCACAGGACCGGAATATGAAATTAGTGCAAATGAATGGAGAGTGAAACAACTGAAACACTGTATATTCCTCATATCCATGATACATTGTGAATATGAATGCAGTTATTCATGACAATTAATCACCTGAAGTTGAATGAGCACATAGTCATATAGCCCATTAATTATGGGCTCTACTGTTGCATAAGTTAACTTAATTTTACAGTAATTCATATTATTCATGAGATCCTATGTCGAAAAATAGTATGCTGAAAAAATATAATCAAAGCATCCAATATTATACTTTAGAATACTTGAAGCATAATTAAAGTATACTATTTTTGCATGGAACAAAGTATTTAATATAGTCTGTCATATTCTTTCATACTCAATTCTTCTTTTCTCTGTTTTTCTCTCTTCTACGGAAGCCCTGAATCACAAGGTGAAAACATTTTTTTTTAACAGCTAACGAGATAGTAAGTCGTTAATACGAGTTATTATCTCATTTATACGAATTATTAAGTAGTTTTTACGAGATAGTAAGTAGTTTTTACGAGATAGTATCTCATTTAAACAAGATAGAACGTTGTTTATATGAGTTATTATCTCGTTTTTACGAGTTATTATCTCTTTTATTCGAGATATTATCTTGTTTATACAAGTTATTATCTCGTTTATTCGAGATAGTAAGACGTTTGTACGAGATATAACTCCGCTCTGAACTGATTTCAACGTCCATTTTAAGTGCAATTAAAGCCATTTTTGAGTCATTGCTTGTGTAGGCTACTTCGTGTGTCATTTGAACATGGGGAGTGGGGGCAAAACACTTTAAAATATAGGCTAACGTTGCTCAAAAACACGATTGTCAACTGCGTGTTTATTGGATAAGTGATGCATCTATTATAGCTAGTGATAATATGCAGAAATGTAGCTCGGCTATAATTACAAAATGAGCTAGAATTCTTAGAGCAAGATGCAAGTATTCTACGTGACTTTTGCACGTTCCGCTACCCTCGCTTTTCTTACTAACTCGTAGCCTAAGCCTACGGCTAAACCTCCCTCATTGTAATGGTATACATATAGGCTACAGTAATATTTGCTGATGTGTCTTTATGGGGATATTGTATTTAGGCCATAATATTAAGTTAATTTAGGCCTACTTATTTAATGTAGGCTACTCTCAAATCTGTAAAAATAGGCCCGAAACGGGTTTTTTTCAGCATGTTAATACTGTTTTTGGAAGAATTAATTTAAAAAACATTATTTTGACAAAAGCCTATGAAAAGCCCTAACTATTGAGTTATTAATCACATTAAAACAAAAATTTTTTATCTGTTTTTTATGCAAATTAGCGCATATTTAATGAGCTATTAGCTCATTTGCATATGTTACAAAATAAAATAATTAAAAGTCATAATACAAAAAAGTCTTGTATTTCTGTGTTTATTCAACTGGTAAAATTTCATTTTGATATGAGTTTTTGATATTTATATGAGATATGATTTTTCCTATTCAGGGGTGGTGCGCCTCCCCGTAAAGGGTTGGGATGGGTTCCCCTTGAGTCTGGTTCCTCCCAAGATTTCTTCCTATTTACACCAGAGAGTTTTTCCTTGCCACTATTGCCTTTGGCTTGCTCTTGTGGGGGTTTAGGCTGGTGTTACGTACTCGGTGTAGTACCCAACATAATTGAAACCAACACCAGGTTTATCATAAGAGTTATAATTTATTGTAGAGCTTGCCACAGTTAACAGTTAATATTTAGAAATGTCTTAGCTTTTGCAATAAAAAGACGTTATTTTATGTGAAAAGAACATTCTTAGCATGACATGCACATTGTTTTTGTCGAAAATAACTGGTGGGGCTCGAAAAACCAACCTGCAACATGGTATCCCAGTGCTGTAACCACCACGTTACAGGCACCTTCACAATTTGTATAGTAGGTAGACAGCCTCTTAAGCATGTAGAGATAGTGTACTTTGAGATGAGGCAACTTTAATCAGGCGTTCTCATTGGCCAATAAGGTGTGTTATCCAATGGGGAGAATGCTTCTTTGAGGTCATAGATCATTTTTTATGACATATTCAGCAGGAAAAAAAAGGGCCATGACCGAATATGATCCCATCACCCCTTTGGGTTTTATTTTCTCACAAATGGGGGCACTTAAAATCCCAGGATGAAACCCTTATTTCCGGGGTTTTGTTGAGGGGATTCAGGAGCACACTCATCCGACAATTTCAGGACTAAACCGGAAGTAAAAACTACAACTTGTAGTACAAGAGCGGGACATATTATGATTTCAAAATTGTCGGGTAAATGTATCAAACCTTCCCGCTACAGTGGCGTGTAGCAAAGTGGATATGAGAAAAAAAATTACTTTGGTAAAAACTTCCGATTTCTTTCTCTGATTGGCTAAATGTGAGACAGAAAAAAAGCACCTGTTAGAATATCCCGATGCGAGCCCGTCTTACAGCAATTCTAGCAAGACAACCAGCGTTGCACAGTAGGCTAAAACAAACAGACAAATCGATGGCTTGGAACCAGAGGGGCATAAGTGCCATTTGGCAAAATTTACAGGAGAGCCAAAATAAATTTTCATCAAACTTTCAACAACTGTATTTATTAACGTTCAACCATAATATTGGAACCCCATACATAATAAAATAATTGCCACTAACTGAGCACTATTATTACAATACAATATTCCAAAACATTAAAAAACATTTCAATTATGCCAAAAAAAAGTCATATACGCCTTTTTGGCACAAAAAAAAATCATTTTCTAGCATGTAAACGAGGGGCATATGTGATGAACAATACAAAAACTCACCTAGTTTAATTTGGCAATTTAATAAACACTTGAGAATGATTAGAAAAAAGTAGAATGGATAAAATTTGTAATTACGGATGGATCGCTTTAAGGGTTGTTTCTCCTGACTCATTTTCCTATTGAACTCTATGGAAAAATAAGTCAGGAGAAACAACCCTTCAAGTGATCAATCCATATCTACTGCATATCTGGCAGCAGAGTGATGGTTTGATGCTCGTTTGATACCGCAGACCCTTGATGACTTACAGCCACTTAGCCAGCCATGGGTTCCAGACTATTCCGGTGTAACTCGGAATTAGTATATATTTATAAAAATCAATAAAGCCGATAAGGTAAAACATTAAATATCTTTTTTTTGTACTGTTTTCAATTAAATATATGTAAAAAAGAATTAACAAATCACTGCTTTTTGCGTTTATGTGCATTTTA
Source organism: Ilyophis sp. 1 JC-2022 (assembly GCA_022702515.1). Classification (NCBI taxonomy): domain Eukaryota; kingdom Metazoa; phylum Chordata; class Actinopteri; order Anguilliformes; family Synaphobranchidae; genus Ilyophis; species Ilyophis sp. 1 JC-2022. The sequence goes on from CM040406.1 coordinate 37,602,599, forward strand.
CATACTGTCCTAACTTTTTTGGAATTGGGGTTTGTATATACTTTACCTTCATCATTCACAGATGACCCTGAGTCTGATTCCTGACTCAATTCATCTTGCTCTTCAAGATCATCTGGTTCTTGCGTTAAACTCATTAAAACCTCTTCTACTGTTAAAAGTTTTCTTGTTTCCATGTACGACCTTGATGTGTTGGCAGCCAATTTGGCTTAACCCTTTAATGGCCAGCTCAACCACCTAGTATTGCACACCCCGAGTCCCGATATCCTGCCGAACAACATTGCCGATGGAGCCATCTCTTCCATTTGGTTTATGAGTCAAGTCCAACACACTCCCCAACAAGACACCAAGACCAAAAATGTGCTCCACCAAACAATTAAGGGCCATTAAAGGGTTAAGTGCTGTCTTAAGGCTCCACCCACAATGCATTGTTCAGAGCCAGAATGGCTTAAAGTGCACTTACACCCTTCTGGCTCCAAACCATTCTCAATGTTTGTTAGGTCTTTGTTGTTTTGTTGCTTTATTCAGTACTGTTTGTGATTTCAGTTGTGTCCTTTTGGCACTGGATAGAGCTCATCAAGAGCTTTCATTTGATATATAGAACTAATTTTCACCTAAAATGCCACTGCCCCTCTGGTTCCAAGCCCACGAAATACACGAAATCTCCAGACAGCTCGCTTTAACGTTGCAGGCATTTGTCCGTTCAGAAAAACAGTAAACGTTAGCTAACGTATTTAGTATTAGATAATAGATCATTTAATAACTATGTATCTGACATGTGGAGACGTATAACAGGAGTTAAACGACCTGCACCACTGGCAGGAATAACGCCTAAAGTAAATAATGTGTTTTGTTTATGTTCTCTCCAGCTTTATCTAGCTGTTATCCTTATACTTCTCTGACTATTAGTCTACTTACACACCCCAATTCCAAAAAAGTTGCGACAGTATGTAAAATGCACATAAAAGGCATTAAAAGCAGAAAGCAATGATTTGTAAATTCTCTTTTACATATATTTAATTGAAAACAGTACAAATAAAAGATATTTAATGTTTTACCTTATCAATTTTATAGATTTTTGTAAATATATACGGAATATGATGCCGGCAACACGTTCCAAAAAAGTTGGGACAGGGGCAAAAAAAGACTGGGAAGTAAAAAAAAAACACCTGTTTGGAACATTCCACAGGTTAACAAGTGATGCTATCATGACTGGGTATAAAAGGAGTCATGATATGGATGGATCACTTTAAGGGTGGTTTCCCCAGACTTATTTTTCCATAGCGTTCAATAGGAAAATGAAAAATATATTTTATTTGTATTGTTTTCAATTAAACCTATGTAAAAGAGAATTTACAAATCACTGCTTTCTGTTCTTATGTGCATTTTACATACTGTCCCAACTTTTTGGGAATTGGGGTTTGTAATACATGATATAATAAATACTATTTTATTAGAGCTATAAACAGAAGTCTATGCATTTTCTATAATGGTTGTTTTAGTGTAACTACAAACATATTTTTTTAAAAGGTGTCTGTTTTGGGGTGGCTGGTAAAATTTTGCATCTACCAGCCACTGTGGCTGGTAGGTAAGAAAGTTAATTTCCCACCCTGATTATGAACATATTACATTAAATTCTATCTTCATTCATAATCTAAGTGTCAGGAATCTTCCCAATCCTGTTACTTCGTCTGGCGGCCTCCAGAGGGGAGCCATCATGCAATTAGTAGTTTTGTTGATCGCTTGTTACCTTGTTTCATCTGATTGCTTGTTACCTTGTTTAGAGATCAGATTCACCTGTGCCCCATTGTTTGTCTCCCTACTTAAATGGGTAGTCCACTGTAATTAACTTTTAGGCTAATATTTTAGAATTTCTGAAAGTTTTCAGCAATTTTCCAAGCTTCTTCTTTGTTGTGATAGCTGCTATGAGCATGGACAATGTGAACTCTGCCAAATGCATTCAATAACTTCACTAAATTGCATTTCTGAAATAATATGGAAATTGATAGGAGAGTCATTTTCATATGGCGGTTAAACACGCCAAGAATTTTGGTATCACAATATCACCAGGATAAATGTGTAGCCACAGTTCTTTTCTTCTAATTATATGTAGTCACATTTTGTATACATGTTGACAATATAAAAAATGTAAGAGTTTATTTATAAACAGCCTGCACCGATATTTCACAGCTATTCAAACCTCCAACTCCCATACATCATCGCGCCGCTGTAACCACACAAGCAGGCTGACACCCGGCTGGAAATGCCAGTGGCAATTGATAGTTTTTTTAGATCTGACGTTAGCTCGCATTAGCTTTCACTTTAATCTTCAGAAAGCAACAACACAACCTGAACCAGTGAGCTAGGTGAACTAAGTTTACCACCATCAGACGGCTAACGTTGATAAACGGTAAACTTGCCTACATTAGGTTTCTTCTTTGCATTAGATCCACGTAAAGTAATCCACAAAAAAGCTAAAGTAGCTAGCTACACCCATTTCAGCCAGTGGCTTAGTTAAAGTGAAGCATTGTGGGAATCGTGGTCTTATAACAAAGCAAATGAAGATCAAGCCTCCAGAATGTGATGTCCACACAAAGTGATATTTTGAAATGTAGAAATCCTCCAGAAGGAAAATTGCAGTGATATCACATAGTAAAATACATGCACTAAATATATTTTGATTATTTTTATTGAGGTGGACTACCCCTTTAAGCCCTGTTCTCCTTTGATTCAGTCTTGAGTTTCTCACTGTCTGCTTGCTTGCTGAGTTCTCCAAAGTAACCTTTGTTACTTGTTTCTTTGGCTTGTTAGCCTTAAACAGTTTTCATTTGTACCTGTGTTTTTTCAGTTCCCACATTTAATTTGTTATTAATGCGTTCATTGTCTGTCCTGGTTCTCGCCTTTTGTTTTCTGCACCTGGGTCCACACCTCAGTTTCCTCTGTCGTCGTTACTACACTTTGTAACTATCATCATATGTAAACTGATTGATATTCTCAAATTTTTTATTTTTTTAAATTACAACCTTCTTTCTCACTATAGTTTGGAAAGACTTGCAGGATTTTTTTTGCACACTGCTCGCAAAGTGAGGGGACAGGACACATAGTAGACAGGGGTCTGAGTGGACAGGGGACAGGGAACCGGGATATGCAGTCACGGCCAAGAAGAAATGCGAAAATAAGCCAAGTTTGGGGCTTTCTTGTGTGGATGTGTGGCGTTGTATATAAATTCTGTGTTTACATGAGGTCAGAACGTATAGTATATACTGTATATATTTTTTTTTTACAGTGCATGCTTTATGGAGAGGTTGTGTCAGATTTGGTTGTTTACGGGTTGATTAATTTATTCTGCTTGGGTAGGTTTTCAGTGCATGTTTGGTGAAAGAACACAGCAAGTGAACCGTATCATGTTCTGTGGGCTGAAGGGCCCTTGTAGTGTGATGTTGATTGAGCCAGCTGGGATACAATCACCAGTGAGCAAGCAGGGAGCACATTCTCTTCACTGCCACTTGAGAAATGAATGTTAAATTAAGTTGTGGGAGACTAGTGAATCAGAACAACACATTAAATAGTCAGAAACACGGTTATCAAGCTCCAGCTCAGCCATTACTTATAAGAAATGACTTAATCTGTTACAGACAAAAGAGGCCTTCCGTTAAAATGAGCACTGCCTTGTTCTATTATCTTTGAGTTCAGGTGCATTTTGATTGTATCTTCCATGCAATTTGAATGCCATGCAAATGTGAAATTAGTCAAACAAATGCTACATTATACAGAGTAACTTCCAATAGATCAACAAGAGCAAAAATAGCAGCGTTTAACTTATTTATTATCATTATTAGCATTATTATCAGTCATCACACTGAACATGTTAGAGAAGTCAAATATAAATATACATGGAACAACCTTTCACATTTCTTTGTGTAACAATGTGTGAAATCAGCCACAGCAAGGTTCATTCTTATGCAAGTTCATAATTCATAATTCACACAAAGGACCTTGGCTTCAATAATACATTTTATCTGGCAGTTTTCTCCCTAAGAAATCAGAAATACTTGACTATAATGCCACCCAAAGTATTTGTCCTGATTCTTTTTTTTAAATCGAATTTTTGAGTTGCTAGGGAAAGAGTTACATTCTCTGCGATTTAAAATAACATGCTGTCCAAAGGATTTAATTTGAATGAAAATGAAATGAGACGTCAAAGGTAGACGCTTGAAAAAAGGTCAGTAGCAGCCCACCCAAGGGCTGGAAGCGCATTCACTCAGCTGTGTTCTGATGACTCACAGATAATACACACTCAAATGGACCAGGCTGTGGCATTGAATATACCCACACATAGAAAGCCTTATTTTAGATCCACTCATTGTCCATTGCCAGTCTTGAGATTGAACCTCATCACCTGGGAAAGACTGATGTTCTCCGAATTGTAACTGTTTTATGGGTTGGGGGGTGGGGTGTTAATTATTCCTTTTGTTAACTACCATTATGGTACTCAAGGAGAAAAGGATATTTAAAGATTTCCACGGAAGTGGTGCAAAGTATATGTCAGTTCAGCAAGCCATTTCTGGAAGCTTTCAGGAAGACCATGGCCGTGACCGAATATGATCCCTGATCCCTGTTCCCTGTCCACTGTCCACTCAGACCCCTGTCTACTATGTGCCCTGCCTTCTCACTTTGCAAGCAGCGTGTGAAAGAAATCCCGCAAAACTCTTTGCAAACTAGTGAGGAAGTAGTTCGAATTTTTTTTCGTTTGTTTTATTGAAAATATCAATCAGTTTGCATATGACAATGGTTACAATGTATAGATTATGAATGAAGATAGACAAAAATAAAAAGAAAGTAGTTTGTAATATGTCCCGCTCTTGTACTGTATTTGTAAGTTGTAGTTTTTACTTCCGGTTTACTTCCCGAAATTGTTGGATGTGTGCACAGTTCTGTGGATGAGAACCTCTCGTTTTCTCGTTAGTTGTCGCCTCACCTGTTCCTTGTTCTCTCCTTATTAAGTTTGTATTTAGTCTACCCTGTTTCTCTGTTCGGGGCCAGAACGCCTTGTCGTGTACCTCGTGTACCTCGTGTACCTCCAGTCTGTGTGCCTGTCCTTGACCGCAGGTTTCTGCGCCATCCGCGGGAGCGCCTGGCCCTGACTGCGCCCTCGCGCCATCTGTGGTCCCCCGCTCCTGTTCCCGACCATGGGCCTCTGCGCCCGTTCAAGTTTCTGTCCCACCTGGTTCCTGACCCTCCAAGTTCTTGACCCTCCTAGTTCCTGACCCTCCAGTTCTAGTTCCTGTCTCGTCTGTTCCTGTCTCATCCGTTTCTGTCTTGCCCCTGCCTGTCTTCCCATTAAATGTCCTTCCTGGTGGAGTTTTTTTTTTTAGCTTTTTTTTAGTCTTGCATTTGGGTCCAGTCCACCCTCGAGGTACCTAACACTATAGAGAATAATAAAATGTGTATGCTTCATATTGTTACATTAAAATTTTTAAAGAAAAAAGCAGAGGTCCCAACACTCACCACTATGAGATTCCTCTTCCTACAACACGTCTGGAATGCTGTTCCTCTAATTATTATTCTTTGTATTCTATGCTGAAGTCAATTTTGAATCTACATGGAGATAGCCCCCTTCATATTGGTTTTGTTTTTAAAATAATTGGTTCATATGGGGGTGCAGTTCACGGTGGTGTAGTGGTTAATGTCTCTGTGTGGGTTTCCTCCAGGAACTTCGGTTTCCTCCCACAGTCCAAAAACATGCACATTAGGCTAATTGAAGACTCTAAATTGCCCATAGGTAATAGAGGGTGTGAGTGAATGGTGCATGTGCCCTCTGATAGATTGGCAAACTGTCCTGGGTGTAGATAATGGATAGATGGTTCATATGGTATGTTACAGACAATCCAAGCATTTAATGGAATCTAATGAAAATCTAAGCTTTTAATATCATAAACCTGATTTTAGGCAAATGTTTTCGTAGCTTCTTGTAAAATGTTATAATTATTATAATAACACAACCTGGTTGGTATTTGTCCAACAAAGTGGCTGTTTTCTTACCAGCTCTTGCCAATTTTACCAGCCACAATACAGGTTTTACCAGCATTTGCCAGGTGACGGGTGTTACTTTGACACTCTGCATGTCTTATAGTTTGATATCCTTGTTTTTAGTCCTCAGTGTAAGACTGATAAATTGATTATCAGTCATAAACCCTGGGAGCTGATGGGAGCAGAGTGGCCATCACGAGACCTCACCTGATATCTAGATAAATGATAGGGAAGATCATAACATCGTTAAAAGAATCTTATTACTATCACTAGATCGGGGGGAGTAGACTATGCCGTTTATCTTCTTGGAGGGGGGGGGGTCTCCGGGTGGTGAAGAGTGACATCTCTTCCTGCCAGACCTTATTTGGACAAAGGGAATAAGATATTTACTCAATATTTTTCTTTCTACAATCTGTATATTTTGTAATTGACTGCTAAATTTAAGCTAATGGCCTACCTGCCTGTTATTTAATTCTTTTTATTTTTAACTTGCATGGTCTCCATGACTCTAATCCATCTTATACCCTTTTCAGCCTAAATTACGACTGAATACTCAGGGGGACAATTCTGACCAAGGACCAACTGATCAGTGGCCTAGTACAGCAAGTCTTTAGTGGCGTCCTCAAGTTGGGAAAGGCAGCCAAGTTCTGCCTGCAAAACGGGATTGGTGATGCATGGTTCTGGTGATTTGATGCGAAGAGAACCCTTGGACGTTCTACGTCGGTTCTTGTCAAATTTGCCTTAAGGAGCCCTATGAATGCACGCTGACTTGGGCTCACAACTATCTATGTAAAAAATAATGCATGTATTCTATTGGCTAGACCCCCAACCTCTGTGTTCTCCAACAAACTGAGATTCAGCAATAATGCTGATTCCGGCAAACATATATTGAGTAATGGTGGTACCCAAGGACGAGTCGAGCGTAACCACTCCGAGCACCACGCATGATTAAAACCAAATTCTAAATTCTAGTTTTAAATGGAGTCAGATAAATGAGTAAATTAATTAGTAATATTTCACACAATAACTTTTACCTTTTCCCACAGCAATAGCGGAATACATCACGTTTAAACCTTCGCTCCGAGCTATTCCCTCATTGGTCTAGCTGCGGGAGGTAATCAGTAATTTCACTTAAAATAAAAATGTATGTACATGGCTGGTAAAAAAAATTCTGAGTTAATTTTCTGAAATGTATCATCCATCCCGTAAACCATTGATTTATAATTTCAGCATTTCTGTTGCCCTTAATTAAATTTTATCTAATATTTCTCAAACATCATTGTTCAACAATTGTCATAAAAACAATTCTCCTTCTGTTGCAATACTGGAACAACCATGTTTCCTGCATCCTGCATCCAGGGAAATGTGCTTATCAAAAATCATTTTTGCGGATAAGTCTCCATCCCTGATTAGATTTCCATCCACTAATTAGATTACATTCTTTATGAAAATGGTGCGTTAAAATGGTGTCGCAATGTTATCACCAGGGGGCAGCTCTATCTTGCTCTGCCAGCTATTATGCTGTGTCAATGACTGTGTTTAGGATGGGGGAGAGCATTTCTGCTGGAGACGACTACTTTGCAGGGTAACTGCAAAAACTATTTTTCTGAAACAGTCTAGAGCACTGGTATCCTTTTCATTTTTACTTCTTTATTTCTTTATTTATTTAATTAGGTATTTAGATAGTTACTTACTTATTTGTTCTTGCCTTGTTTTCAGCTGAAAAAGTAATATATGAACAGCTACAGTGATGCTACCTGTTAAAGGATATGACTCTTGTGAGTTTTTATGTCTGTCCTGGCTTGTGTTATTGAGCAACAAGGGCGAGGGTTTAATTTTGCACCAATGGCAACCAAATTATTATTTGTCGCAAAACACCACCGTGACTTTGTCCATGCACAGTTAAAATATCCTGACCTGGATTGCACCATTTACACAGACCCATACCTTCTGTGCAAGTCAGGACTAAGTGTGTCTAGTTGGAAAACACATTAAACCAGTAATAAAAATGTTACTGACAATGCCTGATCTAAAGGCTAGAATCATACAATCATTAATGGAAAAAAGTATGATATCAGGCGAAAAATGTTGATTTTGTGATTTTATGTGCATTGTAAGCCAGTCTTTATCTGCATCTGTAACATGACCAATATACGCTGATTAAGGATTTATAGCTGGGATCATGATTTATTCACAATAGAGAATACATCACTGGTTCTTCGTTACACCTGCGATCAACCAGGTGAATGTGGATAATGACGTTCATTCAATAAAGAGCTTCCAACCAAATCCTGGAAAGCATTTCAAGCAAAAGAGACTGCGTTTTACATGATAGTGGACCACTGGCAATACATGGTGTATAGTGCCCACAAGGTCCAAACCTGTATCACGGCAGAATACATTTTACAGCTGGCTTTGACCTATATGACCTTGTTACGAGAGTGGCGTATCTTGAAGGGGTTTTTGTTTTTCAAAATAGTATCACCCTGCTGGGAGATCCTATCTGCTACCTATTTACCTGTTTATTTGGAGGAAAATGCTTGCTAATGAAGGAAATCATGAAATATGCTGTGTTAAAATAAAATGCTTGATCAGGTATAGTGTGGGTCTGAACACAATTCTGAGCAAGTAGTTCATTCTTTTCTCGGTTGCACAATTTCACAATTGTTTTTGTTTTTTTAGCAGAGAAGGATGCCACAGTGCAAATAGTTTCAAATTGGACTTACTTACTTGGTCTAGTTATATGCCTGAATTACATTCCAGACTTGACGTCGAACAATAAATTAGACCAGCGCAAATCTTCATGCTTTGTTGGCTTTGTTGTTTATGATATACATTTTTGGATGGTGCTAATTCATCTGAATCGTAATCTTAGTAATGCACTGAGGGCTCATCTTGGTGAGAGCCATAAATACTTGGGCGAAAATGATATTTTCCATGATGCAAGTCTGTGACTCTCCTCCTACCACATCCAGTGCCATCACATTGACATACTCATATATGTTTTATTCAGTGAACACATTGTTATTCTGATGGTGAAATGTCAGCACAGTATTTATCTGTCAAAGTTCTACAGGGCACAGAATCAGCCACACACTACATGTCATTAACCAGCTGCACCCAGTGGAAGGCTACAGTGGCCTTAGATTTGGTCATTTTGTATTAAGCATCTACCTGAAAGATAATCAATGCTTCATTCATTAATACTTTCTATGTATTAGTACTACATACAGTATATTAATGATCTGTAGAAGTAGCCTACCTTGGGCGAAAGCAAATTACACTGTGGGATCAATTTTCTTTATGGAAAAAGTGGAATGGAATGACTGTGGGCTTAGATGTTAAACCACGAATTAAACGAGGCTTAGATTTTAAATAAACAAATAAATAAATTAATAAATGAATTTATAAATAAAGAAATACATTTTAACTGAGATGGAAGAAATGAACAAATTAATGCTACTGGCTATACCTCATAGCTCTACTCATAGCTCACGATCTCTACTGTAAACAAAATGCACTACTTCCGCACAGTCATGTTCCTGTGCGCACTGGCCACAAGTCTTTAAGATTCTTTAAGCAATCACGTCAGAGTATTCCACAACAGTGATGTAACAGTGATGTTGTAACACTATGCGATGTGTTTCCAGTTTGGCTCCGTGCGCTCTTTGGCCGGGGATCAGATGGGTTTATAAAAGGACCTATGCTCAATCCGTCTGCGCCTCCCTTTGGTGTCTTCTTCATATTGCCACACACACACGCACACACACACACTCTCTCTTTTCGCTTTGTGCAGTAGCTGTTAACTCCACTGGGAACCTCGGCAGCGCACGGACAGGCAGACGCATCAGGAAACGCTCTAAATAGGAAAGAACACTACACAATTGCTTCTGACCGGAATACCTACAGCTCACGAAACAAACGAAATACACATTTGAAGAAGGTAAGTGCTGGAGATGCTCATTTAGCGGAATGCCTGTCCGCGCGTGTTATAGCCTAGTAAGTAGCCTACAAGTTATAAGTTTGTAGTGCATGGACTGTCGCTTGTGCTAGGAAGCGGTACTCGTAATGTGTCTAAATTTTCAAGGTGTGCTAATTGTTAATATTCCCAATGAACCCACACAAAGTGTATAATTCTCCAGTCAGTAATGCTGAGACGTAATTTGATGGGTTGTCCAGAGTTAACGAACAGACAAACACGGGTGCCAACAACTAAGTCGATGTTGAGGTTGGGCTACTATAAAATATCAAGCTGTGGAATGTCATCTACTACTGTTTTATAATCTGCAAATTAAAATAATTTTTCAGATTTTCAGTCAAATATAAATCAAACTATAGCACGACGTATGTTTTGGTATGCTTTACGACAGTGGTGAATATTATAGTATATTGAATGTAACCGACTCCTGCCCCTTCCTTTGCAAATGATTGTAAACGTTTTCTATTGAGCATTACTTGTGAGTAGTCTCTCAAATTTTTTTTTTTGTGCGCGCACACGCAGTATTTTAGCAGTACATTCGTTTCAAATATCATATTCAAGTGGCTTATGTTAATACCCTTTTGCGCGCATTTAAATAGGCGTCTGTTCAACCCTATTTGCATGTGCTCATAGCTACCTAATAAAGAGCTTTGGAGGGATGTCACTGAAACAAAATGTAGACATAGAATATAGTCTATCCTTAGCAGATATAATGTTCTGTTGTAAACCTTTAATGTAAATATTAACTGAGATTTAAAGCTCTTATAAAGCCTTCAATGCATGGTTAAATACAGCCATTAAAGAATTAACCTGTGTGGGATTTGAGCAGATTGAAATACATGTATGTCTAATATCCATGTAAGCCGTTATGTAAGGGTAACCACAACAGGTGCATATAATTTATATTTTTCAATTTCTGTGAGTTTTCAGTAAGATCTTCCACCTGTGTGTGTGTGTGTGTGTGTGCGTGCGTGCTTGTATGAAAGTGTATGTGAGCTTGTATGAACAAGGTGAGCTGTATGTCCTCTGAAGGAGGCTTCAATAATTAAGGAACAGTTTATTCCTTTTCAACAGCTTTGCCCTTCGTGCCATGCATTTAGCATTCATTCCAAAAAGCACAGGACCGAAATCAATCTTTGCAATACCACTGTGGAATAATCTGAAAGCCAGACTGAGTTATTTATGAAGGCTATGCTCAGAAACATCCTTCACTTTAATCTTTCCTCTTAAGCTTTTCCAAACACCCTCAGCGATGGGCTTCATAAGCCGTCGTTGTGACAATTTTGTGACCGTGTACAACAAGGGTGCTCTCCAACCCTTGCCTTCAGCTGAGCAACAAACGCACACTGGTAACATTCAAGGGAGTTATAGATTTGCACATCCCAGTATAGTTCACAGAAAACCACTGTATATTGTACATTCCTAATCCTTGGTCTGGACTCCAAAGGCAATATAAGTGTCCTTGATGGGTAAAGTGTAGCTGCTCAAACAGTGGCTCCTGTGTGCGACTCCCTGCATCTGGCCTCTTCTTATCCTCCGCCACTGGCTCAGTGTATTCTGGTGTGTGGAGGCTCTCTCCTCTCCCAGTCTGAATTTCCCCCCTGGAGAGCACTAAGATGGTTCCGGCTCTTCAGCGCTGAATGCTTAAACATCTCATTAGTTCCAATGATGGCCATTAAATTGCTCTTCTTAAATGGCTTGTGCATGCCACAGCCATGAGGGTACAGAGAGCCTGTCTTTTCTCTCTCTGTCTCTGGAGCATTGCAAACCACACGTATGACTAACAGAGAGGTACCTCTTCTCAAAGGAGGCAAGCAGAGCAAAACGAGAGCATTGATGCACTCAGTACAGGTTTTTTTACCAAACAAAATACTAGTTTATGATCAACAAATGTTGGAATTGAAAATGCCATGATACCAGCCATTTTAGAATGCCCCGCCCCAAACTAACCTCCATCTCGTGTGGATTGGTATGTGTAGTGTTCTATCAAGAAGTGATTAGCGTATCAAAACTTGTCTGCTGATGTCCTAGTGCAATCCCCGGTGTGCTTAGAAACCTTGCATTCAATAAAAGCTACATTGCCTATGTGTATTCAGTCCATTTTCATATAATTCCATATTCTGCTCCACTCACTACAGTGGGACATTGATTCTTAATAGATATGTATAATATATATACTGTAGTTTTGATTGACGATAACATTAATCTGTGTGCCAACAGCATATACCATCATAATAATGTCTCGTGAATATCCTGCTGTGAGAAAATTGTTATGCAGTTACAGGCAGAGGAATGGTAGACAGCGCTATGGGCTCAGACTTTATTTGCTGCTTTAACATCCTGTCTGTCATATTTGGTGACAGAATGAAGATGGGACAGAAACATCTCACTATCAAACCACTTTTTATGTATGAGTCTTCGCCTCTAAAGTACACAGAGACATGACAATCACCTGTCCTTTTGACACTGTGAAGTATAGCACTCAAACAATCAAAGGCATCATGTTTTAACTGCCTGTTTCCATAGCAACTTAGAGGAATAGTGCATGTGCTCTGATGGAGTGCAAGTCGGGAAACCTTTTGGACAATTGCGAGACTCATCAAGCTGCCCAAAGCTCTTTCTGTCTTCCTGTAAGAGCAGTTGTCTGTATGGAAAATGTCTAAATTAAGATTTATGCTCTGCCCATAATGACTTCCCACTACATACCCAATCTACATTCTACAAAATTGTTCAATTATAACCCATCCAGTCAATTCATGTAAATCCAATAGGTGGCAGTACTGTGGAAATCCACACAACTGGTGGAGATGTGTGTGTTTATTTCAGCTAACTTTTTTTGCTTGTAGGTCTTTTATTTTCTCCTATAGTTTTAAAACACATTGAGCTCTATATGAATGGTTCTGTATAAAGTACTAATATTACAGTTATTACAATAAGTGAAACTGATGTACCTCTCAATATTTGTGGTTAGAATGCTACAGCTGAACAGAACAGATCATTTAACAGTTATTTAGATATTTTCCATTTTGATTTCTTGTTCAACTTAGAAACCGCTGTTTTCTTGTGTAGAAAAGACTAGTATTTAAAAAAATATATATTTATCTTGTTTTACTTGTGAGCAAATCACATTTTGAAGCAACTTCCACCCAATTAAACGTATGGGACTGTACCTATCGTTTTCATACAGTGAAGGAATCTGGGCAAGGCATTAATTTTTGATCCATGTCAAGTTTTAAGGCACCCCTTGCTTTGCACCTAGATCCCTGTTTATGTAAAATTAACACTTTTGGGAGGTATAAACAAGGTGCATTACTGTGCATTTGGGTATCCACAATGTCTACAATTGAACACATAACTCACTGAATTTTAATTGGCTGAAATCTGTGTTACTGTAGCCTTGGTTATACCCTTGTTCAACATTTGTATTGGATGTATCTGGATTGGAAAAATGCTAAAGCAGCCAAAAATCTGATAAACCAATTAAAATAAATAAAACCTATCCTGGCTGTCAGAATTTTATATTACTACTTCCTGCCAGAATGCCAAAATTCCCATGTTCACACCCGCATATTCTAAAATTGTTCTAAATAAAACATTCTGTTGAGGCTAAGGCTCTACTTTATTTTTAATGCTTAGTGTTGATGTGCTGGGAACTGGAATGTCTGGTTTCACAATGCACTGTGGGAAATTTACATATGAGACTGTCTGGAAGCACATGACTAATAGTACAAAAAATTTAATTTCCCTTTCAAAACACTTTTCAATTCAAGAATGGTGTGGAGAAATCATGGGAGGAATTGAAATGTTTGTTCTGGCGACGCTAAGTATGTGCTTAGGCTGTCAATAGCAGGAGGAAACAGACAAGAGCTGCTAGAGATCTAAAAATTACTTTTTCTATCCAAAAATTTTTTTTTGTAGATAATAAATAAAACAAAAAAGCACAACATGGAGATTTAGAAAGGACTGTACATATGTGTCCAAGGCAGTGGCTAATATATACTAAAAAGTTCCTACCCAATGTGACATGACAAAGCAAGTGATCCCAAGAATTCCACTTCTAGCACCAAATGCAGCTATCATATTTTCATAGGATGCCATTTCTATCCAGGGAGCGAATTATACTGTTTCCTTTTTTTCAGCGAAGGCCAAAAATTCAGAACATCCCCCAAGGGTTGTAGTACGTCTGGGGGAAAAATTGTATACTCCACCATGGTGATGGTTAAATTTGTATTACACATTTTACATACAATATTATGTGACAGATCAACATTGAAATCTTTAAAATTTAGTTTAAACAGATTTTACATTTTAAGGGGCTCTCGTCACATCCGGGGGGATTTAGCTCCCCCTGACACCCCCATACCCCCCCCCCCTGTAATTCGCACCCTGTTTCTATCATTGAATTTACCCACTGTTTAAGAACAAGTACCATTCTAGGAACTGTGATTTTGCTACCTGTTATAAGGGAGAATTCATTATTTGTTATGTTGGGTATTTTTTGCGCTGTTCCCCCTGTGCCACTGTGTGACCTGTGCTTCAGTGTTCCCCCCTCAGACCCCCTCACTTTAAAATAAATTTAAAAATAAATCGCCGATAAATATTCCAGTCTTGAATAAGTTCAATAAGTTATCATGTATTTTTTAAAGGTGGAAATGTTACTGACCTTTAAGCATACAGACAAACACTTGATCTGTAATGGCTTGATTTTTGTGATTTATTACGGATATATATTAATTATTTAATAGTGATAGACACTGAGTCAAACAAGTTATTAACAAGAATAAAAATCTGTAGTGCCTTTTTAAGAAACAAGCAGTTCATTTTATCCGTGCCTTCACTTAACCATGACAAGCAAAGAATGACAGTGATTCTATGTTCAGAAAGCTTGTGTAAGATTTTAGTGCACTGAAGTACACCTTCAGGCTACAGTCTGATGTCATTAAGATATTGTGCCTTACTCTGAGTTAGGGAAATGTTTGGTCCTATGAGTGCCAGTGCACATTTTTATTAGGTTCAAACAGCCATGCTTATATGAACTCCCTTCCTGCCCGATGCAGCAAAGGCATTTTGTGGTAGAGAAATAAAAAGAGTATTTGTCAAAGCTTTTTGGAATTCTGGGAATACCACTTGCAACATCAACATTAATAATAGGAAAAAAGTGAGTATGCATCCTGTGTTGAAAGTCTTTCTTTCACTTTGACAGAACGTTTTGGAACACTATATGTTCTAATCTAAGTGGCTGTTTTCCAAGGTCCTTGAAACCTTTATTTGAAATGGGATTCTACCAAAGCACACTGTTTAGTGTGTTCAGTCTGTAAAAATATGTGTAATAATTAATAATTAAGGGCACATATGATGGCCTTTTTAATCATTTATAAATGTGCTGCATCGTTCAACGTTTCACTGATGAATGCTGTTCACATGCTGACTTACATTCTGCAGGATGACAGAGGTGATGAACACTTGTGATCCAGGCATGGAGGACTTTGGTGTGACTGCTGCCACAGGAAACCAAAGCATCTCCTTCCAGGTGAGTTTTTTTATTCAATCTATCTCAGAAACACACACATACACACAAACACACTGCATACAAACATGCTGCCATGGTATAACACTCACACACACATATAAATGTCCAACTTGCACCCATTTTCCAGAGAAAAGTTTAAAAAAAAAAAATCACAAGATATTACAAGTATAATATTTCAGAAACATATTTAAGGCCCATTATCATTCCATTTTCCCCTGCCAGTAGGTCTGTAAGACCAGGCAGGACTGGATCTATTTCTGACTTCTCTTTGATTACTTCATCTATTTTCTCTCAATTCTTCTCTCTTGCACATACATGCTCATTATTTCACCAGGATTCATTTGATCTTATCTAAGGGGGCACAAAGCTCATTTGTCATCTGAAAGGTCACATTTTTGTCGAAAATTATCACAGCATATTATTATTTCGTCAAGCACAAGAAACCCATATATTGGCCTTGTGAATGGTCTCATATTCAACCTTAGAATAAATTTAACTTCTAATTTCTTGCTCAGCACATCTTTTGCATTTGCTTCTATCAGGGGATGCAGATGTCTATATCTTTACAACGTGCGAACCCTTGAAAAGGCCAAATGTAGGGACACGGGGTACAGGGAAAAGAGGTCTGTGTGCCACATGAGCCGAATATCAAAAATTGTATCATGAAAATATGGGTAATTTTGTTTGCTTAATTTGCAAAAAAAATGCTTAATTTCCTCTGACAAAGATACACTGCCTGGCCAAAAAAAAGTTGCACACACTAATATTTTGTTGGACCGCCTTTAGCTTCGATTACGGCGCGCATTAGTCGTGGGATTGTTTCGACAACCTTATGCAACGTCACGTTTATTTCGGTGGAATTAATTTTTGGCCGAGATCTTGTATTGACGACGGGAGAGTCGAACCACTCCGTAAAGTCTTCTCCAGCACATCCCAAAGACTTTCAATGGGGTTAAGGTCAGGACTCTGGTGGCCAATTCATGTGAAAATTATTTCTCATGCTCCCTGAACCACTCTTTCACAATTTGAGCCCGATGAATCTTGGCATTGTCGTGCTGGAATATGCTTATTGATGGGATAACCTGGTCATTCAGTACATTCAGGTACTCAGCTGACTTCATTTTATTGCTGCATAATGTTGCTGAGCCTAGAACTGACCAAATGGAGCAACCCCAGATCATAACACTGCGTCCAGAGGCTTGTACAGTGGGCACTATGCATGATGGGCGCAACAGCAACTTGTTTTTGGCCAGGCAGTGTAGTACCTGTTGGCAATATTCATTGATGGTTTTAAAGGCTCAGTCAGGCATATGTCCATAATAGGTTATTGAGAGTAACGTTTTCCCTTCTATGTTCAGATCTTTCCGGACTCCCATGAGAGGTATCCCAAGCTGTCCAAGCGTCTGCCGTCCATCGTGGTGGAGCCCACGGAGAGCGGCGAGGTTGAGAGCGGCGAGCTCCGCTGGCCCCCTGATGACCTGAGCTCAACGGACGTCTCTGGAGAGGCCCCACCCACTTGCTGCAGCCAGGCCCCGCCCCCCACACACAACCAGATGACAGGTACACAACGCCTCACCTACAGCACAGAGGGTAGCTGAGACAGATAGGAACTGGACGATGCTGATGTGTCGTTGAACAAGGTTCCTCATTCACAATAAGACAGTAAAAATAACCATTTGGCAGGAGCTCGCAGGTGAGTGGGTTGCAGGTGAGGGGGTTGCAGGTGAGGGGGTTGCAGGTGAGGGGATTGGTGCCACAACTGCAGGTTGAGTCTGAAAGGTTAAACGTCAAGCCTGCTCAGTGGGGGCTTTCAGCATAGCTATAAAATTGGCTTTGCCTTGTTGGGATGGATGGGCTTCAGCCAATCACGATTGTTCTGTTTAGCATTACCATAACCTGCATTGGTGCCCCCTGTAACCTACAGGCCACCAGTGGTCATAAGTGAGATATGTGCCTCTTCTATAATCAGTATTAGTTATCCTGTAGTACAATGTGTGACTTGTAGCGTGGAAAACAGTCACTGCATCACAGATGAGTGTATCAGAGGAGAGCTTCAGCTGCAGTCATCCGTCAATGTGTGTGGATAACGGTGAACTTACTGTATCGTACACTTATTGATTCCAAAGTGGATGAGAAATGGGGGAAATAATCACGAGAACAATAATTACCATGCGGAAAGATATGTATTGATAACTTTCTCTGCTGGTTTGGTTACACTGAATAATGATTACTTGATATTGTAGCTGATACTGTTTTTGATGCCAGTGTGCTGTTACTGAGCATTAATTGGCCAGAATGAGGACCACCTGCTTCCTTTGGAATTTTCTATGCTATCAGACATCTGTGACAGTTTTATCACCGACAATGCAGCTGAAAGATTTCTCTTTTGTGCTACAAGTACCCTAGTCAAGTGAGCTGGATACGGTCAGATACAACATTCCACATGTTCAAATTATCTTTCAGAACAAGGGTCACAATTTCTCCTTGGTTTCTGATATATGCTAATTGTGTCAGATAAAGGTAACACAAATACACGGCTGATACTGAAATGGCAGATACTGTAAATCTCATTTTATAACCCAGTCATTGAACATGTCAATGCAAAGTACCTTGCATAAAGTGTTCGACTCTGAATCAAAACAAATTTCCCTCCACACACAGTTCCATGGTGAGAAAATGGCTTAGTTAATATAGAGCTGATGTTAAAATGACTGTAGTGCTAGCCAGCACAGGGTGAATGTAGTGCATTTGAATACTTTACAGCCCTTTGATGAGAATATTGCAGATCCAGGGCTCCACTTGTAAAAATTGCAACTTGATACATGCCATCATAAGGACATACTGCACATTTTATATACTGAAATAACCTTTAGGCATAATTAACATTTCAGTCAATGATAATTTACATTAGCTACATATTTATGTATATAGAATAGAATAGAATAGAATAACTTTTATTTTCCCATGAGGGAACTTCAGTTGTAGCCACCAACAACAACAAAAAAAGACATAGACAGTGGGGCAGACCCACAACACACAAACAAACATATCAAATAAAGACATTTAATAGAATCATTGAATTAATAAAACAAATTAAGTGAATTAAAGTGAAGGTATGAGTCATGATTACAAATTTAGCATGAAAAGCAACAGCTCCCCATCTGCCCCCGCTGTCCCGAGATGTCCAGTGTGATCAAGCAGTCCAACAGCTGTAAGAACAAAGCTGTCGACGTACACAAACTTCGTCTCCGCAACTTTCCTCCATACACGCAGTCTCTGTCCACTGTCGAAACGAAGCACCGAACTGCCTCAACCTCTCCACTCCCCAGTCGTCGCTCACTCCTCCTCCACATTCTTTTCTCCTTCTCTTCCCTGGCGACCTTTTCAGGATTGCCTGCAGTGCTGGATTAGTCTTGATATCTTCAACTCCGGTGAAGAGTGATGGTAACTTTGTAGCTGCAGATCTAACGGACATTCCCGAGTATCTCGCAACTATGTTGCGCATGCGTCTCCATGGTGACGACCATAAACAAAATTATTCCGACTGGATGATTCGGAAATATTATCAAAACGAGCAACAGGAGTGCCCTGAAAAATCTCCAGTCCACTTCCCAGTCCCACAACAGACACAGAGCGCATGAAAAAAAAAAAAGAGGCAGACACAACAAAACACATTCAAATTAACAAACATGAAAATGAGAGACAGCTGGACTACATGTCGCCAGTACAGCGCCACGTGACATCATACATATGTGTGTATGTATGTATATATGTACCTTACATGTGGGCTTACATTTATATAACATAATTTGTTAGTACCTGCATACTATATATTCAAATCCCTTTGGATATTACAATTCAGAATAAAAAAACACTGTACACCTTCTATGCTGTTGTACATGTGTTAATTATTAATTCTATGTAGAACTTATTTGGAATGAATGAACTAATGGTGTGGGGCATTGTGTATAGGCAAAGAGAGATGTTTGCAGTTCAGGGTGTGAGGGGGTGGGGGGGGGTCACTGATGAACCATTTAGCTCTGTAAGTATCAATCAGAATTGACTTGACATATACATGCTGCATGGTAACAAAGGCACAGTTACCTGTAGCCAGTCATGACGGATTTATGAGCTGTTATGGCTGTCCATAAGAAGGCTTTTCCTCAGGCACTATGAGTAGATGAGATGTGAATGCCCTGAAACAGGCTCTCCATCTCACGGCAGCCTGATTAATTTATCAGCCAGGAATGATATGTGCATAGAAGCGGTGTCAGACTAGCCATCAGTGCAGGAGTGTCTCTGTGGAGGATATAGACCTTTGTCCTGGCACAATGCTCCCCCCCATCCCACCCCAAACTCTGTCCTAAATTGTGACATGGCCTGTCTGTCCGTCTTCCCCAGATGAGGAGCTGAGTCAGGACAGCGATGACAGCCAGGGAGCGGGCGGGGCTGTGGGCGGGGACTCCAACTGATACATGCGGCCAGCACCCCTCCAGCTTTCACTGTGAATGTCTCCAGACAGGCAGAAGCAAGAAAGAGAGGCGGGGGTGTGGTGTTGGGGTGGGGAGACGGATCTCCATCCTACACCTGGCCCAGACCCCAGTGGGTAGACTCCTGTTCCTCTTGGTGGTGCACAGCTCTGTAAAACTGTCTTAAATAGCTCACTTGTGCCAAACTCTGGTGGTAGCTAGCTACAAATAGCTTGTATAAACATCTGGTTGTTGTTGGTTTTATTATTATTTGCATATTAAATGCATATGTCTACATCCATCTATTTGATACCCTTTTCTGTTTTTTTTCAGAATTTCTTTGTTTATAGCCATTAATTGCTTTAATATATACACACAGATTTATATTCACAATTGTGCGTGTGTGTTGTGTACACTGACATTTTAAAAAATGTCTGCCTCTGACGCTGATCTAGAATGTTCCAGGTGCTTGTTCTTTACCAGCCTAATCCTGAGATGTAGAATATGTGTGTCGCTTTGTTTGCTCTCATTGCTGTGGTTCAATGCAGGGTGCCTGCTCATTTCTGGCACTTAAAAAAACAAAAACATACCATTCTGTATACATCAAATTTTAAAAGGCAGTATTTAAAAATATTTTTCTTACTATTAATTCCAAGCACATTCCAAAATATTAAGCACAGTGGCCACGAGTCTATAATCAAATTTAGGAGAGAAAACCTACTCACCTTTTCTGCAATGTGCCGTTCTTCCAGTTGACTTGAATAGCGTTGTGTTACACTGCAACAGATAAAGCGGTGTATGTAATGGTGTTGACATAACGAGAACCGGAAGCTATGGGCAGGGGCTTGCGTACAGTTTAAACAAGACATACAGTATATTCAATTATGTTCTTGTTAAATTGGGGGGGGTCTAGGAACTATGTAACTTTTAAAAAATTGATATCGGTCTTTGCACAAAAGCGGTCTGTCTATTACACAATCCTCGCCTCCAGCTTTGCAACACGCGAGCTTCTCATTTGCTGCAGTCTGTGGTCTTGCAGAGTTGCCTATGTCATTCGTCATGTCAGTGTGCATTTGACCCACGAGTCTTTACGCCCTGATTGGACACAAGCTTTGCTCATTAAAGTCGTGATATCTCTGCTGGTGAGCCTGAAATTGTGCCTTCTCTTCTTGGGTGTTGTTTGGCTTGAGATAAATTTACAGAGGACAGAAATAATAGTAATAAAGAACAATATTAACCACATAAGTAATAACTTCTCTTTGTATTATAGCAAAGTAAATGTGCATAATGTAATAATTAACTTAAGAAGTATGATTTTTGATATTGGGTAGACAATACATTTTCTTTCTTTGTCACTGAATATAAATTAGGATATTTTGAATTTGTATTAAATATATTACAATGTCCACCAATATGAATTGTACAAACACCCTACTCAATATCTGTATATGTTGCTATAAAATGAGGATAACTTTATAATAAACTCTATTGTTGAACAGAGCTGGTTGAGATGTGAGTTTATATTTCTGCTTTTGGATTTGTGGAAGTATATGTTTTCAAACTGAGGTAATGGGTTGGTGCTGACAGCATTGCGTGACTGCTTCTACATAGAAGGCCTCCAGGAATGCTGTCCAACTGGGCACACCCACTGGACATTTTTCTGGGGACACACTACAAGAGAGGCTCCATCACAAGTCTCCAGAACACGCAGGTCGATGCCCTGGCATCCCAGTCAAATCTGACACTTTGTTTTTAGATGACAGTTTTGTTTTTTCATTGAAAGCAGGCGTGTTATTGTTTTTAGCTGCAGGCGTGGTCCTCGTGATGAACGGTTGTGGCTGCGTCACAGCGGCTGTCACTGACTAGCTCTCATTGCTGGCAGTTCTGCCCACAGCGGGCACATGCCAAGCACTGCAGTCCTGGGGCTAGGTCTTCTGGAACCTTCTATCACTCTCTCATGGATAGTTGATGGGTTCTTCTGTCCCAGAGGAGGACGAGCAGCTGCTCAGCCACCCTCCACTTTCCCTGCCACTCTCTCCGCCTTTTCTACTCTCCAAAGGTCAGATGCGGATGGTTGGCTCAGGCTGGCGGTTGTGCAAGTCTTTTTGTCTTGCCTTTTCCCCCCCTTCCTGACAGCCCTGTGAAAGCACTTTGCCGAAGGAAACAGGGTCACTCCTGGGAGTTGACGGGCCAACGTGGTGCACGTGCAGGAGCAAAGTGACAGGAGAGCTGAGTCAGGAAATACTCAAAATTTCCGATTTTTTTCTCCCCGCAACACAGAATAGGAAAGCTAACATGGCCCCGTAAGTGCTTTCTGCAACAGCTGCGACAAACCCACCAAAATAACTGTGAAATAGTCATCCAGATGGGAGTAAGTGTCTCCCTGGGGGTCTTTCAGAATCAAAGCCAGATGACCCCATTCCACATCTGGCTCTCTCTAGATAAAAGCAACAGACACAGGTGAGTCTCACTGACGTAAGAGTGGTCATGAATTATTCAGTTCAGTGGGACTCAAAGGTCATCGTATTCTTCGGCTAGACACATGCACAAAATATGAGGCAATGTTCAGGGACAGCAACAGCCACAGGTGGCATCAGTTAGAACGCTCTCGTGTGCTGGTCTGTTTCGCCTTATATATATACAGCATATATACACACTATAGGATTAAAGGTGATTTTAGTCAGCACATGCAAAGGAGACTGCTTGTATGAGGAATTAAACATAAAAACTAAGATGTCACAAGAAGACTACACTCAACTGCAATGTAGACTGTAGGCAACACCAGTTGATACTTTAAGCCATTATATTAGAGATAACAGACATAAATTCCAAAAAATGTAGGCTACAGAAGCCACATACTGCAATTATCTTTATAAAATGGAAAAAAGTAGTATCGAATGGTCTTAACAATAACACCTTAGATGGCCCTGCTTTCTTTATGTAGGGTTATAGTTTTTAGCAAGGGGAAAAGCACCACTATATAAGACAGCCCAATTTGAAACTGGAAAAAGTGTACATTATCCTCACTGAGGGTACCTGAAAAAACCAGAGACTTGAATTACCAGGTCTCAGGGGGTTATTGCCAAGATATTTTCTGTTTATCAGCTAGTCTTAAACATGGGTTTCTTTAACCTATTCTGTGTGATTAACAGGACCACACTCCTGCTTAGCTACCACTTATGAAATAAGGCCTGCTGCAGCCATGGTGAAAAGTTACACTCCGTCTCTTCCATAATACACACTGTGCACTGTTCTGTTTCATATTGGGCTGTTTTCACAGTTACAGCATGTCTCCATTTCGGCAGCTATTACTGTTTTATGGGTTTTCTTCCATTCCAAAGTCTAAATAGTGAATTCTCCGCTGTGCACCTTTTATCCACAGAGTAACCTTTTCAAAAGCTTTAATCTTTTGACGTCACACTCCTGTACTGTCGCCATGGTAATCAGTTGTCATGTGGACATCACATCTATGATTTATGCTTTGTATATAAACCACTTGACCTAATTGAGCTGCTTTCATGGTTTTCACTGAAATCATTACCATAAACATCACCATCATTATTATTACTATCAAGGATACAATTACAATTTTACATGTGTATTTTTTACCCTTTGATTTTTTTTCTCTCTCCATTTTCAAGTACAAAGACTAAGCAAAATTATACAGGCACTTACAAATCTATTTATATAAAAGTGCTTTTTGATGGGGAGCCATTAGGTAAAGCACGTTAGGTTTTGGTGTTTTATAGCTGTTAAAAGGGGACTTTGTTTTTGCCAGAGCTACACCTCGTAAGCACTTTTATCTCTTCTCCCTGCTGGCTTCAAACAGAGTCTTTCAAAGCCAGCCGTGATGTGGCATGGCAGACATCCCTGCCTTCCCTTCCTTTCATAAGCACCGCCGTTTCCGATAAGATGTGTACGCCACCGCTCACAATTAATTACAGCCTCTTCTCAATCAATACACGCAAGCTGGCCTTAATAAAAAGGACGGCGGTGTCTGGTCTTCAATGGGAACTGAGCAGGACGCTCACTTACAAGGTCACACTTCTCAACCACTGGCCCCATTAGAATATCTGAAACCTGCAAGCACTTGTGTCTGCCATCTGTTTTGCTTTGAGGATGAATAAACAGAACAAGACCCGCGTTACAGGTCCTCCGCCCCACTGGCTCTCTCTCAATTGACCCCCGGACTGAGAGAAAAGCGGAGGCCATGTGGAGAAATGGTGCAATATGGGAGCTGGCAGGAGGCCGGAAATGAAATGGAGCTGATTCATTGACCCTTTTGTCATCGCCTGCTGTTCAGGTGAGCAGAGTTATGTTGCCTTCCTGCTTCATCAGTGCCCCTAATGCTGAAACCGAGGACTCACAGGTGCAGGCTGGGCCGTACTGTCTCAGGTTCGAGCTTCAGGCACGTCATTAGCTGGCTATAAATAGGCACCTACAATGTACAAAATTGCCTATATGCTGCCAGGGGTTAGTGTGGGTTTAAATCAGACAGGGGTTAGTGCGGGTTTAAATCAGCCAGGGGTTAGTGTGGGTTTAAATCAGCCAGGGGTTAGTGTGGGTTTAAATCAGACAGGGGTTAGTGTGGGTTTAAATCAGCCAGGGGTTAGTGTGGGTTTAAATCAGCCAGGGGTTAGTGTGGATTTAAATCAGACAGGGGTTAGTGTGGGTTTAAATCAGCCAGGGGTTAGTGTGGGTTTAAATCAGCCAGGGGTTAGTGTGGGTTTAAATCAGCCAGGGGTTAGTGTGGGTTTAAATCAGCCAGGGGTTAGTGTGGGTTTAAATCAGCCAGGGGTTAGTGTGGGTTTAAATCAGACAGGGGTTAGTGTGGGTTTAAATCCGACAGGGGTTAGTGTGGGTTTAAATCAGCCAGGGGTTAGTGTGGGTTTAAATCAGCCAGGGGTTAGTGTGGGTTTAAATCAGACAGGGGTCAGTGTGGGTTTAAATCAGCCAGGGGTTAGTGTGGGTTTAAATCAGCCAGGGGTTAGTGTGGGTTTAAATCAGCCAGGGGTTAGTGTGGGTTTAAGTCAGCCAGGGGTTAGTGTGGGTTTAAGTCAGCCAGGGGTTAGTCTGGGTTTAAGTCAGCCAGGGGTTAGTGTGGGTTTAAATCAGCCAGGGGTTAGTGTGGGTTTAAGTCAGCCAGGGGTTAGTGTGGGTTTAAGTCAGCCAGGGGTTAGTGTGGGTTTAAATCAGCCAGGGGTTAGTGTGGGTTTAAATCAGCCAGGGGTTAGTGTGGGTTTAAGTCAGCCAGGGGTTAGTGTGGGTTTAAATCAGACAGGGTTTCTCGGTTTATGTTAGTTGCTCACAGC
This sequence comes from Ilyophis sp. 1 JC-2022, assembly GCA_022702515.1. Taxonomy (NCBI): domain Eukaryota; kingdom Metazoa; phylum Chordata; class Actinopteri; order Anguilliformes; family Synaphobranchidae; genus Ilyophis; species Ilyophis sp. 1 JC-2022. The sequence continues at coordinate 37,627,916 of CM040406.1, forward strand.
CATGTGCCAGGTGCCCACAGGCTATTAGTGAGCTAATATTACTATTATATATTATTAATATTAATATTAGCTATTACATCTCCTCTGTGCAGCACTAGCTTCTCCTGCAGTGTGGCCTGTAGCGTGTGTGAGATCATTACTGGGTCAATTGGAGTTCATTGGAGAGGTGCATAGGCTTCAACTGCGGTATTCTTTGCAGATGGTTCCTTGAGAGGCACAATTACTGATTTCAAATTTGGGGGAAAAAAATAATAAACTCCTCAAAAAAAGTTTGGAAACGTTATTTCGGTCGATTATTCCTCCCCTTTAATAATACCAATTGGTATTGTATTTTATATCGTTGGAAAGCCTGATTAGTCACCTTTACAACGAGGTACAACTTGTAAGGATCATGCATTCGTGGAATGAGCAACACAGCTAACCGTGTGGGTAGCGGCCCAAAAAAATGTGCCAAAATCCCCTGCAATATTCTTCTGTTGGTATTCACTCTCGACGGCGTGGAGAACGCTATGCAGATTGCTGCACAGATCGCGTGACACCTTTCAATGGGGGCAGTGTCATGGTGTGGGGCGGTATCTCTCTCACAGGCAAAACAGAACTTGTCATCATTGAAGGCAATCTCAATGCAGTGAGATATCGGAATGAGATTCTGGAGCCAGTGGCGATCCCATATCTCCAGAATCTGGGACCTAACTCCATCCTCCAGGATGACAATGCTCGCCCCCACAGAGCCAGGATCATCACAGAGTACCTCCAGAATTTGGGAGTGGAGAGGATGGACTGGCCTGCCGTGAGTCCAGACCTCAACCCAATTGAACACTTGTGGGATCAGCTTGGGCGTGCTGTACGTGCCAGAGTGACCAACGCAACCATGTTGGCTGACTTGCGACAAATCCTGGTTGAGGAATGGGATGCCATCCCACAGCAGTGTGTGACCAGGCTGGTGACCAGCATGAGGAGGAGGTGCCAAGCTGTTGTGGCTGCGTATGGATCTTCCACACGCTACTGAGGTCCCTGACAGTGTAAAATGAATAAAGTGTAAAAATGGCCAATATGTGTTGTTTTTTCCTTATTACTGTGGGAGAGTGCAATCATCCAGTCCACCAAGCAACTCAAAACGAGAGTGAATACCAACAGAAGAATATTGCAGGGGATTTTGGCACATTTTTTTGGGCCGCTACCCACACGGTTAGCTGTGTTGCTCATTCCACGAATGCACGATCCTTACAAGTTGTACCTCGTTGTAAAGGTGACTAATCAGGCTTTCCAACGATATAAAATACAATACCAATTGGTATTATTAAAGGGGAGGAATAATCGACCGAAATAACGTTTCCGAACTTTTTTTGAGGAGTTTATATGGCATAAGTAGTTAAATATGCCAAAAATTGGTTAAATGATTGGTGAAGATACACACTGTGTAGCTTCTTCCATTCATTTTGCGCCTAGCAAACTTCAGCCATCCTCCACATTGTTGTTTGTCATCTCCAACATGTATCTTGTAATTATCCTTCCATAGAAGTAAACCCATAAATATCTCACTGCATATAAACTCATCCAAAACATTATCCAATAGCCGCTGGTTTTCCATTGTGCCTCTATCCACAGCAGCATCATCACACTCAATCAGGATCCAGTGAAATAGAGTGCTATGGACAGTCTTATGTCAGCCCACATTGCTTATCATTGCCAGTTACAAAACCAAGGGATACAACTGCGGGTGAGCGTGGCTGGGGGCAAGGGTGGGAAATTTTACTTAAAAGAAGCAAGCGTGCGGAAAAATGCGTGGTGCAATACGTAGAGCATGCACCCTTCTGAGCTGTCATTCTTCTGTATCTCTTACCCTCTGCATTCTCCCTGTCTGAATAAAGCAAGGAATAAGAAAGTGGAGAGAGAGATTGTTTGTTGTCTTTTGAAAAAAAAAACTTGCATTTTAAATCATGATGATGCACAACTTAAAATACAACTTAATTTTGATTATACTGCGATGCAATACATCGTATTATAAACCATTAATACTCTTTAGTAGTCTTGCCAACATTTTTTCCAACCGTTTCTTATTGTCTTTTTAAATTGTTTCACTGGTTGTGCAATGAGGTTTTAATGCATTTGTATACGTTTTATCAGCTCAGAGATGGCAAATGGCAGACAGCAGGGGGCGGTATAGTGAGGTAGAAATACATTGGTTATCTATGGGAGTTTGTCTATATGTGGTGGTAAGTCATGGTGGTGGTATCACAGGGGGTATGGGAGTACTGTAGTTAAAAGTTTTTTTAGATACACGGTGTCGCCATATCACACGGACTCCAAACATTGCGTACATATGGTGTCCATCGTGTGCAAAGGTACGCGGATTCTCGCAGCACGTGTTATATTATACATCAAAATTTCTGCGTGGAAATCTCTGAGTTCCTGAGGGCATTTTTCTGCTCAGCAATGTTTATACATGTGGCCCTAGGCATTTGAATGGAATGGGACATTTTTCTCCTTTTTCTTTTGCTCTTACCTTAACTTTATCACTTGCTGCTTACAGGGCAAGTACAAATATGCCCTTATAAAAATAAAACTCATACACCTCTCAAAAAATATTACGTTCCATTCTCCAAGTCAGAGCAAAAGCTACTTAATAACACATAACCTTCTACTTCAATCAAAGTCTGGGTTCCCCAAGTGTATTCCTTGACTGCTCTGTGCATGGGGAAAGTGTTTGAACGACCATCACATTTAGACAAGGGAAGAGGTAAAATGGATGGAGGGAGAAAAATTTAACCGGTGTTCCTCAGAGACAGAGAGAAATGTATAATCAAAGGTTCCACACGGAACTTTTCTGAAACTGTTGTGACATTGCAAAGCCTCAATTTGCACAAATGTAACCTTTTGTGCTGGGCACAGTGGGCAGTAAATGTCATTTCATTTTTAATCATTTCAAGTACAAAAAAAAAGCATGAAGTAATCACAGTTCAATATTTTCACATATTTTGATTATATGGAGACTTTATTCTTTTTTTTCCCACATGGAGAAAAATATGCACAGAAGGAATAGCAAAGCATTCATGGGAAATTGTGTTGCTGGTACTGACCACTATGCAGGATGCTTGTGCATTAGATCATGCATGCGGTGTGTTCACTATGCAGGACGCTTGTGCATTAGATCATGCATGCGGTGTGTTCACTATGCAGGACGCTTGTGCATTAGATCATGCATGCGGTGTGTTCACTATGCAGGACGCTTGTGCATTAGATCATGCATGCGGTGTGTTCACTATGCAGGACGCTTGTGCATTAGATCATGCATGCGGTGTGTTCACTATGCAGGACGCTTGTGCATTAGATCATGCATGCGGTGTGTTCACTATGCAGGACGCTTGTGCATTATATCATGCATGCGGTGTGTTCACTATGCAGGGCGCTTGTGCATTAGATCATGCATGCGGTGTGTTCACTATGCAGGACGCTTGTGCATTAGATCATGCATGCGGTGTGTTCACTATGCAGGACGCTTGTGCATTAGATCATGCATGCGGTGTGTTCACTATGCAGGACGCTTGTGCATTAGATCATGCATGCGGTGTGTTCACTATGCAGGACGCTTGTGCATTAGATCATGCATGCGGTGTGTTCACTATGCAGGACGCTTGTGCATTAGATCATGCATGCGGTGTGTTCACTATGCAGGACGCTTGTGCATTAGATCATGCATGCGGTGTGTTCACTATGCAGGACGCTTGTGCATTAGATCATGCATGCGGTGTGTTCACTATGCAGGACGCTTGTGCATTATATCATGCATGCGGTGTGTTCACTATGCAGGGGGCTTGTGCATTAGATCATGCATGCGGTGTGTTCACTATGCAGGACGCTTGTGCATTAGATCATGCATGCGGTGTGTTCACTATGCAGGACGCTTGTGCATTAGATCATGCATGCGGTGTGTTCACTATGCAGGACGCTTGTGCATTAGATCATGCATGCGGTGTGTTCACTATGCAGGATGCTTGTGCATTAGATCATGCATGCGGTGTGTTCACTATGCAGGACGCTTGTGCATTAGATCATGCATGCGGTGTGTTCACTATGCAGGATGCTTGTGCATTAGATCATGCATGCGGTGTGTTCACTATGCAGGACGCTTGTGCATTAGATCATGCATGCGGTGTGTTCACTATGCAGGACGCTTGTGCATTAGATCATGCATGCGGTGTGTTCACTATGCAGGACGCTTGTGCATTAGATCATGCATGCGGTGTGTTCACTATGCAGGACGCTTGTGCATTAGATCATGCATGCGGTGTGTTCACTATGCAGGACGCTTGTGCATTAGATCATGCATGCGGTGTGTTCACTATGCAGGATGCTTGTGCATTAGATCATGCATGCGGTGTGTTCACTATGCAGGACGCTTGCGCATTAGATCATGCATGCGGTGTGTTCACTATGCAGGACGCTTGTGCATTAGATCATGCATGCGGTGTGTTCACTATGCAGGACGCTTGTGCATTATATCATGCATGCGGTGTGTTCACTATGCAGGACGCTTGTGCATTAGATCATGCATGCGGTGTGTTCACTATGCAGGACGCTTGTGCATTAGATCATGCATGCGGTGTGTTCACTATGCAGGATGCTTGTGCATTAGATCATGCATGCGGTGTGTTCACTATGCAGGACGCTTGTGCGTTAGATCATGCATGCGGTGTGTTCACTATACAGGACGCTTGTGCATTAGATCATGCATGCGGTGTGTTCACTATGCAGGACGCTTGTGCATTAGATCATGCATGCGGTGTGTTGACCGAGCCCTAAGAAAAGAGAACCCGTTCTTCTCTCAGCCCAGCAACTCAGAGTGATTGATTGCACACACCCACTCCCAGGAAGCTCTATTTTTATCACCACCAAAACAAGAATTAATGACAATTGGGATTTGTGTAGATTTACAGTAAACTTAATGCAGACCAGACAAATGCCTTCACATTGCCATAAAAGACAATGCTAACTTTTTCATATTTGGAGGAACAAACAAGCCTTTTTTGTCTTCTCTGTAGCCTAAAATACCCCAAAGGTTTCTTGTGTTCGCTGCACAGACTCCCCATGGTCTGTAGGAGGAGACTAACATGTTTGGAGGTCTCTAGGCCCCACCAGGGGAGGAGAGAGAAGGGCAGAGGTGAGTCAAGAGAAAAGGGCTCATGGGTCGTCTGGATTTATTGTCTCTCGCTTCCCGTAGCCTCCATGTGTTTCTGCCATTATCTGCTTTTTACATCAATTGCCTCCGGCTATTCATATTCACTTCTATTTTGTCAATCTTTTGTTTTCTGTAATGTGCTGTAGTGATGTGGCCCTGTCTCAACGCATATTCATTATGGATAGGAGTATATCTTAGTTTAGACACCGCACGTCCACTAACACAGCACCTCCTGAGCCGGGTGAAGGGATGAGCTCGCCTCTCGGAAACAAGTAAAAGGGGGGGTGGTGTCAAAGGGTGAGGAGGTGGAGCCAAAGAGAGAGCACATGACATGGCGAAAAGAGATGCCGTCATGGGAAAAAAAAGAACTTTATCTCCCCCCCACCCCCTTTGGCTTTGAGTTCTACAGGTAACAGTTTGATTAAGTAAATATCGAAATTAACTCAACCTTTTAAAAACATTAAACAAGTGAACAGCGTGTTGGCCAATGTGTAAGAGTGTAGGCTGATGCTGGCGTCACCATAAAGAGCTGGCCCGCTGTTTATCCCTGGCGGAGGTAAGCTCACTGTTACGATCCGCTCCGCTCCCCGTTCCTTCCTTGATGTGTTCCTCTGTTTTCCCCGAACCTAATTGTATCATGTCCGCGTTTATTACCTGATTGGGTCTACATTGCACATGATTACTTACACCACATCTTAATAACACAACTCACACTTAATTGCCTTCACCGCATTCCTCACGCATTTCCTAATCGTTCAATCAATTCGCTGATCTCGCATGCATTTCCCGCAAGCTGTAGCTTATCAGCTCTAATGACACTAGTTATATTACCGTGCTGTTCCTGTGTTTCCTTGTCAAAGTATTACGGTTTGTTCGTGTATATGGTCTTGTCGTCTTGCTTGTCTTTCCGCTTACTAGCTTGCTACCCAAGCTGAACTCCCCGGTCCAGAATCGCCACTCCTGTTTCCCGGTGTGGATCCTGGCTCTACCTCCGTCCGACTCAAGCTGCTATCCAGGCTGTGACCAGCTACTGGCCACTTCGCTGGATCTCCTGTGCCAGCTCTCTGCGGGTTCCACGAACTATTGTTTACTGTTTATATTTGTTTTCCCGGCGTGGATCCGACCCGGAATTCTATTAAAGAAAACCTCCTTTACCAAAGACTGTCTCGTCGTGCATTTGGGTCCGTCCCTGCCAGAACGTCACACTCACCTTCCCTCAGTGTTGCACTCTCAGCATTAGAATCGTACATACTGACGTTCACGTTTTTGCATGCTTTAGCTTAGGTTACCGCCAAGGCCCCACAGAGATAGCTAGTACTTTCCCTAAACAAACTTAGCTTAGATAGGTATTTTCTTATTAACATTGATTCTAACCAGGTGGGTATTTTTTCCTGTCTCAGGTCTCTGTCATAACAATATGTTTATTTCCAATTCACATTGTTCCTCAACTTGAATCATGCAGTCTTATACTCAAGGCAGCCGGCTTCCACCACGGACCTAATATATACATAGACATTGGACCACATCTCTACAACACATTACAGAAATCTAGATTGGATAGTTAAGCACACACATATCGGTTACAGGAGTGGGATTATGAGAAGGGTGGGGGCATAGCATTGAATTAGCTTCTCCTGTCTCCAGGTGAGTGCTACTGTCAGGTGGTGTTGAGGGTGATGATGAGGGTAGAGGGTGAGTTGGGGTCAGGGGTTGAGAGAGTGACGCTGAGTGTGCGATTCTCAGGTGTCCCGGTCAAACTCTTTCCAGCACCAGGGAAAACAGAGCTGATGTTACACCGCCATGCATCTTTAAAGAGGTACAGTACTCCTCTCAACCTGGTCCTTACCAACCCATTAAAATAAGCCATTCAGTAATGCTGCTTTCTGGGCTGACTCATGTTACCACCCCTCCAGGTGAGGTTAGCCCAGGTGTGAGTTACGAGGTCCAGCTGATTACCAATGCCCAGGAAATGCAGACACCAGTTGGTACGTCACCAGCGTTCCTTGGCATTCCTGAGAATACTCCAAACTCATGCTCCCGATACACCATCTTTCTCAGCCTGCCTATTTTATTAGTTCCAAATACTGGTTACCTTTGAATTTGTGCAACCGTTTCTTGTCTTTGTAGTGAATTTAAGAGGAAACTGACATCTTAATTTCTCACAATCTCCCCCCAGGTTTTGTACTAAGAGTAGGCGCCCTTCTGTGCTTGATGGTAATAAATGCAGAGCTGACAGAAACCATCCCTGTCTGTGAAAGAAATGCTGTCACACACAGACCTCACAGGTCAGCTATTCATTAGCACAGGTCATGGTTCCATTCAAACCATTCAGTGTGTGCACAGGTTGGACCCGGCTCACAAACACATCTGCGCATACACACACACACACCCACACACGCACACATACATGCACACATACATGCACAGTCGCACACGCACAAAGACACACACACACCAGACACGCACACACACACACACACACACACACAGTTCCCGCAGTTAAAATCCGGTCCCCAGATCTGCCCTGGGAGGGGAGGAAAATGTCTGCCTGCACAGGCCCTGTAGCTGATTGGAGGCACAGTTTTCACCCGCTGGGACCAGAAGGCACATGCTGAGTCAAAGTTCAAACAGCTCTCCTGCCATCTTCCAGCTGTCTCACTGAAATCATGGCTGATATTTTAGGGGTGGAAATGTCATGCTGTGTTGTTTTCTGCTCCTCCTGCACCCAGCGGAGTAGGAGCCCAGCTGGGCACACCGCTCTCAGCGAAGGCACGTGGCTGCAGCGCCACAATGCGACGACTCTTTGGAAGACTATTATATCGTGTTCCAAAACTTTGCCCAGTTAAATTCTTTATTGTTCCAGATGGTCATTGAACAGTGAATTGCCTGGATAATGAGAATAATTCCAATGTCAAATGCTCTGGCATGTTTGTTCTTTTTTTCCATAAGGACTCCTCTTTGGGTTCCTGTTAGCATCAGGGACATGTGCAGTGCAGATTTACGTATAAAGAAGAAGAATCGCCACACACACAAAGCACTGAGTGTTTGCTTAGAGTGTTATGCATGCACACATTTAGAGCACACCTCTGACACAAACGGGTTACTGGCTATCGCATCTTTTATCTCTTAAAGGAGAGCTTTCAATTTATTCAGATAGGGAGAAAGCAGAGAGGATTATAGAGAGATTGGATCACAATACAGAAAGAATTCATATATGGATTGGCCTCCCTATGGGCCATGCCACACTGTCTCTCCTGATCTCATATATTATATTGTGTATATTGCATATTGCTATATCTCATTCACATCTAGCCTGCACACCAAATTTCAAACCTTGGGGATCTGCAGAACCTGGGGGGTATTATACTAAGCAGGATTACGGAGTTAGTGACTAGCAGCGGTGGACATCCAGGGGACATAAAGTTAAAGTCCTACCATGTGTTTCTTCCACCCACAAACTCAGCCAGCTGATTTCACTAATTAGTTCTACCTCCTAGCTGAATAATTATGTTAATTAGCAAATCCAGGTGATTGGAGCAAAATACTGGGAAGGAAATTTACTTTATGTCCCCTGGATTTCCACCTCTGGTGACTAGTTAGTAAATCTGAAACAGCTCTTTTTACTTCCTTCCATGTTCCAGATTTGGGAGAGTTCCGGCTTTTACTCAGCGCATTTATCCAATTAACTCAGTAATTCTGCCTAGTGAATTACCCCTCTGATCTCAGCTGGTTAGAATTGTACCTTGATAGTTTCTTCTTCAGGGTTCTGATACATAACTTGTCACTACTATGCTGATGACCTGCAACTTTCTTTTTCCTTCCCTCTATCCGACACGCTGGTCTCAGCACACATTTTACTTTACTTACAAGGCATCTCAAGCCGGAAGGAAATCCATCCCCTGAAGCTCAACTTGGCTAAAATGGAATGTTATACTTCTCAGCCAAGTCCTTCCCCCCTGTTTGACTTTTCACAGCACCAACCGATCACCTCTTCATCTGCTAGGAATCTAGGAGTGGTACTGGACAACAAACCACCTACTCATCCCTGCTCCGGGATCTGGCCATCTCCTGTCAGGAAAACACTGCAATTCCTTCCTCTCTGGTCTCCCTTGCATCTGATCAGACACCTGCAGCTCATCCAAAATGCTGCTGCCTGCCTAATCTACAGTGCACTCAAAAAGTGTTAGGACAGTGACCCATTTTTAGTTGTTTTGGCTCTGTAGTACAGCACATTTGATTTGAAATGGAACAGTGACTATGAGGTGAAAGTGCAGACTTTCAGCTTTAATTTGAGGGTTTTTACATCAATATTCATCATATTTAATATTTAGGGTTGGGTCTGTGACCCAACAACATCAAAAGACTCTTGATATCTTATTTTCAGGTACTCTTACAAGCGATACTATAACCTCTCTGCATTTGAATGGATCTCTATGGATAAGAGTGTCTGCTAAGTGATTTTAATATACTGTAATGTAATGAAAACCTGGTGGTGTGGCTCACTGACAGTATTGCTTACTACCCTGCCGAGCCACGGGAAGGGGCAAAGGTCACAGGGTCTACTCCAAATTCCTAAGCAGGGACTGATAACACATTAACTGAGTTATGCGAATAGAAATTAAACATGCTGAAAGGAAGTATCCAGGGGAGTCTCACGACCCTGAAGAAATAACATTGCAACTGATGCCAGGTCCATAACTCACATAATGCCCCAGAGGGTGCGTGACATCATCTGGCTGTAGAAGCAGAGCCGAACAAGTATTTAGTGAGCATATGAATCTGAGAGCCCTAGAGTTGCCCTTGTTAAAAGCTTCGGCCCACAGGCAGATGGGACTGAAGTGGGGACAGTTCTTTGAGGACAGATTTGCAGACCTTCAGTAAACTTATCAACACATCATGAAGAGAAAGGGGAGCTCAGGACTCATAATTTATCATCACAGAAAGCACCAGATACCAGACCCAGAATCATACTGTCATAACAGTACTATGACACTGTAAACACAGGCACGCACACACACACACACACACACACACACACACACACACGCACGGATGGATGCACACACAAACAGACGCATGTGCACACACACACACACACACACACACGCACACACACACACACACACACACACACACACACAGCTTTATAACCCTGCTTTGTTGTCACTCTCTCTATGGTGGTGGCCTATTGCCAGCCCCTGTAATTCCACCTGCATGTTCCAGTCTGGCTCCGGCAGATCGCCAGTTGGAAGCAGCACATGGAGTGGAACATGTCCAAGGTGACAATTACACAGAGCCACCAATAGGCACAGCAGCACGCGGGATCATCTAGAGTCTGTAATCAACACTCGCCAGGATCGAACCATCCCCGAAGAGGGGCTGGCCCCATTACAGAGTCACGATCATGTAGCTGCTGCCATCATTCTCCATCCACACCTGGTCTAATGCCGCTGGAAACAACCCTGCTGTCAGTGACCTCAGGCCACTTAGCTAATCACACGCACAGGAAATAGCTGCATTTGGAAGGATGTTTTCACTGTGGCTCGAAATAAATGACGGTCAGAAGTTCAGCTGTTCTGTTTTAAAACTACTCATTTGGCAACTCTTCAATGTTAGGGAAATCTACCTTGACATGCATAAATGTCACAGGTATATGCTGGCTGGCCAATGCTTTGGAAAGACTAAACACAGCTTTGGGCCAATGTATTGACCTATAAGTAGCCCGGTACAGTGCAGAGGTACCACTGCTGTCCATATCCAAGCAGAGAAGATGGACACATCAGACCAGATGAACTGAATCGTGGGAAGTTTAGCGTTAACACTAGTGGCGAATGTGTGCCCAAGTCACAGACAGGCTAATACATCTAACTGGATTAATCATGGCACAAATGCCCAGATGGTGCCATGTAGCGCATACAGCTTAATAGAAGCGACAGACCCATTTTGGATAATGAAATACCTGCCTGCATTGGGGACGCTTTGCCTCTGCCTGAGGTGTATCGATCACACAGGGATAGTGATAAATAAGATGAGCTTCACTACGATGGGAAGCTAAGAGAGGTGTGAGAGAGTCCGAGAAAAAATATTCAGACCAGGGTGCTACATATGCAACCCGTGATCCACCACAATACCTCTGATTGGTGCACTGTAGTGCCACGATGGAGAAGTGGGAGGTACATTATGCCCGTTTGAAGATCCCAACAGTCACTGCCAGTCCCATGCTTGCACAATTAGCACCAGATAAATTACCAGGTAAATATCACACTGGTGGTGGGAAGAGCTGTTAATGCATGGAATAGCTTTTATGTACTTGTAGAGAACGCAAAGGGCCCTGGGGTATTAACAACACAGTGCTTGGTACTCTTTAAACCATGGGTCCAATATTATTGGAAAAGGGTGAGTGGGTGCAGATTTTTGTTTTAGCCCAGCGTTGTGAGTGGCTAATTCATTACAACTTCTGTTGATGGATATTCCAGCAGAAATGCAGTCCCCAGAAACACACAAAACAGCACAATCTTATACTTGATGGAAAAGGTGAAATGCAAACAGCTTCTCTTCAGCACTCTAAGCCAATGTAAACCCCCCCCCCCCCCCCGAAAAAAAAACACACACACATAAAACTCGACTAGAAGTGGAGCTGAATGCAGTCAGGACTATTACAGCCGGTACCGCTTGCCACTTACAATCACAGTGGCTGCCATTTGCGCTCTACCCCACGGGGGAGAGAGTGGGGGGAGGGGGTGGGGCGGGGGGGCGCAGTGGGCGCTCCTCAGCAGCACACCGTCAGGATGTCTGTGTGCAGCTGGGCTGCCCTGTGTCACACTCCGTATGGAGAGAAAGGAGGAGATGAGGGGGGTTATTTTAGGACTGCAGAGCACTTGCCCACTGCATGACAGTTCCCTCTGTCAGTGTGAACAACCCCAATTAGCCTTTGGGTAGCAAAGAGAAAGGCGTGACAAAATACAATAACTTTAAAGAGTCTATCCACTCAAAGGGTGGAAAATGCTTCTGCGGTGACCAGTATTATCTGATATGTTGTTGCGTATGTCCTGAATCACCATAAATTAGAGCACACAATTAAACACCTGAATATATTAGATATATAACGGCACTAGATTATATATTCACATGGCCTAACTGAGCACGCAAGAATTTTGAACAAATACAGAAATACGCTATCATTGCTAACAAGGCTTCTTGTCAATATACATTCCTGGTTTACTTAACAGCTGGGAAACAACTTGATTGACTTGACTGATTGGTTGCTGATTGTTGTTTTGATTCCATCAAATTGCTTATAACAGTTTGACCCTATTTAGTTTATAGACTCTTCCAGGGGAAGGCCAACTGCAATTTCTTTCACACACGGCTTATTCTTTTTTTTTTTTACGTTTAAACCATCAGGGCTGATCTTTCTACTCTCTGCCAGTGGAGGTCACTGACCCTGGCTGGATTTGCGGCCTTGGGTATAAATTGCTTCTCCTTCTCAGATGTAGTGTGAAGTTAAGTGCATTCAGCAAACCTTTCATGACAACCTGGGGAGAGTGCAGCTCACCTAAATTACCTCTGCACAGTGCGAGGAGAGACAGAACGAGAGAGACGCAGGCAGAGAGAAGGAAATTATAGATTAAGATGCTCCCAGTTTTTGATGCCAATTTCCCATGATGCTCCTGTGCTGAGAGATCTGAAAATTGAGCTTCCGAGTTGGAGAATATGCAATGATGCAATCCCTCTGACAGGAGACGCAAGCGGTCACCCAGCACATAGACAGAAAGTGGTACTCACAGTCTCATTCTCTTTGCGTAGGGAGTAAAGACCCTGCAGGTTACTCCCACTGCAGGGACTCCTCCGACAGGTTGAGGTGAACCAATCTTAGCACAAGCTGTGGAAATGGAAGTTTCGATGCTTTTTGCAGCTCTGTGAGGAAATATAAATCTACTCTGCTTTCTATTGTCGAAAAAGAGAATCTGTGGGGAGAGGGGGGTGTTGGTGGAATGAGGGCGGCTGGGCATTTTGGACAGTGCCCTGTCCTCATTTTACATGGTTATCTTTTTGGAGCAGTTAACAGGCCTGCCACACTTTGTCTGGGCTTTGTCATAGAGAGGGGCACTGTGACAAGGCCTGATTTTTCCACTGGGCACAGCACTGCGCTGCCCTTATGCAAATCAACTGATTTCCATACGCCTGGATCACGCAGAGAGAACAGTGTCGGGTTATCAAGAGTCTGTCAGTGCCAAGGCTGTGAATGTTGTCAAAGTGCACAAGCCACACATTCGTTATTTCTGCAGGTAGTTATCAATGTTATTGTTATTCAAGTGAAGCCCATTCAGAGATTCTGCAGTCACAGCTGATCAAGACCGTCCACTGCTGTGTGTCACCAAATATTACTGGCTATATCTCTCCCCCCTGGCTTTCTCAGCCTGCCAACTAATCATCCCCTGATCTAATTGGCTAAAATTGTTCTCTCCTGTCCATCTACGCTGATATGTGGTGAGCGTTCTGGCACAAAATGGCTGTCGTGCATCACCCAGATGGGTGCTACACGTTGGTGGTGGTTGAGGAGATTTATTATTATTATTATTATTATTACTGGATTCTGGATGTGTTCTTCTTCCTGCATGTGTAGAATTGTAAAACATGTGGTAATCCAACATTCAAAACTGTAAATGTTGTTAAAACTATGATCACAGCTTGTCTGAAGACCTGATTGCTGGAAAGTTGTCTTTTCTCATAGAGTGATGCAAAGTATCTTGCCATGCCGGACTGCTGATGAGTAACTCATGTTAAATTTATGTGTCTAATATGATTGTGAAAAATCTCAGAAACTAGATCACTGAAAGTATGTGAAATGGACACTTGCAATATTTGTTAGTAATTGCTCAGAGCAAAACAGAGCTCAAATTAAATAGAAATGATTGCTCTTTCAGTCAGTCGATTATAAAAGAATTAGGAGTTTCTAAATGGCAATGGTGGGATCTATGACATTTATGTAAGTGAACCCTTTGAAAAGCAAACTACAAACACCTTTTCATTAAAACATTTTGTGAAGACAAAATGAAAATAGAGAGAGAGAGAAAAATAGAGAGAGAAAAAGAGAAAGAGAGAGAGAGAGAGAGAGAGAGAGAGAGAGAGAGAGAGAAAGAGAGAGAGAGAGAAAGAGAGAGAGAGAGAGAGAGAAAGAGAGACATTACAGATTGCAAAGGACTTGGGAGGTGTCATGCGAGACAGATTAAAATTCATACTGTTTAATCAGGCGTTATATTTAACCTCATCACTTGGGACCAGCAGCGCTCCTGCAAGCACTTCATCACTGTCAGTGTGCCTCTCCTACCAGCAGCTCGCCTTTGGGAGAACCCCACTGCACCTCTGTGCATCCAGAGGCTGACACCAACGCATAGGTTTTACCAAGGGGTTACCATCGCACTTCCCATTCTACCCACATATTTACTAGTGCGTCAGTGATTTCGACAGGATTGAAATAAACCTCATAGGAACTAATGGGTTTTCACGGCTGATTTGAAGTGCGCCGATCCCTGTACATGGATTTCCATTACTGTGTGTTCCTGCATTGACTGCTCCCCACCATCCTAAATCCCAAACCCTCTCAACTACCACCAATGGCCTCGTATCGATTCTGCTGCCGCAAAAAAACCCACATTTGACATAGAAGCCGAGTCTTTACAATACATGGGCAATGAAAGGAAAGTAATTTTTCCCCAGAAGATTTTACATCGTGAAACTAATTAAAAATAAAAGGAGCTGTACACAAATGTCCATTGAAACTCTCTCAGTTATAATTAATGTGGCAAATGTGATGCATCAGTACCCTTTACAAAGGTGTGTCTGTTGCATTAAACTGTATTTAAAGTTTTTGTTTGTGAATATAACATATAATTTAATTTATCAGCCACTGACTGGTCTATAGAGCACATCTGAAGGAAATTAAATTATTTGAAATTGAACCACCTGTGATGCAACAAAAATTTTTATATTATTGTAGTGATTTATCCCACAAAAAAAAAAACATGGATTGAATGTTTAGTCTGAATAAGAATTAAACCTTTTGCTCACATTCTGCACAAAAGATACTCTTTGTATAGCAAACAATGTGGTCGATCAATAATGGAGCATTATACTGTAGCTTCATTCACTTGAAGAACAGACAATTTGGATATGTAAACCCAACAAAAACAAATACCACTTCCCCATTCCACATGTGATGGTAAACATTCTCTGAGTTTTCTCTCACCTCAACACTGATGCAAAAAAAGGTCTCCCAAAATGGGCACAGTTACTGACTATGCGAGTACTGCATTTCTTTCAGGCAAAAACCTGGAAAAAAAAAAGCTGTGCCTATACACACTTCCTTCACTCACATATATTCTGCACGACTCAAGGGCGGCTACACTGAGCTTCCTAACCCCCCAGCCCTTCACAGCCCATAGCTACACTGAGCTTCCTAACCCCCCAGCCCTTCACAGCCCATAGCTACACTGAGCTTCCTAACCCCCCAGCCCTTCACAGCCCATAGCTACACTGAGCTTCCTAACCCCCCAGCCCTTCACAGCCCATAGCTACACTGAGCTTCCTAACCGCCCAGCCCTTCACAGCCCATAGCTACACTGAGCTTCCTAACCCCCCAGCCCTTCACAGCCCATAGCTACACTGAGCTTCCTAACCCCCCAGCCCTTCACAGCCCATAGCTACACTGAGCTTCCTAACCGCCCAGCCCTTCACAGCCCATAGCTACACTGAGCTTCCTAACCCCCCAGCCCTTCACAGCCCATAGCTACACTGAGCTTCCTAACCGCCCAGCCCTTCACAGCCCATAGCTACACTGAGCTTCCTAACCCCCCAGCCCTTCACAGCCCATAGCTACACTGAGCTTCCTAACCGCCCAGCCCTTCACAGCCCATAGCTACACTGAGCTTCCTAACCCCCCAGCCCTTCACAGCCCATAGGAAGTCATCAGCTGGCTCCTGCTGCTCATGCAAATCTCCCGGCGGCCATTTTCATAACTGACAGCACTCTCCCAGGCTCCTTCTCTGGGTTGAAGAGCAGCAGGCTTGCCCCCCCCCTTGGTTGTCCACGTGCTCTGCTGTGCGTCCTAGGCACAGCACACACTCTACCTCACACATTTCCACCACAGGCGCAAAGAACAATAACAGCTTGATCGGGAAGAGCATGCACCGCCTCCCCAACAATCACCTTACCAGATGACGACAAAAAACGTGCAACCAACAGTGAGTGGTTTTGAGTTTTTACACAACAGACCTGCCAATCAACAGCAAGAAAAGCCTAAACGGGAAGCATCTCAAACATAGGACAAGGTTACATGCCTCCTCACTAAATATATCCTTGCAGAAGTTGAGCATAAAATGGGAGATTGAACCTTGTTGCGTCTGAAAATCAACTGCGTTTAATCCCATGGACATCTGGACCATGGTCAGCAGGAAGAGCATCCACATATGAGTAATAAGATGAGCAATAGCAAAAATGGAACCAGCTGAGATCACTGCTGGCTGCACATTCTCTCTCTTGTACTCTTTGCAAGCGATGGGTAATATCGTGAAGCATGCCCCCACCCCCCACCGACCCTCCCCCCTGCCATGTGCTGCCTGCAGAGTCCATCCCAGCATCTGCTGAAATGTCAGGCGATCCAGGGAGATTTTCCTCTGTCTGTCATTCTCTGCTGTAAACACCACCATAGCTGCAGTTGTTATGCCATGATCGCCAGCTCTACCCCCTTATGTAATGTAATGTAATGTAATGTAATCACCAGCTCTACCCCCTTATGTCATCTTCAGCTGCTGTCATAATCAGTGCATGGATCTGAAAAAATACAGTAGGGAAGATGCATAATAATAATAATAATAATAATAATAATACTAATAATACTAATAGGGTAAATCCTCTGATGGAGCAACTGCTTAGTATATGGCTTCCCCAGTAAGGTTTTTTTTTAATTTAGTGAACAATTTTACTAACGAAATAACTGAGGAGTGACTAAAATATGGTATGACAGCTTCACATACAATTGGTTCAAATAATATAAGACTGGGAACTTTCCTGACTTATATAAAGTATCCATATCTAAATCCCAAGTTTTTTACATGGTTATACTACTCTGAGCCATAAAGCTCAGCTGCGAGTATGAACCTGAAAAATACAACCTGAACCTGAACATATACTTTATCTTAAATATGGAAAACAATTATGCAAAGCACTCAAAGTCTCAGCACTGCATTAGTTGGGTGATGGTGACAATACTTTGTACTTTGTGCATATTCCCATCAAAAGTATAACCACACTCAGCTCTGACCACATTATTCGGCCTGAACTATTTCATTTTCTCACTGAGACAGCTCAAACTGAATCATTCCCTTTGTTCTACCTTTCCCGCATTGACATCACAGGATAATCTTGAGGGCAGCCAATAAGATTTCAGCATCAATTCTCATTGGTTCCTGACGTGTCTTATATGGAAAATTTGCCGAGCTCTTTCTCAACACCAATTTAGATCGCAGCCCTATATTTCATGAACATAAAATATGCAACACTAATTGTTTGTTATTAGTGAGTTAACATTAAACATGGAACTGATTTTGATAAACATATACAACATGTTTTAGAGGCACTGGTTAATAATCCATCAACTAATTTTAAGACAGCAAATGGCTTATATGTAATTTTCCCAGGTTTAATAACTAAAGTATAGTCCATTAATTTTTTCTTTATAATATCTACTGTAACATTTGACGTTCCGCAACAGGAAAGTAAATCTGCTGGTAGATTCAATGTTAACATTAAGTTAGCTTTGTTCAGCCAGAGTGCCACAGCCAACACATTAGCCAACACAACATCTGACAAATGCATGCTCATCCTGTGAAGCAGGGATGCCTTTAGCGATTTAAATTTATCTGCTGCATCCTGCATCATGCTGTACAATGTAATTTTACTATGGATCAAAGTGCAACATTTTTACAGTAGATATGTGCAATGCAAAAGCTACATTTAAGGATTGAATACCTTGCGGAAGTAAATTGACGTAATTAAAGTCCAATCAAACTTGTCATTTCGTGTCGTAGTGAGGTATTTTGAATCGAGACGGAATAATGTCCTTTGGGGCTCTGGTCAGTGCGTCATAACTTGCTACCATACAGCGCTGGGGGGTGTTTTCATGCAAGAAAACAAGATCATCTCAGGTGTAACTCAATGCCCAGTACAGAGAACATTGAGAACTCTTGGAAGAGAAATCTCTAATTCTGTTGGACAAGTGTAACAGCTGGGAGCTAGCCAGGCTATGCCGGTTGCCAGGCTATCGCCAACTGTTCTTCATAAATACTGATCAAAAGTCTCGAGGGCCTGTCCACCATCAGGAGGTGACTCTGGTCCTGGCAGGAGAGGGAAGATAAGCAAGCTGCAGATGTTGTGAGATAGGCTGGTAAGGCTGGATCAATGTTAGCTCTGGATAATTGCAATCCCTGCAGAGTTGCATGATGTCGTTCCCTTCCCATAGGTTTAGGCTTAGTGAATATGTTTCTATGTGGATAATGCACATTGCTAGCTCTGGATAATTGCAATCCCTGCAGAGTTGCATGATGTCGTTCCCTTCCCATAGGTTTAGGCTTAGTGAATATGTTTCTAGGGTTAGGGTTAGGGTTAGGGTTAGGTTTAGGCTTAGTGAATATGTTTCTAGGTGGATAATGCACATGCTGATTAGCTAGCGGCAAGGGAGATGGGTCACCTACTTCGATGCACTTGTTATTTGATATATAAAATGCCACATAATGCCTTATTTATTCACAACAATAACTTTATTATAACTATTAGAATAAAGGTACACTGGAAAATCAGCACACCTACAATTATATAAGAGTTAAATCTGGCCTAAGTAATTCTGCTGAACTACCTGTGCAAGGGAATGCATGATGGAGCAGAATTGAGTGCATGGCTGATAATTAGTCATTCATATTAAGCACATCTTGCTTTAAGATGTCTGTTGTACTCAGCACTGAGTTTAGTTGTGGTTATATAGTCAAATCATGGTACGCACCTTTTTCACATTGTCCCATTAAGTTACTGTAGACTCTTAAAATAATTAGCATAAAAATAGATGTGTTTACGTCATCTTGAATGGCCTTGTTATGTCTCTTTTTCAGAATTTTATCAGGTGGAATTCATAACTTAATACATAATACAGAATTTGACACAAGATTACAGTTCAACACACATAGTAAGATTAGCACCAATTAATTTGAAATTAATTTTTAGAATTTTTTTTCTTTAAAGATATTTCCATCACAATATTTTGTTTACCATTAGGAAGCATTGCAGGCATAAATATTCAAGATAATACCAGACTTGTAGCCTTTTTTTTGTGGTCACTATGTTAGGCTTTTGACAAAACTATTTTAATGGGACCCCACCCCCCAACAATTTTCCACATGTTGCATACATATATATAATAATAGTAATTGCTTAATTAATTAAACACTCACTGTATCCAATTGTTGTAGCTGAATGATTACACTCAAAGAGCAAACTAATCAGTCATGTGGGATAGATATGTGATAGTGACTATAAAGTTCAGGTGACTAAATCAAACCATTGTTAAAAAAATATATATATTTTTAATTACCGGGAAATTCTGGGTTAAGGAGCTGTTGTAATGCATGGATGGGCCCCACGGTCTGATATCGAACGTGAATAGTGCCAGTGCTGACTGTGAAAGGCTGCCCCAAAGGGAAATGCACAATGGGATCTTGTATTGCTCAGGGATGGGAGGGTTCATTTGGGTTTTTAAATAATTTTATTGATTATTTAACAATAAAGTTGATAAATGGCGGCAGTGTAGTATAATGGTTAAGGAACTGGCCATGTAACCGAAAGATTGCAGGTTCAATTCCCAGGGAGGACACTGCCGTTGTACCCTTGAGCAAGGTACTTAACCTGAATCGCTTCAGTATATATCCAGCTGTATAAATGGGTAATATGTAAAAAATAAAAAATAAAAAATCTGGTATAAGTCGCTCTGGATAAGAGCGTCTGCTAAATACCTGTGATGTAATGTAATTTATCATTTCATACAATACATTTTAAAATGACATATACAAACCAAACATACATAAATTTGCCTACATTGTTCATCATGATTTCAGTCCATTCATATTCTATGTTTTTTTTGTTTAAGATCTATAGTTATTTTTCATCTTAATGCAGTTACAATTTGTTTAAAGACAGTGTCACTTTTTATAAAAACATTTTCTGTTGTCGTCCAGGATGATAGCATCTCTCATCATGCACCAGCGACCCCTGCTGGTCACTTAGCTGCCTCACTTCGTGTCTTCCTCAGAAAGAGAACGTTTTGAGAAAGACTGTGAAAGCCCGTCCTGTGAATTGTGGCGTGAGAAGAAGCAGAGCTGACGCTACAGGCTTTGGAGGAGAGCACGTGCTTTTCTGCATCCTCCAAAGTCGATAACAGAAGTTGTGGGAATAAAAATGTATTAAAACTTTGGGTAAAGGCGTTTAAAAAATAAATAAATAAATAAACAATGCAAAGTAAGCACGTGCAAACAATCATAGAAGACAAGTTCAATATTTTGCTAAAGTAAAATGATCCCAATCAAAAAGGAAATGTCATATACAAAAAGCAAATCTACAGAACATGACCCACTGTATCATTACAAACCTTTAGAAAGCAAGGCAACAGCATGACCTGGCAGTGTAAGGGCTTATAATTCCAACCAGACGTTTAAATAGTCTGGAATATCAATTCATTAATTTTAGTTAGTCATTCAATATGAGTCATTTTGCTGCTAAGGTAAAAAAGAAAAAGTACAGGCCAGCTGCAACTACTTTTTAGTTAAAATGCAAAGAGGTTCCAATAGATTTACATATAGTACACAAGCAGAGAAAAGATAAAAGAACACTACATGCTCACGCACACATGCACCTATATTACTATACAGTAGTACACATCTAGTAAGGGCTGACACAGGAAAATAATATGTTCTGTTTGTGTATTAATTGCTTATTCATGACACCAACCTTTACACATGGCTCAAATTTAGTTATTCATGCCTCGAGAAAAGTCACCTTTTGTGATGTCAAGAAGCCATGCTGTTGCATAACATTGATAGGAGCAAATGGAAAAGGTTGCGAGCCACAGAGAAATGTCTTCTGTTGTTCAGCTGCCAAGCACCTCAGGTGGTCAGTCGGGCAGATTGCTCTGTTGGTAAGGCCGAGTGGGGGGGGCACTGGAACACTACTTACATAAACACACATACAGAAGGAGAAAAAGTCAAATGTGGTGCTAATTTGTTATGAGAAATCTCTCTCGCTCTCTCTCTCTTTCTCTCTCTCTTTCTCTCCTCTCTCTCTCTCTCTCTCTCCCTCTCTCTCTCTCTCTTCCTTACTTTCCCAGCAGGTATGAAGTGGTACAGACAGATGAAGAGGATGGAGTGTCTGTGGGGACACACCGGTACCTCATTACTGCACTGCTGGAGCTGATAGCAGCCCCCTCACTGTCCTCACGCCCCAGTGTAGCCCCCTGACACCTCCCCACTCACTTTCAGCCCTCCTACACACCTCTGGCCCTAATTACAACAAGAGCGATGCACAGCCCAGCACTCAATCCCCCGCCGCTCTCCGCGGTAATAAAGGGCCAGCATGGGAGCGTGGATGTGTAATCGCGCACGACTGAGGGACACGGTAAACACACCCTCCCTCCTATGGGATTCTCTGGATGTGACACTTGATTACAGCAGGAATCAGCATCACAGGGCCTACAGAGATACCTTCTTTTTTTGAGCTTTGTCAATTGCGTTTGCTTACAAGCGGCCTAAAGGTGGCCTAACTGCTGTAGATGGAATCCGAGCAACTCCAAACCATTCTTTGCCTCTGCATTTTTAAAAAAATGGAATTTGTTGCAACATACAGCCTTTCAAAACTGCAATACAAAAGTATATTTTATGCATCAGTGACATAGTTTCGATGGGCACTGGCCCACAGCCACAAATATAATCTCGTAATAATGCATTACTTTTTAATAATATGGTAAACTAGGCACAGTACTTAAAAATTATCTGATTGTTTTATGTGTTATGTCATGTGATTATTAAATCATACCTTACTATCATCACATGCATTCGGTTTGTATTTTTTACATTTTGAACTGTGGTTATATGAAGTGCAAAAGTAGCAATGTGCAACATAATACTTCATTTACACACCACAGGGTTTAGACAGCCCACTTGGTTTGCATTTAATTCATATAAATAAGCTCAAAATGACTCATAATCACATTTTAATCAATCACTGCAGTGGTAATTGTCTTGGTGCAAAGTGAAGGTTGGCTTCTGAGATTAACCGATCGGATAAATTACAGTGAGTAGCTCATTGTCCACAGAGCTGCTAATAGGGGCAAATCTTTGTCTCCATCTAGTGTCCAACTGGGGTAAACACAGATATATTCAGTTTCAAGAGTGAAGGTGAAAAGAACACTGCAATGATTGAAGTTTTTGATATTGTTATTTTGGACCAGTGGAGCTTATAGAAATAGAGGTTAATATTTTCCTTCTTGTAGTTCTCAGGGCCTATGTTGAGTATAGGGATGAAAGTTTTTTTTTAGTGTGGCCACTAATCTTGTGTGCAAATAATAATAAAAAAATATAATAATAATAATAATAATAATAATAATAATAATAATAATATCTGCCAGGTAAAAAATGGTTTTAATGTAAATTCATATGACTACTAGTTATAATACATGAGTCTATGAAACAAATACACATTTGTTCTACAGCTTTTTATTTTTATTTGCAACTATTGATAGAATGTATTTATGTAAATACACAAGAGCATAGAAATATTAATAATCAAATGTTTTTGTGTCTTCAGTAAATTAATTTATCATCCCTCAGAGATCAGCGTTAATGTATTAATATAGCCCTGTAATAATCACACTCCTCATAACCTCAATAGAGACAGTCTCATCCCTCAGAGATCAGCGTTAATGTATTAATATAGCCCTGTAATGATCACACTCCTCATAACCTCAATAGAGACAGTCTCATCCCTCAGAGATCAGCGTTAATGTATTAATATAGCCCTGTAATGATCACACTCCTCATAACCTCAATAGAGACAGTCTCATCCCTCAGAGATCAGTGTTAATGTATTAATATAGCCCTGTAATAATCACACTCCTCATAACCTCAATAGAGACAGTCTCATCCCTCAGAGATCAGCGTTAATGTATTAATATAGCCCTGTAATGATCACACTCCTCATAACCTCAATAGAGACAGTCTCATCCCTCAGAGATCAGCGTTAATGTATTAATATAGCCCTGTAATGATCACACTCCTCATAACCTCAATAAAGACAGTCTCATCCCTCAGAGATCAGCGTTAATGTATTAATATAGCCCTGTAATGATCACACTCCTCATAACCTCAATAAAGACAGTCTCATCCCTCAGAGATCAGCGTTAATGTATTAATATAGCCCTGTAATGATCACACTCCTCATAACCTCAATAAAGACAGTCTCATCCCTCAGAGATCAGCGTTAATGTATTAATATAGCCCTGTAATGATCACACTCCTCATAACCTCAATAAAGACAGTCTCATCCCTCAGAGATCAGCGTTAATGTATTAATATAGCCCTGTAATGATCACACTCCTCATAACCTCAATAAAGACAGTCTCATCCCTCAGAGATCAGCGTTAATGTATTAATATAGCCCTGTAATGATCACACTCCTCATAACCTCAATAAAGACAGTCTCATCCCTCAGAGATCAGCGTTAATGTATTAATATAGCCCTGTAATGATCACACTCCTCATAACCTCAATAAAGACAGTCTCATCCCTCAGAGATCAGCGTTAATGTATTAATATAGCCCTGTAATGATCACACTCCTCATAACCTCAATAGAGACAGTCTCATCCCTCAGAGATCAGCGTTAATGTATTAATATAGCCCTGTAATGATCACACTCCTCATAACCTCAATAGAGACAGTCTCATCCCTCAGAGATCAGCGTTAATGTATTAATATAGCCCTGTAATGATCACACTCCTCATAACCTCAATAAAGACAGTCTCATCCCTCAGAGATCAGCGTTAATGTATTAATATAGCCCTGTAATGATCACACTCCTCATAACCTCAATAAAGACAGTCTCATCCCTCAGAGATCAGCGTTAATGTATTAATATAGCCCTGTAATGATCACGCTCCTCATAACCTCAATAAAGACAGTCTCATCCCTCAGAGATCAGCGTTAATGTATTAATATAGCCCTGTAATGATCACGCTCCTCATAACCTCAATAAAGACAGTCTCATCCCTCAGAGATCAGCGTTAATGTATTAATATAGCCCTGTAATGATCACACTCCTCATAACCTCAATAAAGACAGTCTCATCCCTCAGAGATCAGCGTTAATGTATTAATATCGCCCTGTAATGATCACACTCCTCATAACCTCAATAGAGACAGTCTCATCCCTCAGAGATCAGCGTTAATGTATTAATATAGCCCTGTAATGATCACGCTCCTCATAACCTCAATAAAGACAGTCTCATCCCTCAGAGATCAGCGTTAATGTATTAATATAGCCCTGTAATGATCACGCTCCTCATAACCTCAATAAAGACAGTCTCATCCCTCAGAGATCAGCGTTAATGTATTAATATCGCCCTGTAATGATCACACTCCTCATAACCTCAATAAAGACAGTCTCATCCCTCAGAGATCAGCGTTAATGTATTAATATAGCCCTGTAATGATCACACTCCTCATAACCTCAATAGAGACAGTCTCATCCCTCAGAGATCAGCGTTAATGTATTAATATAGCCCTGTAATGATCACACTCCTCATAACCTCAATAAAGACAGTCTCATCCCTCAGAGATCAGCGTTAATGTATTAATATAGCCCTGTAATGATCACACTCCTCATAACCTCAATAAAGACAGTCTCATCCCTCAGAGATCAGCGTTAATGTATTAATATAGCCCTGTAATGATCACACTCCTCATAACCTCAATAGAGACAGTCTCATCCCTCAGAGATCAGCGTTAATGTATTAATATAGCCCTGTAATGATCACACTCCTCATAACCTCAATAAAGACAGTCTCATCCCTCAGAGATCAGCGTTAATGTATTAATATAGCCCCGTAATGATCACACTCCTCATAACCTCAATAAAGACAGTCTCATCCCTCAGAGATCAGCGTTAATGTATTAATATAGCCCTGTAATGATCACACTCCTCATAACCTCAATAAAGACAGTCTCATCCCTCAGAGATCAGCGTTAATGTATTAATATAGCCCTGTAATGATCACACTCCTCATAACCTCAATAAAGACAGTCTCATCCCTCAGAGATCAGCGTTAATGTATTAATATAGCCCTGTAATGACCACACTCCTCATAACCTCAATAAAGACAGTCTCATCCCTCAGAGATCAGCGTTAATGTATTAATATAGCCCTGTAATGATCACACTCCTCATAACCTCAATAGAGACAGTCTCATCCCTCAGAGATCAGCGTTAATGTATTAATATAGCCCTGTAATGATCACACTCCTCATAACCTCAATAAAGACAGTCTCATCCCTCAGAGATCAGCGTTAATGTATTAATATAGCCCTGTAATGATCACACTCCTCATAACCTCAATAAAGACAGTCTCATCCCTCAGAGATCAGCGTTAATGTATTAATATAGCCCTGTAATGATCACACTCCTCATAACCTCAATAGAGACAGTCTCATCCCTCAGAGATCAGCGTTAATGTATTAATATAGCCCTGTAATGATCACGCTCCTCATAACCTCAATAGAGACAGTCTCATCCCTCAGAGATCAGCGTTAATGTATTAATATCGCCCTGTAATGATCACACTCCTCATAACCTCAATAAAGACAGTCTCATCCCTCAGAGATCAGCGTTAATGTATTAATATAGCCCCGTAATGATCACACTCCTCATAACCTCAATAAAGACAGTCTCATCCCTCAGAGATCAGCGTTAATGTATTAATATAGCCCTGTAATGATCACACTCCTCATAACCTCAATAGAGACAGTCTCATCCCTCAGAGATCAGCGTTAATGTATTAATATCGCCCTGTAATGATCACACTCCTCATAACCTCAATAGAGACAGTCTCATCCCTCAGAGATCAGCGTTAATGTATTAATATAGCCCTGTAATGATCACACTCCTCATAACCTCAATAGAGACAGTCTCATCCCTCAGAGATCAGCGTTAATGTATTAATATAGCCCTGTAATGATCACACTCCTCATAACCTCAATAAAGACAGTCTCATCCCTCAGAGATCAGCGTTAATGTATTAATATCGCCCTGTAATGATCACACTCCTCATAACCTCAATAAAGACAGTCTCATCCCTCAGAGATCAGCGTTAATGTATTAATATAGCCCTGTAATGATCACACTCCTCATAACCTCAATAAAGACAGTCTCATCCCTCAGAGATCAGCGTTAATGTATTAATATAGCCCTGTAATGATCACACTCCTCATAACCTCAATAAAGACAGTCTCATCCCTCAGAGATCAGCGTTAATGTATTAATATCGCCCTGTAATTATCACACTCCTCATAACCTCAATAAAGACAGTCTCATCCCTCAGAGATCAGCGTTAATGTATTAATATAGCCCTGTAATGATCACACTCCTCATAACCTCAATAGAGACAGTCTCATCCCTCAGAGATCAGCGTTAATGTATTAATATAGCCCTGTAATGATCACACTCCTCATAACCTCAATAGAGACAGTCTCATCCCTCAGAGATCAGCGTTAATGTATTAATATAGCCCTGTAATGATCACACTCCTCATAACCTCAATAGAGACAGTCTCATCCCTCAGAGATCAGCGTTAATGTATTAATATAGCCCTGTAATGATCACACTCCTCATAACCTCAATAGAGACAGTCTCATCCCTCAGAGATCAGCGTTAATGTATTAATATAGCCCTGTAATGATCACACTCCTCATAACCTCAATAGAGACAGTCTCATCCCTCAGAGATCAGCGTTAATGTATTAATATAGCCCTGTAATGATCACACTCCTCATAACCTCAATAAAGACAGTCTCATCCTGGCTGAAAGGATCAAGGCCCACAAAGACACAAAGACGTCAATCTCAGTTCAAATGAAGCACTGACATCACACAAGATTGGTACCATGGATGGTACCATGGAATCTGTGTGCTCCCTGTACATGATCCAAAGTGGAAGTGTTTGCACCTCTCCCAAGTGGTCTTGGAGACTTTCACGTACTCACAGCAGATCACATGCAGGCATGCCCTAAATGGCATGCCGTTCAGTCTTACAGACAGTAGCACCTATATTCTTATACCTTTTTTTTTAGCCACTGGTCAATATTTAATTAATAGGAAGATAACACACAAATATGGAATAACAGTTTTCCAAGGTACCACTGATTGCATTTACATGACGTTAGGCATACAATTCCTCAATGGTGCCATTTATGTAAACTGTCTTTTTTATTAGGTGTTCAGCTAGTTTGTGACGCAAAATGACATTTGACATTTTAAAATATAAGCAATGCAGGATGTATTGTCTACTGACTTTTATGAGGAGCATGGTTGCTTATAATTATTATCTAACTACAGGCTCATTCGAAGGTATCCATAGCAACGGTTGAACACAATAGCAAAGGTTACAATTGTTACACACTCTTGGTATACAAGCCAACATAATAATGATTAACTTTCCCCTGCTAATGGAAGCCACGGTTTCAAGGTGATCTTGAATGATCTAAAACCTTGTCGCAGTTGTTTTTTTTGAGACTTTGGAATATGTTTTCAGTTTTATAGGTTTTATGTTGGTCTTTCCCACCTGTTGGAGTCTGGTTTCATGTGTCTTTATACATGAATAAATCCTTGGCAATGCCAATGTGAAAGTGAAAGTAATTTGAATAAAACCTGGTAGAGGAAGCATTTTCCTGAGACACACCTTCGATAGGTGAGTAGCAACTTTTATGGCAATTGAATAGACTCATAAGTGAACATTTTTCCAAATAAATGACAAATACAGTATGTAAGACATATACTGTATAGTGTGAGTACTTCTTTTATTAAATACTTATTTAATATTTCATACGTTTTTTATCTGTTGATTGCCATATTTTGAAAAGCCTATGTCTGTTGCTTGCCTGGCATAAGGCTAATGGACTGTATAAAAACAGATATTCTGTTTCATGAAATTTCAAAAACTTTGCCCATATAAAATCGTTTAATTTGGACAGCTACCAATATAAAGCAACAGTAAAACGGGAGTCTTAATTTGATAATTTATAAATATAAAGTACAAAAAATGCAATAACAATTACCTTAGACAAATCTGGCAAAAATCCGCAACACCTATAGCAAAGAGTTTTTGGAATTCACGTTATAAAAATATCAATTGGAAAGAGGTTTGGAATATTGACAAGAAATATTGTGTTGCCAATAAGGTGCGAGAAATATCATTTAAAATTATTCACCGCATTTATCCTGTAAACCAGGTAATGGCACAATTTAAAAAAGATATTGATTTAGCATGTGTTTTCTGTAACATTGAAAGTGAAAGTATTATTCATTTGTTTTTTGAATGTATCTACGGAAACCGATGGGTATAAAACACAACATTTCGGAAAACACACCAACAAGTTATAAAACACAACGACATTTCGGAAAACAACGGCAAGTCAGAAAACAAAATGACATTTCAGAAAACAACTGCAAGTCAGAAAAAACAACGACAAAACCCAAAACACATTTACAAATCACGTTAGGGTAGGTACTAGACCAACATGACGGGACATTGTAGTCTTTCTGATTGGACACGCAGTATGTCAAATGAGAGTCTGACAGCACGAGTGACCATCAACAACAGTTTCTGTTATCTAACGTGACATGCAAGACAAGCCTATGGAGTTTATTTAGTTCCATAAATAGCACGTGTGGAATTGTGAAATGAGCACACAGAACAGTATTTTTCGCTGTTCATGAAAAATGTGTTTTATACCCGTCGGCTTCCGTATGTATCTATGCTAAATTGTTTTGGTATGATTTTAAAACATTTTTCAAGAAGACTATTGATGTTGAGATTAACCTAAAAGAAAAAGATATATTTTTTTATGACGTAAATATGAAACATAACATTTGGTATATTTTGAATTTATTCAAAATTTATGGTAAATTCCACATTCATAAATGTAAATGGACAAATAAAAAACCTAACTTTATACAATTCAAAATAGAAATTGGATACTATATTAAGACTATGAAAAAACTAAAGTAAAAAAAACTGTGGGATTATTGTGAAGCCTTGAATGTAAATCTAATTTGATTACTATGTAAGCTAATAATTTTAAATGGCATTTTGAATACACCCCATGTAAATAGTTCTTTTGACTATTAAAAAACATTATTTTATTATATTTTCAAAAATAAAAAAAATAAAAAATAAAAAATAAATAAAAACTTTCAGTGCAATATATTTTAAATCCAAGAGAATTGGGTTCTGGAGCTTAATTTCACACCTGGTCAGGTCTAATGCACTAGTCCACTGGTAGTCATGTCATGATATTCACAAATGTTTATTGAAGGGTTGTTGAATTATGGGATGGAAAAATCCACCATAAGGCCCAGTAAATGTAGCCCAAATCATGTTCTAATCTATGGCATCACCTTTGCCATGTCTAGATTGAATGTTTATTTTTTAAGCATCTATCTAATCAATAAAAACATACAATCACATTTTAAGCCAAACATATCTATTCAAAACCTTTAGATTTGAAACCAAGCTCATTTGCCTGCCACCATCAGCACACACAAACAGAGCACATAGCCTATAGAAAGTGAAACACAAATTCAACATCAGATCAACAGAATTTTTTTGATCATACCTTACAAGTAGTAAAGTTTGATTAAAGTATTTTATGAAATTTTATGGCATGTATCAAATTGAATTGCCATTTTGGAGGATTTTGCCATCCCATAATTTTACATTCCTACAGTAAAAAAAGCAGAAAATGCATTGCATGAATACCTGGGAAGCTGGTCTTCAACAATCTAGGGGAGTTTGCTGAAAACAATTTCATATGGTCATTTTATAATTTTTTTTAAACGGGTATAATGTATTTTCAATGCATTAACTTTTTTATCCAATAAACTCTAGAAGAACATTACAGCTGTAACACGTTTTGAGGGGCAGGCAGATTGTTTTAGGTGCATTAGACCTGCCCTTGTGTTAAATTAAGTTACAGAACCAAATTCTCTTGGATTTAAATATCTTGTACAGAGCCCATTTTAAGCATACTTAAAGCATTTCCTGGAACCAAGTATACCATTAATGAACACCTTCTAAGCTTTCAAAGTCAAAGTCAAAGTGTTTTTATTTATCAAGTGCACAGTATAACACAAGGTCATTCTGAACAATGAAATTCTTAGGACATGGCAAGCAACAACTATGTAGTAGGCATTAAAAACAAACAAAAACAAAAACATATATCAAATAAGGGCAAGAATAACAAATATAAGTATACATAGCGGTAAAACACTAGCAGCAGTTCCAGATATGGACAGTAGGAGTATTAAATATAAAGTGTGGAGGTGCCGATAGACATGTGCAATAGATTAAATTAAGGTGATGTACATTGAATGTACATAAGAAGTGCCTAGAGCATACAATGAGGTGCGATGAATGCGATTAATGCTGCTGGTTGAGAAGCCTGATGGCCTGGGGGAAAAAACTGTTTGTGAGTCTGGTAGTCCGTGCCCGAATGCTCCGGTAACGTCTACCAGACGGCAGCAGCGAGAACAGTCCATAGCCTGGGTGGCTGTAGTCTTTTATGATTTTCTGTGCTTTCTTAAGGCATCGCGTGTGGTAGATGCCTTGCACAGAGGGGAGGTGGCAGCCAATGATGCGCTCCGCTGTCTTCACCACCCTCTGGAGGGCCTTGCGATCAGCAGCGGAGCAGCTGCCATACCAGGTAGTAATGCAGCCAGTGAGAATGCTCTCAATGGTGCACCTGTAAAAGTTGGTGAGAGTTTTGGCAGACATGCCAAACTTCTTGAGTCTCCTCAGGAAGTATAGGCGCTTTTGGGCAGTTTTTACTGCCGCGACCGATTGCCTGGACCAGGATAGGTCATCGCTGATGAACACACCGAGGAACTTGAAGCAGGAGACTCTCTCCACTTCAGCTCCATCGATGTGAATGGGGGCGTGACCCCCCCCCTGTCGCTTCCTGAAGTCCACGATCATCTCCTTAGTCTTGCAGACGTTGAGAGAGAGGTTGTTGTCCTGGCACCATGTTGCTAAGATGCTGACCTCCTCTCTGTAGGCGGTCTCATCGTTGTTGGAGATGAGACCCAGGATGGTGGTGTCGTCTGCAAACTTAAGGATGGCGTTGGAGCTGCGCGTGGCCACACAGTCGTGTGTGAACAGGGCGTACAGGAGGGGACTGAGTACGCAGCCCTGAGGGGCTCCGGTGCTCAGGGTCAGTGCAGAGGAGAAGCGGTTACCCATTCTCACCACCTGGGGTCTGCCCGTCAGGAAGTCCAGGATCCAGTTGCAAAGGGAGGTGTTAAGACCCAGGATCCTGAGCTTGGGAATGAGCTTAGCGGGCACAATTGTGTTGAATGCTGAGCTGTAGTCTATAAACAGCATCCTCACGTATGTGTTACCCTTATCCAGGTGGGAGAGGGCGGTGTGCACTGTCAGGGTGATGGCGTCGTCCGTAGATCTGTTGGGACGGTATGCAAATTGAAGGGGGTCCAAGGTGTCAGGAAGGGAGGAGCAAATGTGGGTTCTGACTAACCGCTCGAAGCACTTCATGATGATGGAGGTCAGTGCTACAGGGCGGTAGTCATTCAGGCAGGTGATGGAAGGTTTCTTTGGTACGGGGACAATGGTTGTCTGTTTGAAGCAGGTGGGGACTGCAGACTGTTTCAGGGAGAGGTTGAATATAGAGGTAAATACCTCCGCTAGCTGGTCAGCGCACGCTCTGAGGACACGGCCTGGAATGCCATCTGGCCCTGGTGACTTCCGAGGGTTTACTCTTTTAAAAGCTCTCCTCACGTCAGCCATAGATAGGTACAGAGTGCAGTCATCCTGGTCCTCAGCTAGTTTTTCCGAAGGGATGGTGTTGCTCACCTCAAACCGTGCGTAAAAGGTGTTGAGCTCATCGGGAAGAGAGGCGGCGGGCTGGGCATCACTGCTATTTCTCCCTTTGTAGTCTGTGATGGAGCGCAGTCCACGCCACATGCGTCTGGGGTCGGAACTGTGGTAGTTGGACTCCAACTTGTCCCTGTAGGCTCTTTTTGCATCTCTGATGGTTTTCCGTAGGTCATATCTGGACTTCCTCAAGGCCTCCAGGTCCCCAGATCTATAGGCAGAAGACCGTGCTCTGAGTTTAGCACGGACATCACCATTAATCCAGGGCTTTTGGCTGGGGAAAGTCCTAACATTGACTCTCGGGACAACGTCATCTATGCACTTGGAGATGTAGGCTGAGACAGAGTCTGTGTATTCATCAATGTCCCCATCAGCTGCAACACAGAACATCTGCCAGTCTGTGGTTTCAAAACAGTCCTGCAGAGTGGCAATGGATTTCTCACTCCAGCGTTGAACTGCTCGAAAAACCGGTTTTTCCTGTTTTAGACGTTGTCTGTAGGTTGGGAGGAGAAGAATGGAGGTGTGATCCGCCTTACCAAAGGCAGGGCGGGGGAGGGGTTTATAGCTGTCTCGTAGTTGAGAATAACAATGGTCAAGAGTCTGATCACCACGGGTAGGAAAGTTAATATGCTGGATAATATGTTAACTACTAAACTACTAAAATATGATAATATGCTACTTTGTATCCTAAATAAGTAGACTTTATGCAATGTTCTGAGAAGAACCCAAACACAGAGCACAGGTAGCAGGCAAAAACATAGTTTATTCACAGTCCAAGATCAGTAGCCAGGTAAGAGTTGACAGTACAAAATCAAAATCCAAGAAGAGTAGTAAAAATAAACATAGCAAGAGTCAAAAAACCAGAAAGACACAGCAAACAAAACAGAAGGAAAAGGCAGGCTCGAAGCCGTACAGAAGGGTTGTCTCAAGAATCTGAAATAACACATGCTTACACAGAATCAGCACAATGAATTGCTCAACGTTCTCACAGAGATTACAAGTGGAAGGCAGATTATATACACCAGGGAAGTAATGACATGAAAAGGAATCAAGTGGGGGTGGGAGGAGTAAGGAGCTATACACAGGTGAACACAATAGGAAACAATAATTAAATAACGAGGGGGAACAGAAGACACGGACTGGAATGCACGTAAACACATAGATAACACACGGCCTGGGATTAGCAGGTAAACATGTGCACAGCACGAGGGGTGGATTCTGAAAGTGGATACAGCTGAAGAGTGTTTAAGGAATAACAACGAATAGAGCAGAGATAGAAAAGCTAAGGGAGAATGACAGCTACAGTGCGGCGCAAGAGAGTGATTAGTAATTAAGTGACGTTAGTACAAAATTATAAATCTCCTAATGTGTCAAATGGGAACGTAACCAGTAATACTAATGAACACAAACAAACACATGTAAGGAAAATAATAAAGTAACAGAAAATAATAAAGTAACAGAAAATAATAAAGTAACAGAAAATAAACAGAACACAATACACAAACAAACAGAACCATAACATTTTAAACCGTGATATAAGTTTACTTCTGTTCAGTAAAGGGAAAGTGCACTTTCAGTACACTATCTATGATTTAGTTCAGAAAAGGTGTACTAAAGGCATACTTTTGTAAACTTTCTTTGTAAGGGTAGCTATAAAGCATTATTAAACTGACTCAATTGGTGAAATCCTGTTTTTATAGAATGCCCTGTACTTTAAGACAGGGCATAATTGACACATTAGACCTTTATACTGTTTGTAAAGTATACAACCTGCTAGATAGTTTGCTGTAATGGATTTGTAAGGAATCTCAGACCAACCTATTGTGGCAGCACCACATGACAACACCGATATTGGGCAGATTATAACACATCAATATTACATTGGATGTTACCATTTCTTTAAATGAAACTTTGGTACAGCCATCATCATTATATGTAATGCTGTCAGACAGATTTTCTTTTTTCTTTATATTCCAGAACGTTTTTGAAGAAAGTATTTGTTAATGCGTGCCACCTCTTCATGATTATATACTGTACATTTTTTGATATATTGTGAATCATTGCAAAAAACCGACAGCCCAAAGTCATATTTTTTCATTCAAGGTAAGATAATATTTCTTTGATAGGTGTGCCCGATGACCGTAGCCAGAGTGCATTTCTGTGTGCATGTAAATGTGTGTGTTTCTGTATGCGTTTGTGTGTGTGTGTGTGTGTGTGTTCATGTGTGGTTTTGTATGCTTGTGTGCACGTACATGTTGAACCACTTCTGCATTTCAAGGCCCGTGGTTGTCACTGTGTGGTCTTTCACCAGATGTCTTTTGAAATCATTACCCTTGCGTCCATGTTTATTAAATCAAATATATATAGTTATAGGTGCTCTAAAGATATGACGGTAACTAGAGTGCATTTGTGTGTGCATGTACATGTGTGTGTGTGTGTATGTGTGTGTGTGTGTGTGTGTGTGTGTGTGTGTGTGTGTGTGAGTGCGTGTGTATACATGTGTGTATGTACATGTTGAACCACTTCTGCATTTCAAGACCTGTGTTGGTTGTCACCGTGTGGTCTTCCACCAAATGTCTTTTGAGATCATTACCCTTGCTTGTATATTTATTGGATCTAAAAAGTTGCTTTTTGTTTCTTTTAGTAGTGAGGCCCACAGGTAGAATAAAAAAAATCAAGCACTGAAGGTGGTATCCGTGCTATAAAGACACACCCTTCCACCAGCCTCCCACAGTAAATGCCATGTTTTCAGTAAATAAAACTTTTTCTGCTGACATTTGCAAGAGCAATCAGGCAGGAGGTGCATTTTCATTGCAGTGTTTCTCACCAGCTTCTCACCAGCTTTCTGTTGTTGCTCTCTGCTCTGCTCTGATTCGAAACCAGGCAGAAGTCTAAATGGCAGAGAAAAGACAAGGCGACATCAAGGGGGCTGAGACTAAGAGATCAGAGGGGGAGGGGACCACTCCCGGTCTTGACAAAATGGAGAATGGGAATGTACAGCCGGACAGCCCAGTGAAAAAGGAGAAGAAACTGGGGGTGATGAAATCTTTCAGAGAAAGCATAAGGAGAGGGGGAGACAGAAGCTCCCTGGCTTCTAACCTCAGGGGGTCAAAGGAAAAACTGGAAGGAAATACCCCCGAAATAGGTACACTGACACCTGCTTCCCCAAGTAAGTTTCACTTTCAGAACTTTCTTACTGAACACCTGTAATGAAATCGGTCTATTCACAAGTTAAGCACTCAGTTGTCTCCCAAGGTCACAGTGAGCCACAGGGCACTAGCAATGACAGTCTAGGGTAAGAGGTCGGTGGCAACACTGCTTCATTGTCGTGCCGTGGGCAATTACAATGACTGCTTTCTCCTACGTGCTGAGGTAGTTTGAAGGGGATTATCTTTACTGAATACTGTGTGATACAAAAATGTGTTTTCAGCATTTTCTTTCCTTCTCATACCTCTATTTTGAACACCAATGAGCGGATTTCTTAAGTGATTCGAAACACTTCAGGTACAATAATATACGTGATTATAACTGTTTCTGAATGTGTATATTTTAAAAACCTAGTGCTTACACTGTAGGAAGACATTTAAATTTGTTCAGCAAGTCTGTATGTTGTGTGGCTGGGGGCTTTCAATCCACTTCCCTCTCTCTTGTCTGCCTGTAGAAAGTAGAGAGTTACCCAGACCACAGATCTTTGCTCTCAGTCACGTGTCTGCTCTCTTACAACATTGGTTAAGATATGTGAGTTTGCGAAGTTTCCTCATGCTGGGGTTTTGTTCATTTCAGGTCTGAGCACCGGATCTCCAATATCAGCATCAGCAAGGGCGATAGGTGGGTTCTTCAAGAAGGAGGGGGAGAGTGTTGATGGCACACCACAGGGCCAGAAAGCTGCAAATCTCTCCAGAACAAAATCAGGTAGGTTGTGCAACATTGTTGTTGTTGTTTATGCTGTTGTTTCTTTTCAGGCCTGTCTGTACCTATTCTAATACACTACATGCTCTGCCTAATGGTTGTGCTATTATGGGGATGGCAGGTATGCCATCCGCCAAGTTACAAGTTGGCGGGGCATACCCCAAGCCTATAGGCCTACAGCTCAGAGAGGTTTTAGAGTTTCCAACAAAAATAATAACAATGACGACAAACTCGCACCCCTTTAGGGTGGGTTGCACTAACCAGGTTTAATTCTTAAACTGGATTAAATCAAGGTTTATCTATTAATCCTTGTTCTAATGTAACTCAGTTGCATTGACGTCTGCACTTGCTAACTGCTCCTATATGGCAAACGAAGAAGGTGTGTAAACTAACTTATCAAAAGCAATGCTGATGTGGCTATGTTATATGTGGCGATGGACAATCTGTAATATTTAGCTTGAATTGGCTTTACATTGACCACATTCTCTTCAGATGGTAAGATGAAAAAAATACAATTAAATAAAAAAAGTTTTATGAAATAATAGCATTGCTTTGGATTAGAGTTTGTTTCATTTGTGTGAGCTAAGGCAATATTGTTCATTGTAATTTGGCCTCATTTTGATATCAATACTTTTCATGACAGGCCTAGATTTTGCAAGTTTTTATGATTTATAGAATTTGAATGCGATGCAACTTGGCATTTTTGTATACTGAAAATCTTTTTTGTTGAGATTACTATGTAACTACCTGTTTTATACAAGTTAAATATTCTTTGTTTTGGATACTTCTCATTGGCTCTCCTGTGCAACTTGGACCGCTTTACTGATATACTCAAAGATCCCTCAGCCATAATTGGAGATAGTTTTCTGAAGAAGGGGGCTGCCATCAGGCGCAGTTTACGCATTGGGAGCAAGAAGGATAAGCCTACCAAACCGGACCAGCTGCATCCTGTCAGTGAGACACAGAGTGAGGAGAAACTGGAGAGCGTGAAGGTGAAGGTGAAGGTGAAGATGGAGGTGGGGGAGGCATACAGCCTCCCAGAGATCCCCTTCACACCACTGTCAGGTGGGTCTGCCTCACACACACACATGCACACACAAAAACACACACACACACACACACACACACACACACACACACACGGACCCTTCAGGCATGAGCATCCTTTTATGGATCTTTGTGGATACAAAGCATCCCTTCCTGAGCTGTAAATGCTGTATTGTTTTAGTTCAGCTCAGCAGAGATAGATATCTGCTGTGGCGTGTCTAGTAAATAGCCTAATGGAAGTCACAGGACAGAAAGAATGTATGCTCCCAGTATAACACAGGCCACATGCAGAGGAAAGCCTTGGGTGACTCTCAGCTGTGCTCTCTCAGTAATGCAGATAAACAAACTGATTGAGATGGAGGTGCTGGAGGAGGCTCATCTGAACCTGCTCTCTCTGCGGGAGGAGCAGAGGAGGGACCGAGAGGGAGGTGGTGAGGATCCGTCCTCCATGGAACTGGTTAAGAAGGAGAAAGATCTGGACCTCCTCTATAGCAACCTG
Source organism: Ilyophis sp. 1 JC-2022 (assembly GCA_022702515.1). Lineage (NCBI taxonomy): Eukaryota > Metazoa > Chordata > Actinopteri > Anguilliformes > Synaphobranchidae > Ilyophis > Ilyophis sp. 1 JC-2022. The sequence goes on from CM040406.1 coordinate 37,665,794, forward strand.
CGAGAAAAGGTGAAGGACATTGTGAGGAACTCCAACAAGCTGCCATACCGAAACAAGGAACTGCTGGTGCACGTGGCCCGAATCATCCAGGAAGAGGAGAAGAGGGAGGGGGACCCTGACAGCGTGATTAAGGGTTGGAGGGACATCTGGAGGACTGCAGTACAGGAGGGGGTGCAGGCAAAAATTGGGAGTGTGTACCTGGATAGCAAGGAGCAAAACGGCTCATGGCTGGCTGTTCATTTGGGCTTACTAGGCAAAGCCATTGTGGAAGACCTGGAGAATGTGAAAAATGAACTGCAGGGCTCCTACCCTCCCAGTTTCAATGTCTTCCCCACCTATGTGGGCTGCTACCACCGTGCCATTGGCCAGCACCTAAAAAAAATCATGCAGCAAAATCTGGATTCAAAAGACTGCTATGCTGTACTGGACTGGATCATCAACCGCTATGAGAGGTAAGTCCTTCCAAAGCAACTCCCTGTAAGAGGAACAGCAAAAATGTTCCTTTGTCGGTCACGGCACAGATGCACCTTGTGTGCACCAACTTTAATTACATTTTCAATTTACACTCATTTACATAGATTGTTTTAACACAGAGCCATGACACAGGCACGGTCAACATCACGGTCTGACAGACCATGTAATCTGATAGCCAAGGTCATAATGCTCAAAACTGAAATTTCATCAAATGGAATGAAATTGCAGCAAAATGGAAAGCGGTGGTTAAATGCCTTCGTGTGCTCCACAGTGAGAGGATCATGGGCAGTCCATCCCTGCAGCCAGATATGAAAGACGATAGCAAGGCCCTCTCTTTTGAGGATGGTTTCCTGGACCAGATTAAAAAAACCTACTGTGATTGCATACAGGTGAGGCACACAGGTCCTGGTGTATGAAACATGGGAGGCATTTGGGGAGTTCTGGATATGAAATATGCACATCTGCAAATGAAGACAAATTACTTTTTCAATACCAGGGCAAATCGGAAATGAAATATGTAAAAGATGTAGACTACTTGTTCTGTCTGTTGTCAAGCACCTGGGAATGGATTTAACCTGTTGCTGCCATGTTCTATTCAGGATGACTTGAGAACCTCTCTGGAGAAAGCAATTTATCTGCAATCTGATGAAATGTGGAGAGAGAAAAAGAACCCTGAATTAGAAGAAGACTTCTATCATTCTGAAATGCACATGGATATCATGACGGTACCCATTTAATTCAGTGAATGTGTTTATTTCTCATTTAAGCCTATAGAGGGAGACAAATAACTTTATTTTGAAGTCCAATAGACTTTTATCAATGTACAAATATCTGAAAGTGCCAAAACTGTGGTTTCTTGTTCCATAGGTAATCAAGAGTTTTATAGTAAATTCAAGTAGAATTGACACAAACCTGGAGAAGAGAGTTGCGAGTACCTGTTCTACGGAGCTGACAGGATTTCCACAACGGTAAAGTCATGCACCAGCACAATGGCTAGAACAGGTTCCCAACCTCACTCCTGGCCTTATTTTTTAAAAAAATGTAAATTGTATGCTGGCCTTTCTTACAGGCAACATCTCAATTAAATAAGGGTTTTGAAGTGTTTAAGTTATTATTTATGACTTATTTTTGTGCTCAAACGTATTTTAACACAATGACAGATCAGGGGGCGGGTCCTATTCGATCGTGAGCAGTTTTTTCCTTTCTCCACACTTTCCATCACTTTGACAGAGGTTAATACTTGTCTCATCTGTTCATAAGACTTTGTCTCAAAACTTTAACTTTGTTTTTAATCTGGCCATTCTGTTCTTTGGGCTTACTAGTGGTTTGCATCTCTGAGGTTTTTCCGGCGTGGTCTCCTCTTTATTGTGGTCTTGACTTTGACACGTCTATATCTACATTCTGGAAAATGTTCTTTAACCGTTTGACAGTTGAGAATGGGTTTTTCTTCACAAATGAAAGTATTTTTTGGTTATCCACAGTGGTCTTCCATGGTACACCAAGTTGTTTGTTATTGTTGAGCTCACCAATGAGCAAATCTTGCTTCATGAGAAAGTGTCAGACTGTTGATTTTGATTCATCCAATGCTTTGGCTATGTCTCTGATCAATATATTATGATTTTTCAGCCTCAGGATGGCCTACTTTACTGACATTGACATTTATTTGGTCCTCATTCTCAAAGTCAGCAGCAACAGACTCCAAATGCAAATTTCACACCTAGAAACAACTCTAGACCTTTTTTTTTTAGCTTTCTTCTGCATTAACTAATGATCCAAAGACACACAGCTGGCCAAGACACAGCCGAGTAGCCAATTATCCCATTACTTTTTGGATTGACAGTCTGCACTTTATAATAATGTAATAATATAATAATAGTGAAATATATTTTATATAATAAAAGCATCTTCGCCAAACATGCCGTTTTGCATTGCTCCTAAACAACTCCAACTTTGACTCATCAGTCCAGAGTACATTTTCAGGTAGTTTTGAACTTTATCCAAATGTTGTTTGGCAAAGTTCAGTCCTGCTTTTATATTGTTTTTGGAGAGCAGGGGCTTCTCTCTTCCTATCCTCCCATGTAGGCCAGGTTTGTGCAATATATTTCTGATTGTTGACTCATGCACTTTCACGTTAACTGTGGCAAGTGAAGTCTGTAGGTTTTTAGATGTTACCCATGGGTTCTTGGAGACTTCTAGGAGCATCTTTCGGTCAGCTCTTGCGGTGAATTTGAAGGGACGGCCTGTTTTTCGTAGATTTCCAGTGATGTGGAATTTTCTCTATTTGGATATGATGCATGGAACAGTTGAATGATGTACTTCAAACTGCTTTGAAATGGCTTTGTAACCCCTCCCAGTCTCATGAGAATCAATAATCCTTTTTCTCAGGGATTCTGGCTAGCTCTTTTGACCTAGGCATGATATGTTAGCACACACCTCGATGGTTAGGTCCAAACCAGACCAATTGTCTGTTTTTATGTAAGCATAGGACTTCCACATTATTAACTAATAATTGGACAATCATTTACACCTGTTTTGTGCACCAGACATACATTTTAATCAATATATTTGATAGTAAAGGTAGGGGTGTACTTACTTTTTCCTCACGAGGAAATTGCATTTATCGTAATCAATCAAGATATGTAAAAAAAACAGACTACCTTTTGAGGGTTGTGGGAGAAAAGTTTAGATACATACTGTATATTATTTATATGCCTTATGCTGCATATTAATGTGTGTTTAAAGCAATATGCTGAACCTTTGTGCCAAAAGGCGCTTAGAGCAGCAGTGTAAAAGTTTTAGAAGGTTATGTGCGCAATTGCACCTGTTGAGAAGCGAACAAACAATTCTGAAGAACAGGATGCTACAGAAAACCGCATGGGTGCACAGGATGTACTTACTTTTTCACATAACTTTATATACTGTATATACAGTGCCCTCAACTATTATTGGCACCCCTGGTAAAGATGAGTAAAAAGGGTTATAAAAAAATTCACGGTTTGGTGAATTAGCTAAATCTCACACTGAAAATTTTTGAAAAATTCAACCTTTAATTGAAATAAATTTATTATGAGGGAAAAAAATCCCTCATCAAGAAATTATTATTTTTAACAAAACCATGTGTGCCAGAATTATTGGCACCCCTGCATTTATATATAGAATAAAGTAATCATTTTAAATATTTGGTCACATATCCTTTGCATGCCATGCCTTGCTGATGTCTGTGACCCAACAACATAAAAAGACTCTTGTTATCTTATTTTCTGGTACTCTTACAACTGTAAAGAACACGCCAACATTTTGGGAAATTGGCTTATTTGCCATCTTCCCCAGAGTCACAAAAAGATGAATACCCTTTTTTTCTGTGTGTGTGCAGTAAGAAGCATAGAGACCCGCACCGTTAGCCTAGCTTAGCCGCAATCACTGGAAGTGGGTTAGACCAGTTAGCCTAGCTCTCTCAAAAGTGACGAAATACACTTTTCAACAACTCCAAAACTTTCTTATTTACATGTTGTGACTTGTGTATTTACCACATGTAGAAATAACAAGAGTCTTTTGATGTTTTTGGGTCACAGACATCAGGAAGTCATGGCATGCAAAAGATATGCGACCAAATATTAAAAATGATTACTTTATTCTACATTATGATAAACTGTCCAATATTTTTTATGCCTGAAAATGGGGGGGGGGGGGCTATGTACAAAAGGTTCTAGAATTTTTAAACGGTTCATCCGCTATGGATGAAAATGCCCTCAAATTAAAGCTGACAGTCTGCACTTCAACCTCATTGTCATTGTATTCTTTCAAACTCAAAGTGCTAGAGTACAGAACCAAAATAACACAAAATGTTTTACTGTCCAATTAATTAAGGTGCTCGCTGTATATATACACACACACGCACACCCACACACACTGAAGCAATTGCATAATATATCTCTTATGACTACCACTTGTACAGCTTTAAAATAATAGTGTTGCAGTACAATAGACACAATAAAAACTTCCGGGCACAAGATACATCAAAGAACAATCTGATTGGGGGAGAAGAGGTGCACTGTGGGGGCCTATCAATAAGATGAAGAGAGGTAGATATCTCTTTATACTACATATTTCACTGTATGCTTTTGTAAATAGCAAATCTCTCTCTCTCTCTCTCTCTCTCTCTCTCACTCTCTCCATCTTACAGCTTTGAGAGGGAGTTCAGTCCGTGGAGTGACACGTTGACAGACGTATCGCTAAAAGCTCAATATCAGATCACTTACATCAACAGCTTCACTATCCTGAGGTGGGTCTTTCACTCAATGTATACAATTAAATGGATACGGCACAAGCTACGGTATGTACAGTATGAAATGGTTGCACATGCAGGTCATTCAATTGATGACCAGTGGCATGTTTCCATTGTGAAGTCAACCACACTGCACTGTCCACATTGTATAGACATGCAGAACAGAAAATCCACTTGATTTCTCAGAAGTGACATTGCTTTCACAAAACACCAGAGCAGCTTGTGGAAATTATAAGTACCTGGAGTCACCACACTGTGACAACACCCATCACATCTTTATATTAAAAGCCTGGCAGGCTACTGACTTAATTGGGTGAAACTGGCAGTTGTTTTACAGAAAAAGAAGTTCAGCCCACAGCTCTCTACTTCCCCCTTTTTTTTGGTCCCCCAGAGAGCAGATGGAGGCGTACAGAGAGAGCAGTCCGCTGCAGGTTGAGGGGTTGGGGAAGGAAATGAAGGCTGTGGTTGACAGACTTGGCCATTCCCTGCTGGAGCAGTTTAAAACTGAGATCAGAGTGAGTGGAAGATTTACTTATTGCCTCATGCTACTTATTGTCACTGACCATCCTCCTGGAAGAACAGAATGATTTCCTCCTAAGACTGACACATTGTCCCTTGGTTTTATTTCTGCAAATTAAGCAAGTGTAATGTTCACTTCCCTTTGATACGTTTCGTTATATGAAGAGAGTATCTGTGTGATGCATATATGTGTAATCATTGTTCAATCAATGTGATTGGATCAATGACAACAGTGTACCTCCCGACTTGCACTTCATTCCCTTCTAGCTCCCCACTCTGCTGCGCTCAGCTCAAACAGTTTTCCGTTGTGGTCTGAGGACGCACTTTTTCAGACTCCACACCGACTAAACTACCTATCTCGGGGCAAGTACTATGGAATTGGCCCGAGATAGGTAGTTTAGTCTGCTCTGCAGGTCTATACAAGTTCTATATGAATGATCTGCAGTTTAAAAACATAGTTTCTAATTCTGCTGCATGTGAACCTCCTATTCCAAAAGGCACATTAGAGGTCATATTTACAAGCAATAGACAATAAGAGTGAGAGACTGCACTGCAAGCTGTAGGCTATATCAGATTATTTACATCAACAGCATCAACAAAGTTGGCACAAACTATTATTTTTAAACTGCAGATCATTCATGTAGAACTTGTATAGACCTGCAGAGCAGACAGAGAATCCACTTGATTTCTCGGAAGTCACGCCGCTTTCACTAGTCCCCAGGGCAGTTTATGGAAATATCACACGGAGAGGGGGTGGGCGGGGCTCCCCCTGCTCTGCATTGCTCTGCTCTGGCAGACAGTCAAACATACAGAGAGAGAGAGCGAATATTAAATTATTTAATCACACACTGTAACGTTATTGAACTGCATTATTAGTCAGAGATTATGGTCGTGACGGTGAGGGCGAGAAGGAATATCGTCGTGTAACAGAGAGAGAGGGAGAAAGAATTTGAAGAAGTTGCTAGGAAGATGGAGCAGAGATTGATTTTTAGGTGAGGAGTGAGGACACTGAAAGGATATGAGAAAAACAAGGTGCGCAGTTTCAGCTCCTGGTAGGGTGTTGTATCGTAAGAAGAACACGTATGAACTTGATGCTATTACTCAAGTACTTTTATTAAACTCTATCAGTACAATATTAGAGAGCGCGAGCAGCCTCTTATCAACACGTATGTAAACTCTCGTCTCTTGGCGCCAGGCCAGAAGCTCACACTGCGCAGCCGCATAACACAGTCTGTCCTATAGCTCCACCTATAGGCATAATGAAGAACATCACATAGGGTCCACAGTAATAAAATAAATTCTAAAGTAGGCTAGGCTACATGCTGAATTAACCTTTTTTGTTGTTGTGAGCAGTTTCTTTTAAAATAACGTTAACAACATTAAAAACATTTTAAAATAACCTAATCAATACATTTTGCTGTTAAAACAAACAAAAACCTAAAAAAAAGAGGGAAAATAAAGAATGTTCAAGCCTTCCCTTTCATTAAATTAATTTGTTTGATTAATTCAATGATTCTATTAAATGTCTTTATTTTATATGTTTGTTTGTGTGGTGTGGGTGTAAAAATACTATACTATAACCTCTCTGCATTTGAACTGATCTCTATGAGAATTGGGGGGTAAGACTAGATTCAGCTGTAAATTACGCTGGTACAGTATGGAACACATGACTGGCGAAATGGCTGTACGTCATCAAGGGTCTAAGGTATCAAACAAGCCCCAAACCATCACTCTGCGACCAGATATGGAGTCGATGTGGATGGATCCCTTTAAGGGTTGTTTCTCCTGACTTTTTTCCCCATAGAGTTCTATAGGAAAATGAGTCAGGAGAAATAACCCTTGCAGTGATCCATCCACATCTACTCCATATCTGGCAACAGAGTGATGGTTTGGGGCTCGTTCGATAGCTCAGACCCTTGATGACTTACAGCCATTTAGACAGTCATGTGTTCCATACTGTACCAGTGTAATTTACAGCTGAATCTAGTCTCACCCCCCAATTCCCATAGAGATCAGTTCAAATGCAGAGAGGTTATAGTATCGCTTGTAACAGTACCTGAAAATAAGATATCGAGAGTCTTTTGATGTTGATTGGTCAGTCACAGACTTCAGGAAGTAACAGCATGCAAAGGATATATGACCAAATATAAAATATGATACTTTAAAAATATGTTAAAGCAAAATATTCTAATTTTCTGAGACACTGAATTTTGGGTTTCATTAGCTGTAAGCCATAATCATCAAAATTACAAGAAATAAAGGCTTAAAATATTTCACTCTATGTGTAATGAATCTATATAATATATGAGTTTCACTTTCTGAAATGAGTGACAAAAAATATAGAACTTTTTCACGATATTCTCATTTTTTGAGCTGCACCTGTTTGTGTAATCATTGTTCAATCAATGTGATTGGATCAATGACAACAGTGTACCTCCCGACTTGCACTTCATTCCCTTCTAGCTCCCCACTCTGCTGCGCTCAGCTCAAACAGTTTTCCGTTGTGGTCTGAGGATGCACTTCACTCCACACCGACTAAACTACCTATCTCGGGCCAATTCCATAGTACTTGCTTTCTGTTTGTTGCTTGTTTTCTATTTAACTTTTTTTTTTATAGCTCCTACATTATGAGAAAGTTATGCTTTGTCAGATCTGCTTTGTAGTCGCTTCAATGACCTTCAGTATGCGCTTAGTGTACGTCGCTTTGGATAAAAGCATCTGCCAAATGATTGTAATGTAATGTTTTGCTATTATTGGGCAGCTCTAAATCAATGAAAGCTAAATTTAAAAGAGCCTGTGATATTTTGAGGTTTTTAAAAATGCTGCAACGTTACGTCTTGGGTTAAATTCAATGTAACTTCAGAATTCATCCTTAAGACATGAATCGTTATTGTGAGCGATTGTCACATTTCTAATTCTGCTGCATGTGAACCTCCTATTCCAAAAGGCACATTAGAGGTCATATTTTCAAGCAATAGACAATAAGAGTGAGAGACTGCACTGCAAGCTGTAGGCTATATCAGATTATTTACATCAACAGCATCAACAAAGTTGGCACAAACTATGTTTTTAAACTGCAGATCATTCATGTAGAACTTGTATAGACCTGCAGAGCAGACAGAGAATCCACTTGATTTCTCGGAAGTCACGCCGCTTTCACTAGTCCCCAGGGCAGTTTATGGAAATATCACACAGAGAGGGGGTGGGAAATAATAGGCCTCCCTGCCGGGACCTCATATGGTATGCTCCAGGATTCTGGTGGCTTGTGTATTTTAGGGAGGAGGTAAAAAATTCTAGGTCTCGGGTTGTCCTCTCCCCTCAGGTAAAAACATTGTTTTTTAGTGATGTATTTGTTTTCTACTAGTGTCTGTATGATGGCATTGTTGCTTCAGTATTTTTTGTATGAATTACCCTTTCCCCAGAAATTAAGAAAAAAAAATTATGAAAATTTCACATTTTTTATTTTTATTTTGTCAAATTTGTAGCTCCATAACACGTTACAACAGATATTGAGTTTGTGGCAATATACATCCAGCTAACGGATTGAACTCAGGTCTACCTAGGTAAGAGGCAGCGGCACTAACCACTGAACTAAAAGTGAATTCATCAAGGTCCGAGTTCAATTCCTGCTTTGATTCAGCGGGGAGTAGTGTACGCAGGCTCGCCGCTCTGCTGACGGAGCAGCAGTGAGCGCAGCTGCCTCTCATCCAGGAGAAGCGGGTTCAGTTCCCGCCTACTTCCTGTCGAGTTTGTTAGCTACATATCCTGTATGTTGTAACAAACTCAAGATCTGTTGTGGTGTGTCCTGGATTTACAAAGTTGACCAATAAAAAACTTTAAATCTTTTTTCATTTTTTATACAAATATATTGAAGCAACAATTTGCTAAAGGTTTGAGTAGAGATTTTAAAAGATTACTTGTTGAGTCAACTTAACATAAATTCTTATGATTAGTTAGCTTACAGAATCAGAGTGACTTCATCATGGGTAAAGGCTTAGTACTGGTTATTTATTAAAGCTCTGTAAACAGGAGGGGCTACTCTCCCTCTTACATACTCATGTACCCTGATGCCATATGTTCAGACAGAATACAGCTGCAGAATGAGAAGTGAGGTCTCTCTCCAACCCACAGACATGGATGATCTTTGGGCATACAGAACAGCCAATTAGAATGACCATTTAACAAAGATCAAGACATAGGCACCTTTGCAAAGCAAGACGGCTTTTACAGCAACGAAATGTCACAAAGATACACAAAAATTGATTTTAGACATGTGCTTTCAATACATAATAACAAAAAATAAATCTAAATGGGCAATATTGGAATAATATTGTTCACTCATTGAAACTGTGAACGTGAATATCTGTGGGGTACTACAGTTTTGTATCAAAGTGTAATTATTGTTCAAAAAAAATCTGGTGTATTTAATGGAATTTGCAACCTGCATTAAAATACAAAACAAAAATTTGCAATAATTTACTAAATTGTAGTATGAAATATGTATCTTTTATAGTTTATCATAGGATCAGATATAGAACACGTAAAAATATTGAGAAGAATTATGACACAAGGTGCATGGCGTCGGCCTCATTAGATGTTGAGCTATATGATATTGAATCAGGATATTCCATTGATTGAGGACTGTGACCTTCTATGTTAGATTAAAATGGTGTGTTTTTGACCTCAGCCCTTTCTCAGAAGAATGATGACGAGGAAGTGGCTTTCCACAGACGAGGACTTTCAGCAGATTGTGAAGAGCACATCAAACCTGTCCGAGCACTGCAGGCGGATGAAACAGCCATATGTGCAGGCAAGTGAGAGGAGTTATCATGCTCAACACCCTGTTGCTTATGAAAAAGTACCGCTGAAAATCAGAAATACAAACCTCAGATTTATGTACCGACTGGTCAACCGAACAGGTAGGAACCAGGTATGAAGAATCTGGAAGTAGTTGCACATAGCATAGATTCTCTTTGATTTTCTCACACATCTCTTATCTTTGCTCTACCTGCTCATTTTATTTGAGTTGACTAATCTACATGACATCAACTTGTGTGTGTGTGTGTGTGTACGTGTGTGTGTGTAGGTGTGTATGTGTGCATGTGTGTGTGCGTGTGTGTGTGTGGGTGTAGGTGTGCGTGTGTG